>CAKAOJ020000243.1:0-392500 GCA_916701645.2 Sebastolobus alascanus
TCCACCAAATTAATCGACTGACTATACTATGCCTTTTTTCATTAAAATTTTCGACATTCTATACTATGACATTTTTTTACGAATATTTTCGACATGCTATATTATGACTTTTTTCATGAAAATTTTCGAAAATATTCGTAAAAAAATGTCATAGTATAGAATGTCGAAAATTTTCATGAAAACAGGCATAGTATAGTCTTTCGATTCATTTGGTGGAAAAAAAACTCAGTTTAAATTTTCGTCAATTTTCATGAAAAGTCATACTATACTATGACTTTTTTCATGAAAATGTCGAAATTTTAAACTGAGTTTTTTTTCCACCAAATGAATCGACAGACTATACTATGCCTTTTTTCATTAAAATTTTCGACATTCTATACTATGACATTTTTTTACGAATATTTTCGACATGCTATAGTATGACTTTTTTCAAGAAAATGTCGAAATTTAAACTGAGTTTTTTTTCCACCAAATGAATCGACAGACTATACTATGCCTTTTTTCATTAAAATTTTCGACATTCTATACTATGACATTTTTTTACGAATATTTTCGACATGCTATAGTATGACTTTTTTTCATGAAAATTTTCGAAAATATTTGTAAAAAAATGTCATAGTACAGAATGTCGAAAATTTTCATGAAAACAGGCATAGTATAGTCTGTCGATTAATTTGGTGGAAAAAAAACTCAGTTTAAATTTTCGTCAATTTTCATGAAAAGTCATACTATACTATGACTTTTTTCATGAAAATGTCGAAATTTTAAACTGAGATTTTTTTCCACCAAATGAATCGACTGACTATACTATGCCTTTTTTCATTAAAATTTTCGACATTCTATACTATGACATTTTTTTACGAATATTTTCGACATGCTGGTATGACTTTTTTCAGGAAAATTTTCGAAAATATTCGTAAAAAAATGTCATAGTATAGAAAGTCGAAAATTTTCATGAAAAAAGGCATAGTATAGTCTGTCGATTAATTTGGTGGAAAAAAAACTCAGTTTAAATTTTCGTCAATTTTCATGAAGTCATAGTATAGTATGACTTTTTTCATGAAAATGTCGAAATTTTAAACTGAGTTTTTTTTCCACCAAATGAATCGACAGACTATACTATGCCTTTTTTCATTAAAATTTTCGACATTCTATACAATGACATTTTTTTACGAATATTTAAGACATGCTATAGTATGACTTTTTTCAAGAAAATTTCGAAATTTTAAACTGAGTTTTTTTTCCACCAAATTAATCGACTGACTATACTATGCCTTTTTTCATTAAAATTTTCGACATTCTATACTATGACATTTTTTTACGATTATTTTCGACATGCTATATTATGACTTTTTTCATGAAAATTTTCGAAAATATTCGTAAAAAAATGTCATAGTATAGAATGTCGAAAATTTTCATGAAAACAGGCATAGTATAGTCTTTCGATTCATTTGGTGGAAAAAAAATCAGTTTAAATTTTCATCAATTTTCATGAAAAGTCATACTATACTATGACTTTTTTCATGAAAATGTCGAAATTTTAAACTGAGTTTTTTTTCCACCAAATGAATCGACAGACTATACTATGCCTTTTTTCATGAAAATTTTCGACATTCTATACTATGACATTTTTTTACGAATATTTTCGACATGCTATAGTATGACTTTTTTCAAGAAAATGTCGAAATTTTAAACTGAGATTTTTTTCCACCAAATGAATCGACTGACTATACTATGCCTTTTTTCATGAAAATTTTCGACATTCTATACTATGACATTTTTTTACGAATATTTTCGACATGCTAGTATGACTTTTTTCAGGAAAATTTTCGAAAATATTCGTAAAAAAATGTCATAGTATAGAATGTCGAAAATTTTCATGAAAAAAGGCATAGTATAGTCTGTCGATTAATTTGGTGGAAAAAAAACTCAGTTTAAATTTTCGTCAATTTTCATGAAGTCATAGTATAGTATGACTTTTTTCATGAAAATGTCGAAATTTTAAACTGAGTTTTTTTTCCACCAAATGAATCGACAGACTATACTATGCCTTTTTTCATGAAAATTTTCGACATTCTATACTATGACATTTTTTTACGAATATTTTCGACATGCTATAGTATGACTTTTTTTCATGAAAATTTTCGAAAATATTCGTAAAAAAATGTCATAGTAAGAATGTCGAAAATTTTCATGAAAACAGGCATAGTATAGTCTGTCGATTAATTTGGTGGAAAAAAAACTCAGTTTAAATTTTCATCAATTTTCATGAAAAGTCATACTATAGTATGACTTTTTTCATGAAAATGTCGAAATTTTAAACTGAGTTTTTTTTCCACCAAATGAATCGACAGACTATACTATGCCTTTTTTCATTAAAATGTTCGACATTCTATACTATGACATTTTTTTACGAATATTTTCGACATGCTAGTATGACTTTTTTCAGGAAAATTTTCGAAAATATTCGTAAAAAAATGTCATAGTATAGAATGTCCAACATTTTCATGAAAACAGGCATAGTATAGTCTGTCGATTAATTTGGTGGAAAAAAAACTCAGTTTAAATTTTCGTCAATTTTCATGAAAAGTCATACTATACTATGACTTTTTTCATGAAAATGTCGAAATTTTAAACTGAGTTTTTTTTCCACCAAATGAATCGACAGACTATACTATGCCTTTTTTCATTAAAATTTTCGACATTCTATACTATGACATTTTTTTACGAATATTTTCGACATGCTATAGTATGACTTTTTTCAAGAAAATGTCGAAATTTTAAACTGAGTTTTTTTTCCACCAAATTAATCGACTGACTATACTATGCCTTTTTTCATGAAAATTTTCGACATTCTATACTATGACATTTTTTTACGAATATTTTCGACATGCTATAGTATGACTTTTTTCATGAAAATTTTCGAAAATATTCGTAAAAAAATGTCATAGTATAGAATGTCGAAAATTTTCATGAAAAAAGGCATAGTATAGTCTGTCGATTAATTTGGTGGAAAAAAAACTCAGTTTAAATTTTCGTCAATTTTCATGAAAAGTCATACTATACTATGACTTTTTTCATGAAAATGTCGAAATTTTAAACTGAGTTTTTTTTCCACCAAATGAATCGACAGACTATACTATGCCTTTTTTCATTAAAATTTTCGACATTCTATACTATGACATTTTTTTACGAATATTTTCGACATGCTATAGTATGACTTTTTTCAAGAAAATTTCGAAATTTTAAACTGAGTTTTTTTTCCACCAAATTAATCGACTGACTATACTATGCCTTTTTTCATGAAAATTTTCGACATTCTATACTATGACATTTTTTTACGAATATTTTCGACATGCTAGTATGACTTTTTTCATGAAAATTTTCGAAAATATTCGTAAAAAAATGTCATAGTATAGAATGTCGAAAATTTTCATGAAAACAGGCATAGTATAGTCTGTCGATTAATTTGGTGGAAAAAAAACTCAGTTTAAATTTTCGTCAATTTTCATGAAAAGTCATACTATACTATGACTTTTTTCATGAAAATGTCGAAATTTTAAACTGAGTTTTTTTTCCACCAAATGAATCGACAGACTATACTATGCCTTTTTTCTTTAAAATTTTCGACATTCTATACTATGACATTTTTTTACGAATATTTTCGACATGCTATAGTATGACTTTTTTCAAGAAAATTTCGAAATTTTAAACTGAGTTTTTTTTCCACCAAATGAATCGACAGACTATACTATGCCTTTTTTCATTAAAATTTTCGACATTCTATACTATGACATTTTTTTACGAATATTTTCGACATGCTATATTATGACTTTTTTCATGAAAATTTTCGAAAATATTCGTAAAAAAATGTCATAGTATAGAATGTCGAAAATTTTCATGAAAACAGGCATAGTATAGTCTGTCGATTAATTTGGTGGAAAAAAAACTCAGTTTAAATTTTCGTCAATTTTCATGAAAAGTCATACTATACTATGACTTTTTTCATGAAAATGTCGAAATTTTAAACTGAGTTTTTTTTCCACCAAATGAATCGACAGACTATACTATGCCTTTTTTCATTAAAATTTTCGACATTCTATACTATGACATTTTTTTACGAATATTTTCGACATGCTATAGTATGACTTTTTTCAAGAAAATGTCGAAATTTTAAACTGAGTTTTTTTTCCACCAAATTAATCGACTGACTATACTATGCCTTTTTTCATTAAAATTTTCGACATTCTATACTATTACATTTTTTTACGAATATTTTCGACATGCTATAGTATGACTTTTTTCATGAAAATTTTTGAAAATATTCGTAAAAAAATGTCATAATATGGAATGTCGAAAATTTTCATGAAAACAGGCATAGTATAGTCTGTCGATTCATTTGGTGGAAAAAAAACTCAGTTTAAATTTTCGTCAATTTTCATGAAAGTCATACTATACTATGACTTTTTTCATGAAAATGTCGAAATTTTAAACTGAGTTTTTTTTCCACCAAATGAATCGACAGACTATACTATGCCTTTTTTCATGAAAATTTTCGACATTCTATACTATGACATTTTTTTACGAATATTTTCGACATGCTATAGTATGACTTTTTTCAAGAAAATTTCGAAATTTTAAACTGAGTTTTTTTTCCACCAAATTAATCGACAGACTATACTATGCCTTTTTTCATGAAAATTTTCGACATTCTATACTATGACATTTTTTTACGAATATTTTCGACATGCTAGTATGACTTTTTTCATGAAAATTTCCGAAAATATTCGTAAAAAAATGTCATAGTATAGAATGTCGAAAATTTTCATGAAAACAGGCATAGTATAGTCTGTCGATTAATTTGGTGGAAAAAAAACTCAGTTTAAATTTTCGTCAATTTTCATGAAAGTCATAGTATAGTATGACTTTTTTCATGAAAATGTCGAAATTTTAAACTGAGTTTTTTTTCCACCAAATGAATCGACAGACTATACTATGCCTTTTTTCATGAAAATTTTCGACATTCTATACTATGACATTTTTTTACGAATATTTTCGACATGCTATAGTATGACTTTTTTCAAGAAAATTTCGAAATTTTAAACTGAGTTTTTTTTCCACCAAATTAATCGACTGACTATACTATGCCTTTTTTCATTAAAATTTTCGACATTCTATACTATGACATTTTTTTACGAATATTTTCGACATGCTATAGTATGACTTTTTTCATGAAAATTTTCGAAAATATTCGTAAAAAAATGTCATAGTATAGAATGTCGAAAATTTTCATGAAAACAGGCATAGTATAGTCTGTCGATTCATTTGGTGGAAAAAAAACTCAGTTTAAATTTTCATCAATTTTCATGAAAAGTCATACTATACTATGACTTTTTTCATGAAAATGTCGAAATTTTAAACTGAGTTTTTTTTCCACCAAATGAATCGACAGACTATACTATCCCTTTTTTCATTAAAATTTTCGACATTCTATACTATGACATTTTTTTACGAATATTTTCGACATGCTATAGTATGACTTTTTTCATGAAAATTTTCGAAAATATTTGTAAAAAAATGTCATAGTACAGAATGTCGAAAATTTTCATGAAAACAGGCATAGTATAGTCTTTCGATTCATTTGGTGGAAAAAAAACTCAGTTTAAATTTTCATCAATTTTCATGAAAAGTCATACTATACTATGACTTTTTTCAATAAAATGTCGAAATTTTAAACTGAGTTTTTTTTCCACCAAATGAATCGACAGACTATACTATGCCTTTTTTCATTAAAATTTTCGACATTCTATACTATGACATTTTTTTACGAATATTTTCGACATGCTAGTATGACTTTTTTCAGGAAAATTTTCGAAAATATTCGTAAAAAAATGTCATAGTATAGAATGTCCAACATTTTCATGAAAACAGGCATAGTACAGTCTGTCGATTAATTTGGTGGAAAAAAAACTCAGTTTAAATTTTCGTCAATTTTCATGAAAAGTCATACTATACTATGACTTTTTTCATGAAAATGTTGAAATTTTAAACTGAGTTTTTTTTCCACCAAATGAATCGTCAGACTATACTATGCCTTTTTTCATTAAAATTTTCGACATTCTATACTATGACATTTTTTTACAAATATTTTCGACATGCTATAGTATGACTTTTTTCAAGAAAATTTCGAAATTTTAAACTGAGTTTTTTTTCCACCAAATTAATCGACTGACTATACTATGCCTTTTTTCATGAAAATTTTCGACATTGTATACTATGACATTTTTTTACGAATATTTTCGACATGCTATAGTATGACTTTTTTCATGAAAATTTACGAAAATATTCGTAAAAAAATGTCATAGTATGGAATGTCGAAAATTTTCATGAAAACAGGCATAGTATAGTCTGTCGATTAATTTGGTGGAAAAAAAACTCAGTTTAAATTTTCGTCAATTTTCATGAAAAATCATACTATACTATGACTTTTTTCATGAAAATGTCGAAATTTTAAACTGAGTTTTTTTTCCACCAAATGAATCGACAGACTATACTATGCCTTTTTTCATTAAAATTTTCGACATTCTATACTATGACATTTTTTTACGAATATTTTCTCATGAAAGTCATACTATACTAGACTTTTTTCATGAAAATTTCGAAATTTTAAACTGAGTTTTTTTTCCACCAAATGAATCGACTGACTATACTATGCCTTTTTTCATGAAAATTTTCGACATTCTATACTATGACATTTTTTTACGAATATTTTCGACATGCTAGTATGACTTTTTTCAGGAAAATTTTCGAAAATATTCGTAAAAAAATGTCATAGTATAGAATGTCGAAAATTTTCATGAAAAAAGGCATAGTATAGTCTGTCGATTAATTTGGTGGAAAAAAAACTCAGTTTAAATTTTCGTCAATTTTCATGAAGTCATAGTATAGTATGACTTTTTTCATGAAAATTTCGAAATTTTAAACTGAGTTTTTTTTCCACCAAATGAATCGACAGACTATACTATGCCTTTTTTCATTAAAATTTTCGACATTCTATACTATGACATTTTTTTACGAATATTTTCGACATGCTATAGTATGACTTTTTTCAAGAAAATTTCGAAATTTTAAACTGAGTTTTTTTTCCACCAAATTAATCGACTGACTATACTATGCCTTTTTTCATTAAAATTTTCGACATTCTATACTATGACATTTTTTTACGATTATTTTCGACATGCTATATTATGACTTTTTTCATGAAAATTTTCGAAAATATTCGTAAAAAAATGTCATAGTACAGAATGTCGAAAATTTTCATGAAAACAGGCATAGTATAGTCTGTCGATTAATTTGGTGGAAAAAAAACTCAGTTTAAATTTTCGTCAATTTTCATGAAAAGTCATACTATACTATGACTTTTTTCATGAAAATGTCGAAATTTTAAACTGAGATTTTTTTCCACCAAATGAATCGACAGACTATACTATGCCTTTTTTCATTAAAATTTTCGACATTCTATACTATGACATTTTTTCACGAATATTTTCGACATGCTATAGTATGACTTTTTTCAAGAAAATTTCGAAATTTTAAACTGAGTTTTTTTTCCACCAAATGAATCGACAGACTATACTATGCCTTTTTTCATTAAAATTTTCGACATTCTATACTATGACATTTTTTTACGAACATTTTCAACATGCTATAGTATGACTTTTTTCATGAAAATTTTTGAAAATATTCGTAAAAAAATGTCATAATATGGAATGTCGAAAATTTTCATGAAAACAAGCATAGTATAGTCTGTCGATTCATTTGGTGGAAAAAAAACTCAGTTTAAATTTTCATCAATTTTCATGAAAAGTCATACTATACTATGACTTTTTTCATGAAAATGTCGAAATTTTAAACTGAGTTTTTTTTCCACCAAATGAATCGACAGACTATACTATGCCTTTTTTCATTAAAATTTTCGACATTCTATACTATGACATTTTTTTACGAATATTTTCGACATGCTATAGTATGACTTTTTTCAAGAAAATTTCGAAATTTTAAACTGAGTTTTTTTTCCACCAAATTAATCGACTGACTATACTATGCCTTTTTTCATGAAAATTTTCGACATTCTATACTATGACATTTTTTTACGATTATGTTCGACATGCTATATTATGACTTTTTTCATGAAAATTTTCGAAAATATTCGTAAAAAAATGTCATAGTATAGAATGTCGAAAATTTTCATGAAAACAGGCATAGTATAGTCTTTCGATTCATTTGGTGGAAAAAAAACTCAGTTTAAATTTTCATCAATTTTCATGAAAAGTCATACTATACTATGACTTTTTTCAATAAAATGTCGAAATTTTAAACTGAGTTTTTTTTCCACCAAATGAATCGACAGACTATACTATGCCTTTTTTCATTAAAATTTTCGACATTCTATACTATGACATTTTTTTACGAATATTTTCGACATGCTAGTATGACTTTTTTCAGGAAAATTTTCGAAAATATTCGTAAAAAAATGTCATAGTATAGAATGTCCAAAATTTTCATGAAAACAGGCATAGTATAGTCTGTCGATTAATTTGGTGGAAAAAAAACTCAGTTTAAATTTTCGTCAATTTTCATGAAAAGTCATACTATACTATGACTTTTTTCATGAAAATGTTGAAATTTTAAACTGAGTTTTTTTTCCACCAAATTAATCGACTGACTATACTATGCCTTTTTTCATGAAAATTTTCGACATTCTATACTATGACATTTTTTTACGAATATTTTCGTCAATTTTCATGAAAAGTCATACTATACTATGACTTTTTTCATGAAAATGTCGTAATTTTAAACTGAGTTTTTTTTCCACCAAATGAATCGACTGACTATACTATGCCTTTTTTCATTAAAATTTTTGACATTCTATACTATGACATTTTTTTACGAATATTTTCGACATGCTATAGTATGACTTTTTTTCATGAAAATTTTCGAAAATATTTGTAAAAAAATGTCATAGTATAGAATGTCGAAAATTTTCATGAAAACAGGCATAGTATAGTCTGTCGATTAATTTGGTGGAAAAAAAACTCAGTTTAAATTTTCGTCAATTTTCATGAAAAGTCATACTATACTATGACTTTTTTCATGAAAATGTCGAAATTTTAAACTGAGTTTTTTTTCCACCAAATGAATCGACAGACTATACTATGCCTTTTTTCATTAAAATTTTCGACATTCTATACTATGACATTTTTTTACGAATATTTTCGACATGCTATAGTATGACTTTTTTCAAGAAAATGTCGAAATTTTAAACTGAGTTTTTTTTCCACCAAATGAATCGACAGAATATACTATGCCTTTTTTCATTCAAATTTTCGACATTCTATACTATGACATTTTTTTACGAATATTTTCGACATGCTATAGTATGACTTTTTTTCATGAAAATTTTCGAAAATATTTGTAAAAAAATGTCATAGTATAGAATGTCGAAAATTTTCATGAAAACAGGCATAGTATAGTCTGTCGATTAATTTGGTGGAAAAAAAACTCAGTTTAAATTTTCGTCAATTTTCATGAAAAGTCATACTATACTATGACTTTTTTCATGAAAATGTCGAAATTTTAAACTGAGATTTTTTCCCACCAAATGAATTGACAGACTATACTATGCCTTTTTTCATTAAAATTTTCGACATTCTATACTATGACATTTTTTTACGAATATTTTCGACATGCTATAGTATGACTTTTTTCAAGAAAATTTCGAAATTTTAAACTGAGTTTTTTTTCCACCAAATGAATCGACAGACTATACTATGCCTTTTTTCATTAAAATTTTCGACATTCTATACTATGACATTTTTTTACGAACATTTTCAACATGCTATAGTATGACTTTTTTCATGAAAATTTTCGAAAATATTTGTAAAAAAATGTCATAGTACAGAATGTGGAAAATTTTCATGAAAACAGGCATTGTATAGTCTGTCGATTAATTTGGTGGAAAAAAAACTCAGTTTAAATTTTCGTCAATTTTCATGAAAAGTCATACGATACTATGACTTTTTTCATGAAAATGTTGAAATTTTAAACTGAGATTTTTTTCCACCAAATGAATCGACAGACTATACTATGCCTTTATTCATTAAAATTTTCGACATTCTATACTATGACATTTTTTTACGAATATTTTCGACATGCTATAGTATGACTTTTTTCAAGAAAATTTCGAAATTTTAAACTGAGTTTTTTTTCCACCAAATGAATCGACAGACTATACTATGCCTTTTTTCATTAAAATTTTCGACATTCTATACTATGACATTTTTTTACCAACATTTTCAACATGCTATAGTATGACTTTTTTCATGAAAATGTCGAAATTTTAAATTGAAATTTTCGACATTCCATAATATGACATTTTTTTACGAATATTTTCGACATGCTATATTATGACTGTTTTCATGAAAATTTCGACATACTATACTATGACTTTTTTTTCATGAAATTTTCGACATACTATACTATGACTCTTTTTTCATGAAATTTTCGACATAGTATACTATGACTTTTTTTCCATGAAATTTTCGACATACTATAGTATGACTTTTTTTCATGAAATTTTCGACGTACTATAGTATGACTTTTTTTTCATAAAATTTTCGACAAACTATACTATGACTTTTTTTCATAAAATTTTCGATATACTATTGTATGATTTATCTTTCGTAAATTTTCGACATACTATACTATGACTTTTTTTTCCATAAATTTTCGACATACTATAGTATGACTTTTGTTGGTGAACTTTTTCGACATACTATACTATGACTTTTTCTTGAAATTTAAAAAAAAAATTAAGTCATAGTAAAGTATGTTGAAAAAAACCCATAAAAAGTCATGGTATAGTATGTCAAAAAAAAAAGTCATAGTATATCAGAAGTTAAAAAAAAAAAAATTGTCATAGTATAGTATGTTGAAAACCCATAAAAAGTTATAGTAAAGTATGTTGAAAAACATTCATAGCATAGTATGTCAGAAAAAAATAAAAAAAAGTCATAGTATAGTATGTTGAAAAAGTCATAAAAAGTCATAGTATAGTATGTCGAAAAAATCATGAAAAGTCTTAGTATACTGCCAAAAAAAGTCATAGTATAGCATGTCAAAAAAATTCTAAAAAGTCATAGTATATACTACGTCAAAAAAAATCATTGTATAGTATGTCAGAAAAAAATAAACAGTCATAGTATAGTATGTTGAACAATTCATGAAAACGTCATAGTATAGTATGTGTAAAGCTCTCACCATAAGCTTGTGATATGAGGAACACTTTACACAGTCCTCAATACAGTTTTTAGCCCTTTTAAAATCCAGTACTTGGCAAAATGGTGAGAGAGACATCTCATTGTAAAATAAACCAGTCTAGGGTAAAATATGACTCTCACTCCCTTCAATATCTAATGAGAGGCTAAGGGAATGATCCTGTTCTTAATAACAATACAATGGGAAAAATATGAAGTAACTTATACAGTCACACAGCTTATAATGAGAAATAACAGCATACACAGTATCTCAGCTTCAACCTTGTATTAAAGGTCCCATATTGTAAAAAGTGAGATTTTCAGGTCTTTTACATTATAAAGCAGGTTTAAGTGCTTTATAAATACTGTTAAACTATCAAAACACTCAGTATACGGAGAAATACCGTATTCATTGTTTGAAAACAAGCCGTCAGGATTTCTGTCCATTTGTGATGTCACAAATATACAATATTTAGACCATTACACGGTTTTAAACCTAAACATTCTAAATGTGTCCCAGTTTATTTCCTGTTGCAGTGTATGTGAATAACATCAGCTGACAGGAAGTAAACATGGAACCAAACTGTTGCCTAGCAACGCAATTCTGTTTCAATTCCATTGAAATGCACTAAAACGGAGTGTTTCAGAAAGGAGGGTAAATACAGGTATATTCAGGCAGACAGCATGAGGAAAATAATGTGTTTTTTGAACATTACAGCATGTAAACATGTTCTAGTAGAAACACTAAATACAAGTATGAACCTGAAGATGAGCACGATATGGGACCTTTAACTGAATGCAGGTAATTCACATATAAAATACAGGACCACAATATGAAAAATAAAATAGAAAACCAAACAGAGAGACCCTAAAGGGGAATTTAGTCTTTAGTCTGTGTTAACCTGAGTGCATTCTCTGTTTTGGTTTGTTCTTTAAGCAAGCTTTGCATTAAGGTTCGTTGGAGCTCATGAAGTAACAAAACAGCAGCTCCTACCGCGTCGGTAGAAATCACCTGAAGAAGAACAACAACCACAGACCGGAAGAGAAGCTCAGAGCTGAAACGTCTCCGCTCTCCTGCAGGAGAAAGAACGCGGCGCTTCGGCTAACCTAGCTAGCTTGCTAGGTTAGCCACAGCGAAAACACGCTTCATCGCCGGTAAATAGTCTCAAACTCACACACGTCCGAGCGAGTTCACTAGCGGAACAGTTCACAGTCCGAGCCAAACAGATCACCGTCTATTATACTGTATAAAACACCATATATATATATATATAAAAAAAAAAAAAAAATATATATATATATATATATATATATATATATACTGTATATATAAAAAAATCAAATAAAAAAAATAACTATATCTTACGATCTAATCCTGTATTTTTTAAGAAAATGAAAGAGAGCCTCCCAGGTCATTAATTCCCTAAAGTAAATAAAGTACTGATCAGGCCTGCTTGTCAACATCAACTGTAAATTATTTAACCACCAGAAGATTATTATAAAAAAGATCAAAGTATAGTATATCAAAAAAATCATAAAAAGTCATAGTATAGTATGTAAAAAAAAATCATAGTATAGTATGTCAGAAAAAAATTAGAAAAAGTCATAGTATATTATGTCGGAAAAACAACAAAAAAAAAGTCATAGTATAGTAAGTCAAAAAATTCATAGTATAGTTTGTCAGAAAAAAATAAAAAAAAGTCAGTATATGTCAAAAAAAATCATAAAAAGTCATAGTATAGTATGTAAAAAAAAAATCATAAAATTATTTTTAAAGAAATCATAAAAATCTGTATGTATGTTTTTTGACATACTATACTAATAATTATTCCAACATGCTATACTATTACTTATTTTAACATACTATACTCGCTTGTTATGACTTTTTTAAAGATATTATACTACGACATTTTTCGACATACTATGTCCTGCTGACATGCAGCAGTGCTTAGTAGAGAGATCTGTTTTCACTCCTTCAGCTCTGTACGCGCCCGGCCTTCTCCTCATCTGCTCAGCTCCTCCTCCGGTCTGCCGGCTCTGAAGCTCGTCAGCAGCACCCGATATATTGGCTCTGTCTGAAGTGCCTGCTGACTATTACACACCACGGCAGTGTAAGTAGGACAGCAGCTTTAGCGGACCCCGGGGATCAAACAGCAGAATCAGTGAGAGAGCAGGTTCACCGAGAAGATCGGGTTTCAGTCTGGACTTAACAGGCTTACAACTAAACCAAAGTGTCCTCAAACGGTAGCCAATAACGCTCCTTTGGTATTCACAATTATTCATCATTTATTAAAACTCAACTCATTATTATTTCATCCTTATTTTCATGATAACAGTTTTATAGGACTTCAAGGTTATTTAAAGGTTCTCTATACAATATCCAGAGCATTAAAGGTGCAGTGTGTAGGATCTGGCGGTATCTAGCGGTGAGGTTGAGATTACAACCAAATGAAGCCTTTCTTGCCAGTTATATAAATCTGTAATGTCATAATCATCATTATATAATATTTTACAGAGGTCTATATTTCATGTATCATTCTACAAATAATTAATTTAATTTAGTTTATCCATTTAATTGTGAATCATGAAGTATAAAGAGCGGTGAACGCTGCGTAGGGAGGAGGTCAGGAAGGATGGATGGGTTGATATTTGTCACATAACTTCCGTACTTAAGTTACAACACTTCTGGGTTTATTTTAACCCAAACCAGGATCTTTTCCTAAATCTAACTAAGTAGTTTTGTTGTTTAAGACTAACCAAGTCAATCTTTTCCTAAACCTAAGTAAATAGTTTTAATTTAAAAGGAGACTTGAGCAGAAATTGACACATGCTTCACGTGTTGCTGGACATTCACGGGAAAAAGCACGAAAATTCGTTGTTGAAAGTCACGCTGAGTGTCACGAAAAAAAAAAGAGAAATTTGTGTCTATGTACACGAATCAAATAGATACAATTTTCGATTTTTTTTTTTACTCAGAGGTCCCGGTCTGATTTTTATTCCCACTCTGCCCCCCGATTCAAACTGCGACCTCTCACTGTCTTTACATGCTCCCATTGTTTCCTATAGCTGCTTTAATTCATCACAGATGGAGAAAAGTAAGGCGCACTGAGCTCATTTTGTTATATATGTTTTATTTCTCTGATTCTTTCTGAGGCCTGAAGACTTATTTGTGTTTGAATAACACCTGATCTCACCGCCTCGTCAGCCTCCACGATGAAAAACCAGTGCAAACCAGAAGTAAATGAGAATCAAGCTGTTGATTGAAGCCTTAGAGAGTGTTAGCGAATGGGAAAATGAGCCGACGGCGCTCCGCTTAGGCAGATAATCAACACAATTTCAAGTTTGTGCGATGCCGCGCCCGCTGCTGTTTTGTTTGCGCCGACGTCGCTGTGTGGAGACGCTCGCCACCCTTCGAATGCTCTTCCCCTCCGTCTGATGAGACGCAAATATTGAAATGAGGTCTGGGCGTCGGAGGCTCGGGTAGCAGCATGGGAACGCTGGGAGAGGTGCTACATAATTAAAAACATCATTTCATCTCCTGCTCGGCCTATTTCCATTCAGCATTACCACGTCTCCACAGGTAAATTGCTCCCTGTACTCCTGCGATGATGGTAATGAGCGGTGGTTAGGTCCGACACCACGTCTCTTCGATTTAACCTAAATGAGAAATATGCCATCAACGGGGGGGGGGGGGACTCAATCATAGCGACTTTAAATATGATATGAGCCCAGCTGAACTAGAGGGGGTGAATCACAGTAAAAGTATGATATTAGGTTGGCTGATGGAAAGGGATACTCACACCATCAGAGGTGTGTGTGTGTGAAAAAAAAACCTTATTATACAGATAATAATATGTCAAAAACATATCAGCTTTGGCGTTGGCTCCGTCCTCGTTCTCACAGACCGCAAGCTGTCAATTCATCTCACTCGCACTGCTTTTCAATTAACGGTGCACTTCATTCTAACACGAAAAGAAAAAAATACGATTTGCTCTCCTCCCACAAGAAGTGTGTTCATCTGAGGAGACATTTTATGGACTCAGACCTGAGACTCCAAAAACCTCCATTAAGCAGAAATCCAGCAATGATATCAAATAAGTTTTTTGCTTCTTAGTTAAAGCACCAATCCTTTAATAGTAAGTTGCCTTTAAAGTTTTGGTCTGGAGAAGTCTATAGAGAGCTGCAGGAATGAGTCCTAAAACCAGGAAATGAGTTAGTATTTCAGCACCTCCGGTTCCCTCGTCTGGAAGTCAGTGGGTTTTTATTTAGATGCCTGAAATAAGGTCTGTGGTTAACACAAGCTGAGGGGATTTTAAAGTTTTGATCTACGATATAAAATACATCAATAAATACTTACACTCATGAATTTTGAAGCCTTTATGTGTCTTAGAAATGGTGCTAAATGAGAAAGTTTTAAAGCTAGAGTGAAGATACTGACGCGAAGGAGGTTAAATAACGCTCCAAACTTACGCTTACATTTTGACGAGGAAAAACTGTCATGTCCATTTTCGAAGGGGTCCCTTGACCTCTGACCTCCAGATATGTGAATGTAAATGGGTTCTATGGGTACCCACGAGTCTCCCCTTTACAGACATGCCCACTTTATGATAATCACATGCAGTTTGGGGCAAGTCATAGTGAAGTCAGCACACTGACACACTGACAGCTGTTGTTGCCTGTTGGGCTGCAGTTTGCCATGTTATGATCCGAGCATATTGTTTTATGCTAAATGCAGAACCTGGACTTCAAACCCAAAGATGGCACAACTAGACCACACTGTCAACTATCATACCAAATTAGAAGTTCCTAAGTTAAATAGTTTCCGAGTTCTGCTTCGGAAACGAAACGGACGGACACGCGGAGCGCTGTATACAATACATATATATAATAAAGTTTAAACTGAGTTTACTGAGCTGTTGTGTTCATTGTGACATCAGAACTGGCTTGAGTTGAGCTAGCAGTTGTATTCTGTCTGATGTTCTCTGTGACTGACAGCTTCTAGTCTCCCAAACACTAAAAGACACGTACTGCACTTTATTACATTAACTATCTTAGATGCCAAAATGGCATCCTGCCTCTGTAGGGGAGCACAGCTCCAGCACAGCTGAGCCTGATATTTCCACTATGTTAGCCTATGATTATTAGTCATTAGTAACTCAAGACGAAAATATTAGCTTGATTGTGCCTGGTGCTCTGAAGGCATAGCACGCTACAGCAGCAGACATGCATTATTAGAAGAGAAAACTAAGTCGAGTGATTGTTGTGTGCTTTGAGCGTTGGACCACAGCAATTGGCGTGTCGGTTTCAATTAGACACTGATCACGTCAAGCTCCTCAGTCTGAGTATCATGTTTACGCTGCAAATCATGAAGCACCAGGGGAGAGGGATTGGCAGTGACGCTCGGAGGATTTCATTCTGTGTGTGTGTGTCTGACTGGCTTTACACAGTGAGGGCATCTTGGTTAACACAATCAGTCAGACTCTGAGGGAAATAAGCACTCATTTCCAACAGGAAGATTACGTGTTCACACTTACAGTACGAGTGGAAATCATCGACAAACGCATGGACTGGACTCACGATTGTGTAATGTCTTGGTCTTATAATGGTAAATGCATTTCAAACGTGCACAGACCGTGTTATATTTGCTTTTGAAGACGACATGATCGTTTTACAACAGCTCACAGAGCGACGTGCAGACTGTGGGTGGTAGGAGGGATTCGGTTGCACGGCGTTCCACAGCTGCACAGTTATGATCAGCCAAATCAAGCTTTTGGCCCAGAAACATATTGTGAACACGTCAATAAAGTCTTCTATTATATTATGCATTTCTACCATGTAACATTTGGTAAATCCAAGTCACTCAAACACGACAACAATAACCACCATGTTACTGCCTCTGGGTGGAGCAGAACAAGCTATCATTTAAAGAAAGAAGAACAATGGAGAACGTCTTTTGGGCCATTCAAGGGAGCTGGAGCCAGTGGTTGGGAACGAGGGTTACTTCTTGGTGTTTCGCCTCACTATATTTGCTTTTTTTTTCTGCGCTGTGTCCGCCGTTTTCATAGCATCCTCTTGGATGCGTGCTCACGATCTGGCACCTTCTTATAAAGATTAACGCCCAAAAAACGTCCCGAACACAGCAACATAAGAAACTGCAGGCAGAGAGACTGCAGGGTCTCTGCAGATCCAGACACCACCACACACTTCATGCTCTCCCAATGATCCCATAACCTGTCCTCTTTCACCACTCTCAAGGCAAACATTAGCTCTCGGACATTGTTTATTTTGTAGAATAATTTCCTACTGTGGAAAGTAATGAACACTGCAGTATCAGGGGGGAAAAAGCACGGCTCTAATAACATACCATTTTAAACTCAACAGGCTGAACTATATTGTCAATAAAACTAAGGGAAGCGCAGAGATCTGATTGGCTGTTAACAGCCGACGACTGCAAAAAGTTAAGCTGTGGACATCTTTTCTTGGCCTTCCACACATTGGCTGAGCTCCCATGGTCACTGAGCTCCGTTGGATATAACAGTGACTTGTTGATCAAGCGTGACATGTCGCTTAAAGTGCGAGCGAGTCATGAAATGGGCCGTGAAGGGAAAGGGACGGAGACGCACCAAATGTTTACCTCAAATATAAAACTGAAGGTAAACCCCTGGAATTTGGGTCATGCCTGTGGTGGCTGCTGAGGCTGATGAAGATGAGATGGAGGTATCAGTCCAGATGGTTCTGCTGAGCGTCTCAGTGACATCGATACCACCATAGATAAGCCACAGCATCTCCTCGTGCAGAAAAACCGCAGCAGTCTACGTCGAGCTGTTGTGATTGGTAATACGGTACAGCTGTGACCATGAAATCAGGACTTAGCGTAATTAGTCACTTTGAAGCAGAGATTTAATACCAAAATCTTCGACAAAATACCAGGGGATCTGGTGCTACTTAATGATAATCTGATATCCAAGCCTCTCGTCTCATGTATTTTCCTTCTTAACAACCGTGCCGTTTTGGAGCAGAGAGATGGACCTGGGTTCCATTTGGACCGTCTGTTCACGAGCCAGACAGAAATGCCACGGTGCAATACCCTCAATTCCTATTTGTAGGAGGGAGCCCAATATGACACATGCACTTTTTGAAAGAAAAATAAGAAGCCTAAGTATAATATTACAGTGTTATTAGGTTGGCTTTTCCCCTGCTGTAAATACCTCTGTATTGGGCCCCATACAGCTTTAGCATTGAGTTGACTTGCAGTGGTATATTTGCATGAGGCCTTCTGACAGATGGCATGCAGAATTCAGGGTGGTAACAGATTTCCTTTCAGTGTTCCTCTGCTGATTCAGTGTACGAGCTACCAGCAAATTTTATATGGAAATTTGTAAATTTCATACATTAAAGCTGCACTAATGAATATTTGATACAGTAATACGCTGGCTAGCAAGGTTTGTTGGCTCGTTTTTTTTAACAATGGCTGAAGAAAATTCTAGTTTCTCTCAATATGTTCAGTCACTCACTCTCCAGGATCACGAGTGTTAGTTGAGAAAGTTAAAATTAACTAACTGGACCAGATTAGCCGACCGCTACGCCGCTGGAGACTTAAGCCCGGCACATGTGCGTGGCGGCTGCCTCGCTGAACTGCTGTGTCTCTCACGCGTGTGGCGTCCACACCGGCAGCGTTTGCCTTTCATTACGGCCATTTCATTTTCACTCATATTTTTTTAGGACTGAAAAAGCGTGTTTTCATTTGTAAATAATAGTAATAATCCACAATTAATACCCAGTACTTTATTCATTCATGGAGCTCTGCATGTCACTGCATGTTCTACAACACTGTCCTGTAAATATTTCAGAATAAAAGCCTCGTGTTGACAAATGAAGGAATTCTGTCCACAGAAAAAAACAAACGCTTGATGGCTTTTTTTTTTAAAAGAAAGCAGAAAGTGTTGATTTATAAATAAATCTTTACCTTTTTTTTTCCATGTCTGTGACATATTCTACAGATAGAGACTTTGAAACTGATAATGTTGCTGGTATGATGTCAATATACTTTCGAAATATAATTTTGAGCGCGCGGCTCAGCCGTTGCTATATAAATATATATAATTTTATATTTTAAATATGTCAGACGTTGTGTTTTTATTAATGAATGAAAGATATAGTGTCTTATATTATTGAAAGAGTGTGAATGAGTGTGCATCTTCTTCATCAAGTAGTCTCATGTAGCATCTCAGTTTTTGTATAAATGTGAGAATAAACATGATTACAGTAGCTCAAATTTATGCAAAACTTAATAGTGTTTTTTTATGGATTAAATGTACTATTTGTTTCAGAAACAAACAGCCTTGTTTGGCCTCTCTGCTTTTTTTTTTTTTTGCACTTTTCTTCTTTTTGGAGGCTATCAAGCTCAATTGTTTCAGACAAAGTAATCCCTCTAAACCCGCAACTGGCTGTTTGTGCAATATCCCTAAACTGCTTCAAAGCTAATTTGGCCGACTGTGACTCTTCCACCAGCGATGTAAGCCGAGACCCCCGCTGGCCGATGATGAGGCATAAACGGACCAAATCAAGGCTCCACTTTGGGCTGAACTGGCTCAGGCCTCTCAGCTTTCACCCTCAGCTGTTTAATGCCTTCCCGGAGCGGCCGGGGCGAAGCTGCAGCGCGGGGAGGCCCTTAATGAAGTGCTTTCAGGAGGAAAGGCTTTTCAGGCCTCGCAGCAACCCTCCCCCCCCCCCCTTCTTCAAGTCCAGAATAAGAGAATTAGCTAAGCCTTGTCCAGGCCCCCACCCTCACCAACACCAAATCTACAGACCCCCACACCAGCCTTCTCAAATCCCCCGTCCCGCTCCCTTTCCCCCTGTCCATGTTTAATGAAGCTGTGATATATTTATGGCCAGCCAAATCCCGCTCTAATCCTACCCCTGATAATAACAGCTCGGTAACTGTTTTCCTTAAACATGCTTCACGAGCACTGGCTGGAGACCCACAGGCCCCGGCTCTGTGGATATTACTCAGTAACCTAATTTGCACTTGCTGTGTGTAATGCACACCGACGTGCGGAGAGGGAGGGGAGGTAGCTCAACAGGTCAGTGGCAGGCTGCTGAAAAAAAAGGGGGTCCTGTTTGCGTCACGAAACGGGCACCTCGAGAGGTTGAGGGGGCAAAGGCAACAGCAGGGCTACCTCAGCGAGTAACGAGGTGTTGCTGGACCTGCGTTTTAGAGTCCAATTACATCAGAGCTCATGAGAGCCATAGTAAACACGAATAAACCGCGCCGGTCTCCAAAACGATATTCGAGAGAAAACAATAATACGCCTGTACAAAGATGACGTAAAGGCATTAATACTGCGTTTTAAAAAACATTCCGTTGGCAGAGATAGAGGTGATTTAACGTTTTATTCTCCACTATAAACAAAAATATCACGGACATAAACATGTCGCTACTCAGGCAGCGCTCACACAGCTGAGATGATGCAGAGGAGATGTTGATCTTTAGTAAGAGTCTTAGTCTTAGTTTAAGGACACACACTGGAGGGAAAGAGCTAATTTAAGACAACTACCTGATCTAACTTATAATTAAACCTGTCATACCTACTATAATCTTTACCATCACATATTACACAATATTTAACAAGGTTTAAGAGAAAGTGTATAAAATTGGGCTGTCGCAAATTAATCACACATTTTTATTCTGCTCAAAATGTAGCTTAAAGGGAGATTGTCAAGTATTTAATACGCAAATGTATGTATATATTTATTATTGAAAATTAACAACACAAAATAATGACAGATATTGTCCAAAAACCCTCACAGGTACTGCATTTAGCATAAAACAATATGCTCCAATCATAACATGGCAAAATGATTTACGCTTAATTTTTGGTGAGGAAAAACTGTCATGTCCATTTTCAAAGGGGTCCCTTGACCTCTGACCTCCAGATGTGTGAATGTAAATGGGTTCTATGGGTACCCACGAGTCTCCCCTTTACAGACATGCCCACTTTATGATAATCACATGCAGTTTGGGGCAAGTCATAGTGAAGTCAGCACACTGACACACTGACAGCTGTTGTTGCCTGTTGGGCTGCAGTTTGCCATGTTATGATCTGAGCATATTGTTTTATGCTAAATGCAGAACCTGTGAGGGTTTCTGGACAATATCTGTCATTGTTTTGTGTTGTTCATTGATTTACAATAATAAATATATACATATATTTGCATAAAGCAGCATATTTGTCCACTCCCATGTTGATAAGAGGATTAAATACTTGAGAAATCTCCCGTTAAGGTTCATTTAGAACAGATAAAAAATTTGCAATTAAATATTTTAAAGGATTTACTGTCCTAGTTTTTACATAAGTTTAGGGGGCTTGATGGAGATTTGAGGTAAATGAAGGCAGGATGGTTGGAGGGGAGGGGGGGGGTGAAACTTTCACACCTGAGCCGTCAGTGAAGTGAGAGAGCATCAGCCTCGCCGTGATGTCAGAGCTGGTCGTCCGAACGCCTGACGACTCACAGAGTCCGTCTCTGTGGACCGTTGGTGCCATTTCAGGCATGCTGTTTATTTTCACCGTTTCACACAAGAATTTTAATTCATTTCATCGTCCTTTCATTTTTCCTCGGCGACGCTGACCGTTGTTTAAGGATACCTCGCCGCCCCCCCCCCCCCCTCCACCCTCGGGGCAATTACTGTGTCAGGAAGAGTGAGCTTAAACATCTGCAGCCGCTGAGGGAGATTTAGCTGCATCTCACCGCTCCTCCCTCTGAAAGCAGTGTTATGTGTGGAGCTTTATGAGAACCATCACCTCTGTCATCACATCAGCAGAGATGGACCGGTGCAGATTTAACCTGCAATAAGAAAATACCAAATGCCATTTGGCTTTTATCTGCAGAACAACACCTCTATAGTGGAACATTTTCCACAAGCCTTTTATTCGCCAAGCCGCGGCCGGAGACTGAGTGTGGATTAGCATTCTGAGCTGAGAAATACCTCCCTATTACCCTTTTACACTGTGACACGCTTTCTGGGGCGATGCTTTCGGAGTATTTCTTTGTTTAAGCTCCGTGCCGCTCCTATAAGAGCGATTCAGCCCGACGCACATGGGCAGTGTCAGCTGTAATTAGCTTTGACAGGGGCATTTAGTGGTTGTAATTCAAATCTAATTCAGAACATCTTAACCCTGAAGTCTGTCAAGACGCTTGAAATGCGCTGGAACACTCATGGTCCCAATCAGCTCTGCGTTTGTGTGGCAGCACGCTGATGTGTCAACAAGGCCGGTTAGAAAAACAGGCACAGAAAAAACTCATTTACAGTACCGAGCCGGACGGGTTCAGCGCTGCACAATGTTTAAATCCTCCACGCGGAGGAAAAAAAAAGGAACATAAATACTGATAAATCTGCTTCAGATTTTGGTCTGCCACAGTGATTACCTTTAATGCAGGAACCTTTTACCTTCATGCTTCGCGCCACCTTTTGAACTCGTCTACAATACAACAAGGCATCATCTTCGGTGGTGGAAAAGAAAACACACACAGAGGTCTGGTTGAAAGAGAGCTGGGGGGGGGGATGGTGGGAACACTGCTGACCTTCAGCTGAGGAGACTCCTGGACCTTGAACAGCTCAGAGCTTTGTAATCGGTTTGAACTGCACACACAGCACTTAGCCTTCTGCAAGGAACACTTTGCTGCACGGTCAAGGTTTGAATTTGCAAAATAATTCTGCTTTTGTTTCGTTTTCTGTAATCCTCGGCTTCTGTCCCAAAGAAGTCACGGATATGCACCTACATATAAATAGGTGCACTCGCTGTTTTCTTAGGAAACAGTGGAAATGTCTTTAAAGCTGGCTACCGTGGGGTCAATCAAAGTGCACGCTCTGTTTGAACTTTGGCGAGAGAGAGTAGTGTGGTCTAAGAACGCTTGGCTGAGGTTGAATGAACTTACAAGACACTGCATTGGGTTTTGTATGGAAGCTCAGAGAGGCCAGTATGGAAGCTCAGAGTGGCCAACACTGTGAATGAGCCGATTCTATGTTTTTAATGAGAGTCCTCTCGTGATCAGTCTATTCAAATTCATGCCAACTCTATGTATGAATGAATATCAAGCAAAACGCTCTTGTCATTCCATGCTTAGGCACTGTCCGTAATTACAAACGGATATATGGGTCAAACAAACACAGAGCTTTCATCCAGGAGACCGCTGTTCATGTCCCGTGTGAAACCCAAGTCAACACGTTGACGTATTTTACCGTAGTTTTACTTTTACGCAACTTACTTTAGGCTTTAGAAAATCTAGCCCGTGACGGGAGACTTTGACCAATCACAGGTCATTTCAGAGAGAGAGCGTTCCTATTGGCTGTGCTCCGGTCATGTGACCGGTGCTTGGTGTTCCTTCAAGAGGTCTCAACATGGCTGCTGGGTCACAAACTTTCTAATTTTACAGCTAAACAGTAACTACAAGATGATTCTGAGAACATCTGAGGAGAGAAATAGTCATTACAGTAACAGAATATTGATTCATATTTGATCAGCGCTGCCTAGTTTGACCGTTTGGTCGGAGTTCAGAGTGATTGACAGCTGGCTCTCATATACGGCAGATCTCAGATCAGCTCTGACTGCATGTTTTCCTCCGGTAAGTGAAATCTTTCAGATGCCGTTAGGAGCATCGGAGGACACAGAGGAACAGGATATTTTTCAGGTTGCCTTTCTCATGCACTACTGTCAGGATATAGCGGCCGTTTTATAAAAATAACTTTTTTTAATCATATTTGCTCCAATCTGCCTACTTCAGCTTTAACCATGTCAGCTAAAACAACAGGCCACGATTTTCAGCTAAAATGAGCCACATACACATACACACACACTACCACACACACACACACACACACACAGACACACACACACACACACACACACACACTTTTACGCAGACGTTACACAGAAATCGAGGGTCCAAAACAGGTTCATAGGTCTATATGTATCCATGCAAACTCTTAACAATTCTTTTATAAAATAAAGCGTTGCAAATAATGTTCGAAAGGAACGCAGAACAAGACCTGACTAGATGAGATGTTGAGACTTGGCTGCAGGAAATGTTCATGCTTTTTGGTGTTGATGTTCAAATTTTTAACAAAATGTCTGACAAATGTTTGACACAAGCTACACACGGTCCAACAATACTGATACTCCAACTCTCATAACTCCAGAACAATTATACTTTTTCACATTTTTGACCCATGCAAATTTATAAAAATATCATTAGAGGTCATGCTATTTGATGGTCTTATAAATCATTTACCAAAAACCCATTTTACCAAGTTGTGAAATCAACAAAATAGATCTAAAAAAATAACACTTTTGGCTTCCATACATTAGAGATATAATACTGTGCTGTGATCTGTTATAAGCTACCATTTGGGGAAACATTCAAACTGTATCAATCCACAATATCAATATATTATCTCCCTCTTCCCGCCTGAGACTAACATCCATAAATCTCCTTTCACACGGCGTCTGTCCGTTTTAATTACGGCCTACCTGAGAGCAGCGCCGTGCCTGCTGCCAGTCTCCACCCTTCATCCAGCAGGACAAATCCTGCCAGATGACTGCTTGTAATTTTCTTTACAGTGAAAACAGTAAGCAGAGATTCAAAGAGCCGGGGAGAGCCAGCTGTCGGACAGCATGCATTTAAGCCGCCATATTTGCATTTCTCCCATAATATAACACTTCTGTTAAGTGACACATGATTGATGATGGGGAGCGAGGTGGCTTTTCTAACCCCTGTAAGTGCTCTGAAAACAAATTAAAGCTTTCATCATTGTAACATGTCTATTACAAGATGTGGTAATAGCCCCTCGTTGTATCAAATTATTTGTGTGTCTAAATAATTTTGAAAAATTAAACTATTAATCATCCCCGAGAGCGTCTGACAAAAGATCAGGGCGAGGGCCCCGGTGGAACGTGCTGAGCCTATTCACAATACACTTAGAGGTGTTTATGGCTTACTCGCTGAAATGGCTCTAATTGCTTAATTGCTCATCTGTTGGTGGCGGCGCTGTTTTCAGGGTAAAAGTTACCGTCTGACTTGAGTTTCAGCGGAATTATCCAAAGTAAAACCAAATGTTCGCTTTGAGGTTTTCATTGCTAATTTGAAAACGTGAATGTGTTTGCAGCACACATAGGGTATCGTTCACGCTGGAGGTGGCCGTCGTCGAATGAATTGCCAAACCAGAAGGATCAAAGAAAAGAAAAGAAATTCACAGCTAAATTTCCTGCTTCGTGGCAGCGGGGCTGTATAATACCTTTCTAGATTTCCTGAACATGCTTTATCCCAGCAACAGTCTGTTATGATACAGTAAGTAATATCTCCAGCTCAGCCTGGCTTGGAGGAAAAAAAAAAAAAAAGGCGGGAAAGTTGACACATGGAGGTGAGTGGAGGTGTCGCTCTTCATGCTCCAGCGGCTCTGTGAGGCGTTCACGGGCAGAGCAGCCCGCCGGCCGCCCGGCCGCCCGTCCCGTGCTCTTTGTTATTAAGCAGGTCCAAGCAAAACACAAAGGGATACTGTGTTTTTTATATGAGTAATGCATTAACCTGCTCAGGAAAAGTTCATGTTAAACGTATGGGCTCGGACAGCACAAGATTTATGGCGATGGCTGCAGAAATTATGCTTTTCTTCCCCCCAAAGGCACTTTAATTATGTAATTATTGCCAGCTGCTTTTCATTTGTGGTCACCGTTAATTGGGGCCCGGGGTCCGCAGTTCAAGTGCTGGGTCTCTCTCTCTCTCTCTCTCTCTCTCTCTCTCTCTCTCTCTCTCTCTCTCTAAGTCCAGTCGTCCTGAGATGATTAGCCAAATCCTCAGCAAAACTCATTTGTTATTCAAGCTTTAGCCGGCAGCCTCCCGCCGGGCCGAAGAAAAGAACCCCGGAGCCCAATTTCCTCCACATCCTCCGCTCCTTATCCCTCCAACTCATCAGCAACAATTGTGTCCTGAAACAAGAAGCAGCGATATCTGTGTTTGCTTTCCCTATTAGGCCCCCAAATGCAGGGAAAACATATCAGGAGTGAGGAGCCGAGGAGCCGAGGGGGCCCCTCCCCCCCCCGGCACCTGATAATCTGGATTAATCTCTCCCATCACTTTTTACAGTGGATTCCTTCAAGCAAACAGCACAGAGAGAGAGAGAGAGAGAGAGAGAGAGAGAGAGAGAGAGAGAGAGAGAGAGAGAGAGAGAGAGAGAGAGAGAAATCTTCTTCTAAATTGTAAAACATTCAATGATACAAGGAACAATTCTTTTGAAAAATCCCAGATCTCAAAGAATATAATGACCTCTCAAAATTAAAAATATTCCTAGGAGGTGACAATGCATATCTAGCTGACCAATACGATTGACCGTTGTCACGACAACAGAGGATTTGGGGAAAAGAGTGTTAAAGCCTCAGGATCAGTCGTCCTCCAGCGTCACATTGTGACAGCAAATGTTTTGTCTTTGGTATTTTATTTTGTAGTTTGGGATGAAACAGACATGCAGAAGGTTGCCAGAACCTTTTACAATTAAGTTGTATATTTTATATGCAAATATGTTCATTTCTATTATATATTAGATATTTTGTAATTCAAGTATTTTATGGGTGATTAGTAATTACGATATGGGATGATGTGATTATTAATCATGAAATGAATGACATCATATTTTTGCTAATAGTCTTATATACTGTGCTATAGGTAAAATCAAATAGATGAAATTAGTGTATACAGGTGTAGATCGGTGCATGTGCATATTATATAACTGATCTATATGGCTAAAATAATCTCAGAGCGCTGCCTCTATTTCACCGATACTATTAATAATGTAACGTATTTCTCTCCAGGAAGCTTTCTATTGTTTTATTTGATTTAACATTTTAGCCTGAAAGTATAGTCAAATTTAAATATAATCGTTATAATAAAAAATAATAATAGCCTGACAAAATATATAAGTATGTTTTGAACTGGTTGCAGAAGAAACTCCCAAGGACACGACCTCAGTGTCCTCGAGGTTAGCTTTTATTGTGTGCAACTAGGATGATGTTTATAACCCTTTTTCTTTTCTTTTTTTATCTATTTTTATTGTTTTTTACTTTGTTGTGCGCAATTACTTTTTCCTGCTAATGAATACCTAATCTCTGGTCATAATAATATAATATAATATTTTCTGGAGATGACTTAAAAATGGTTAAAGTGAAGAAGTGTTTTCATGTTATCAACACCAAATTTATTGATTTTTTAGGAAATCCAAAAATTAAGTGAAACCTACAATTTATAGATGTTAAACTCTCACAGCTTCGACTAAACTCTAAAAAAGTATCTCAGTTCTGGTCATAAATCAAAGTGTTGACCGTGTGTGTTAATAATAATAAAATAATAATAAAAATGTTTCTTTTCGCTGATCCCTTTCAATCATGGAATCATTACTTTGTTATATGGTATCTTGTATTTTGTGTGAAACTGTGTGTTGGACGTGTACAACTACAATAAATAATGAAAATAAATGCTTCTCTTTGTTAAGGAACTTTTTATTTGTTTTCACTGCCCTTTCTTTATTTTATTGCAACAGTTCTCTTTTTTATTATTGTGCTATAAATTTCTGCAACTGTAAAAAAGAAAAGGATAAATTGGGAGTTTGGAAAACAGTAATTGTATGATTCATGTAGTAAATGGAGGAAAATAAATTATATTGGAAAAACAGGCTTATATAATCAACACATTTCCCAATCTGACCTGAGATTAGGTATTCATTAGCAGGAAAAAGGAATTGCACACAAGTAGAAAACAATAAAAATAGATCAAAAAATGGGTTATAAACAGCATCCTAGTTAAAACTAACCTCGAGGACACTGAGGTCTTGTCCTTGGGAGTTTTTTCTGCAACCAGTTCAAAACATACTTATATATTTTGTCAGGCTGTTATTATTTTTCATTATAACGATTATATTTAAATTTTTGTTAAATCAAATAAAACAATTTATATTATGGAAACATCATTTGAAAACTTATTTCCTGCCATTCTAAAATATTTTTAAATATTTACAAACACATGGGGATGCACTTTTGCACTTTTGATTTATTTATTATTATTATTTTTTACATTCATTTATAGTGTATTGTTTTACATTGCTCTGTTTTTTATGCTAAATGCAGTACCTGTGAGGGTTTCTGGACAATATCTGTCATTGTTTTGTGTTGTTAATTGATTTACAATAATAAATATATACATACATTTGCATAAAGCAGCATATTTGTCCACTCCCATGTTGATAAGAGGATTAAATACTTGACAAATCTCCCTTTAGGGTACATTTTGAACAGATAAAAAAATATATTTTTTGATATGGATATAGTAATATGTCATAAATCATGACATATTTTCTAAACTAGAATCAGAATCAGAACCTTGTTTATTGCCAGGTGTATCAGGTATACACTTGGACTTTGCTTTGGTTCGTTGGTGCAAATAAGCAGTAAAAATAACAATAGAATAATTAAAAACGTTAGAATAAAATAAGAATAAAAAAATTGAAATTCTACCAATATGCAATATAAGATATAAACAAACAAAAAATAAATAAATAAATAATGATAATAAAATAACTACAGGCATATGGTATTCATAAATATGATAGTTCATAAGTGGTTAATGTACATTTTGCTGTATTTTGCAGTACATTATTAAGGAATTTAGACAACGCTCTGAGATAGTTATTTTAGCTATAGATTAATTCAATTATAATCCTTTTTATATAGCGATAAATCATAACAGAAGTTATCTCACTTTTCATACAGAGCAGGTCTAGACCTACTCTATAAGACTAGTTTACTGCAAGGCAAGAGGTAACATTGGGAGGACTTTTTATTTATTTATTTTTTTTACAATAATTTCTAGTAGTGTATTACATTGCTTTTACCTTTTCTTGTTTCATTGTATGTGGTCAATGGTTAACAAATTATTGTTTTTATTTTTGTATTTATTGTCCTCTGGCCCTACATTCTCCTCTCCAGTCAGCTCTTTCTCATCACTTTACAAAAACTGACAGTGATATAGCCTACGACTTAACACTCATATTGCATTCTACTTTTTAATCCATTTGAACGTAATGATATTTTAAGCGTATTTGAAATATATTACATTACCGTCTCGTGTTTGTTGGGAGAAATTTGGGGATATATGTACAAATAATACATTTAAAGAAAAAACAACAACTGAACAGCTAAAAAAATACAATATGAAAAATCCATCCAGATAATAAAAGCTGTGGTCGGAGTAGAGGGGACGCTGCCACACAATGCACACCTGAAATATAAAATATGTGTAAAAGTACATGACCCCGAGTCTGAACACTCACACTCACTGACAGCCGGACTGTGGATCGGGGTCATTATGATACATATAAATTATGAGTTGTGTTCTGCACCTCGAGGGGCCTTTTAAACTGCTCCAAATCTGAATAATCATACGCCACATGTCCACGAAAAAATAAACAACTCAAGAAAGAAAAAAGTCTGCGAGTCAACAGGAAAACAAAACAGACGAGGAAAAACGACTTTTCTTCCTCCAAGCCTCTTTAACCCGCACGCTGTCTGTAACTGAAAACAAAATGACTTGTGACTTGGGGATGGGGGGGCTAAGTGCTTCCATTTCTCTGCGTCTGCTCTGGAGCCCCCCCCGCGCCGCCGGCCCAACGCTAACCCAGCCAACACCGAGCAAAGAGGAGCGTCCCGCCGGCCCCCTCAAGTGTCTCACACACGTGAATGGGAATGTTTTCAATCCATTTGACACTCAAGCGGAAAAAGTCAACAATGAAATAAAAAATACATATCTTTGAGTTTGTGTGTGTGTGTGTGTGTGTGTGTGTGTGTGTGTTTGTGTGTCTGACAGGTCTGACAGGGGCTTGATATTTTACTCATGGAAATGATGCTCACCCAGCCATCAGTGTCACACAGTCTCCCCCGGTGTCCATCACAGGCTGCTGGAGCAATAATACAAAAAAAAAAATCCAAAAGGAGGGAGGAAAAAACATGTTGTAAAAAGGATGTTTTTTATGTTCGGAGTGGCCGGCCGATTGGCCTGTCAGGGGGCGGCGGGGGGGGGGGGAGTGGTGAGAAGTGACAAACATGTGATTACCTATGCATTAGGGGGAGATGATAAGGGCCTTACAGCTCAGGGAAGCTTCAAAAGAGCTGTGATACATTAAGGCAATCTGGCATCGAATGCATTACGGTATCGGACTGTTTATCTGAAGCTTACGTATTTCGGCTTTTCATAATGCTGGATGAGATGAGTCCACCGTTCCAATTTTCACCAACACACAAGCGGTGCGTTTGGGATGCTTTCTGCTCGGCTTCCACGCTCTCCTGAAATACACCGCAAAGTCTGTCGTGGTTATTGCAACTCAAAAAATCTGCAGCTTTGATGCAAGATAAAAAAAAAATCAAATTTAAAAGGTGCACTAATCGATATTATAATGTGAACGAAGGGTCAAAGGGTGATGTGTGATGGCAAAAACAGAGCTGAAAGAGAGCTTTTCCTTTGACCTCGATGGAAAAAGAGGTCATGAGGTCACGGAAAGATGTGAAGGAGAATTCAGAAGGACTCAGGAAAACACGACCGTGGTGTTGAGAGAATCCGACTGCAGTTACACTAGGCTCTGAATTATGATGCGAGAGCGCAATGTTATTGACGTGGTGAAACTACAATGTTCCAAAGATGGACTACAAAAGGTGCATGTTCGCCCCTCTTTCAGTGACAGACTGCTTCACCCGCGGTGTGTTAAAGAGAGAAACACACCGGTCCTTCTGCTGCTGGAACACTTTAAATCAACATATAATAAAGGGTTATCTGACATAACGTGGACAACCGGGTGAAAAATATCACTTCATTACCGAGGTTGGAACTGAAATAAACAAAGGAATAACATACAGGCTACCACAAAAAGTTTGTATGATAAATATTGAGTTATTTTTGAGTTATGGTGAAGGAGTAGAACCATTAAATGTATATTTCTTCCTGCTCCTTTTTGGACGTAATATTTATGTTAACCGTTCATTTTATTTGTTCTTGTTTTGAACTCTTTTGTTACTTGTTCGAAATAAATAAATAGAATTAAAGTGAAATGAAATGGTTGTCACCGTCCACTCATATTTATCAACATGAATCCCAATTATGACTGTATGAAAATAATATGCAAGATAAGCATATCGTTTGTTATCCTGAATGGCAGAATCGCTTTAAATGTTGCGGCCGCAAGGAATTGTGGGATGTTATTCTCTCCTTTCCTTTGGTAAAGGATGCTCCAGTGTTTCCTCTGCTTAAGGAGATAATAAAAGAAGTATTGAAGCTCCTTTCCTCAACATTTAGAGGATTCAAACAGCTCTTATCACGGCTGCTACTGAGATACTTCCGGGTCATTTCACTCCGTCCTGAGCTAAAAAGACTTTTCAACCGCAGCCTTTTGAAATCGCAGGTGTATTATTTTATTATTTGTGTGGGTGTGATCTGATCAGATTAGATTGACAGTGCTGCCAACACATCATCAATCATCATCGTCACAAATGTTGCTGAACTCTGATTGGTTCGCTGAACTACCGAATGGCATCACATTTATCCAACTGAAGCCCCCCCCCACTTAAAACCAGCGTGTCTCTCTCATGTGAAACAAACAGAACCGGTCTAATTTTGACGTGAGGCAGAAGCAGATCATTATAGGTTATCAGGGCCTTTAAGACCTCGAAAATAAACTGTGCTAATGTAAAAAATAATAGGTTAAATAATACTTTAGTTTCAGTTTGAGTAAAAATGATCTTTGAAAGTTTATTCCAGAAAGAAGTGGCGACCACGTTTTATTGTTCTTCAGATACTTTTTACAACGAATTCAGCCTGTCAGGAAGGTACCAGGTTTACCAGGAGGCTTCCAGACTGTGTAGTGCTCTTAACAAGCTCCATAAATCACTGTTAGCTTCAGGTATTAGGTTACAGGTGGTTTACTTTAGGTTGAAGGTTAGGAGAGGTTTGATGAAAATTTGAATCGTTGGATCTGATCGGGGGGGGGATACACAGGTTGAGTCTGGGAAGATGACTGCAGCGCAAAAAGAAGTAATACTCCACCCAAAGTCTATCTTTTTATTATTACCCTCAGGCTTGAAAGGTAAAAAGCTGTGGTAAACTTGAGTTCATGTCAATTATGTCACGATTCCACAGCGAAAAAAACAAAAGCAAACGTAGGTGTGGAGACCTCCGGGCCTCGTTAACAGACAGATACACCTTCAACTCTGAAAGTAAATAGAGAGCCGAAGTCCCGCCCCTTCCGGTGGACCAACGCTGGACCTTATTTCAGAAAAAATATGAACGGTAGTCAACAAATATTTTTTTGATCCCGTTTGAATTGCTCCATGAATCACACAGATGATGTTTGTTAATTTAAAACATGAATTTGCAAGTCAGGAAAGTTTGCAGTTTGTCGTTGTATCTACATACGGAGCGGGTCCTCTTCACGGAGCCGGCCGCCATGTTTCTACAGTAACGGACAAACCGAACTCTGGCTCTAGAGAGGGACATTCACCGTAGTTCTTCTACACGAAGTTTCAGTCGGTTGCAATCTGCAACCTCACCACTAGATGCTGCCAGATCCTCGACACTGCACCTTTAACGCCAGGATCAGACTACACGATATATTTGACGGTTACGATGGTCACTATGTCAGATTAGACGATTGAGAGTCATAAATTCTTGTCGTGACTTGGCCGCGACACATGACAGACTACACGTCGGTCCCCTGATCCGACAATACACACTCTCCCGTTCACCGCCGTCTTAATATACGGGCTTACCGGGGCTCAAACCCGACCATGTAAAGGGGCCCACGAGGCTCCAGGGGAAAACAATGTAAATATAATTCACAGGGAGAAGAGAAAGCGGGCGCACAACGGGATGCTCCATGATGCAAAGACGCAACGGACACATCCTAGATAGAATATCCTACTGAGGTCCGGCAGCAGTTTGCTGGGAAGGTCCGATGACATCATTCTGCATAATAAGTAGCCGTGTGCTTCTGTTTACAGCAGTGTGCATCAAATTCACGGGGGTGCCGGATCACTGGAAAGCCCCCCCCAAAAAAAATCAAACAAGCTAGACTTCCTGTCGAGACATCGGGAGGCGTCCTAGATGCGGCGTCGGGTTGTCGTGTACTATGACACACTACACAAGAGAAAAACGATCGATGTCGCACACGACACTCATTTATCGTTCCCGATCCGAGTCGACGGCCGTGTCGGGCTATAATCGGGCTGATATGGTGTAGTCTGAACCGGGCATTAGAGGTGTGTTCACATGTTCTAAGACAGCCGGGCCTTCATCATTTGTGAGTACGCGCGGTCCGAGGCAGTCTAGATGTCTTCGGAGAGCTTGAACAAATTCAGGTATGAAAATATTGATGCATAAAATGTTTGTATGCACGGTTTACGCACAGATTTATGCGCACACATTGTTTGTGAATGAGGCCCGATGTGAGAGGAGAGAACGGAGGAATGTAATGCTTGTGCTGTTTATTATCCAAAATAAATAGCGGTCAATGTCCACAATAAATGGGTCAGGATTTGGGAGCTTTTTTTAAACAAAGGTTTTGTGTTCTTTCTGGCATCAACATGGGGCTAAATTAACGCTAAATGTGAAAATAATCCCTGTAAAAATGAAAAAGAAATACTCCATAAAACATAAGTTATTTTCATAAATCCCCTTATGCACTTAAATTTCTTTGGTCACAAATCACAGACATTCTTATGGCAAGGTATCGCTGAAGAATTAAAAAAAAAAAAAAAAAAAGGTATGCATTAGCTTCATAATGGAAAAAAAGGGATTAAGTGTTGTATGAGAAAACTAAAGTCTGGTTTCCAACAGATATACGATAGCTCTCGCTGGGATTTTTCTATCCACTTAACCAAAGCTTTTCAACAAGCAGAGTTATCAGTAATAGTCCACATATCATACTCATACACGGCTGGATTGGGAACATGGTGGGAGAGGGTCATTTAAAGGGAGCATTAATCAAACGGAGGTTGACTTGCGCCTGATGGCCATTTCCAAATACCTCATTAAGATTCCTCCGTCTTCGGGACATTTGGACACATATGTTTTAAAAATTAGCTTCCATGCGACTTGTGAGGTTCACTTTCCCTTCAAATGGCAGCTTTTAAAAGCCGACGTAGCAGCTCGGGACTCGATAAGCCAAGTCTGGGATGTTTTTTGACACTGAGTCGGGAGAGAGAACGCGCCTCGGGCTGTAGCGTTTTGGGCAAATATATTTCCCTACGAATGATCGTCCATTAGTCGGGTCATCTTTGGATCCCGCTCAGAGAAAATACTTCGGTTTAAGTCGCTCTCAGCGGACCGGCCCTCACTCTTCACCGTACGCTGAGAGAGTCTTGCCTTGCTCTGCTCTCACTCAAATGAAAAGTACCATTGTTGGGAATTAATGTTCAAAAAAAGACAGAGGGGGGGGGGGTGGAAAGAAAAGTATATACGGAGAAGGAGGGTGAAGGGAGGGGGGGGGTCTTGATTTTTACAAAGTCCAGGACTCCAGAGCTAAAAGTTGGGAGAAATACCCTTGATAGTTCATTTTATGAGGGGTTTGAAGTCCTTGTCTTGTAATAATATATAATGCCTGCCTGGGTCATCTGCAGTGAAGCGGCGGCCGTGACCTCGGGCAATTACAGACAGGCATCAGCGAAGCCTCCCTTTAAGTCCCGTCGCGTCTGAATTCTCCTGACAGTGCGTATTACTCTGCTGTCCGCCACTACATGCATTTCTTTGGAGCCTGCAACTTGCTAATGTTTGGCTCTCTCGGAAACTGCAGAACATTATAAATCTAATAGGGAGAAACACCTCAAAAAATAGAGGGGGTTGGGGGTGTGCATATGTCACAAACCGCCCTCGCAATACTTGACTTTTAGAGTCGGGGCTACAATTCCAGGGAGATGGAAGGGGTGGCGGGGGTCTGCTGGAAATCTGACAAACATATCGGGTTGTTTTTTACTTTTGCAGGCATGTTTCTCGTTTGCGTTGCAATTTGTTAATTCAGCTAACACTCTCATAAAGCACGGCTCTTTCACCGGGGAGGTGTTTGCCAAGTAGATGGTGGGTATTTGGATTGGAACGCTCAAATAAGTTTTCTTTCTTGCCATTACGCCTACTTGTTTTTTTGGTGGGAGCACTTTTAGCCGGTGATAAAAGGTTAAAAAGAGCTTCTCTAAAAGAAAATCCAGCTGTCTGTATCGGTGTGGCCACCAGCCTGCACAATTTACACCGTCCCCGTCGAGCCACCCAGCGAGCATGACAGAAGACACGGTCGACTCATTCTGACAGTAAACGTATGATCCCTGTTTTCAATCCTAATCCTCGCAGATTTATTGGTGCCTTCCCCTGTGTTCATCCTGTTTTTTTTTTTTACTCCCCATTCTCCTGTTCACCCTCAGGCAGGAACTTATAAAGGTTTTACAGGGTTCAGCAGCCGTTTATTAGCTCCAGCTGCCCGACTCCATATACTTTTATGGGATAGTAAGGATCTTCATCCTCGGGTTGCCGTGTTTCAGCGGCAACGGCGAGCCACCAGGCGGGGGGGTTATGTAACAAGCTGTTTTCTGAGGTAGAATCCAACTGAGGGAGGTTAAATAAAATTAGACAACCTGTCAGTTTAGAGTAGAGACGATGTAGTTTTACGGCTTCGTGTCAGAAATCCAAATTTGGATTTGAAGAGTTAAAAAGGGCGATTCAGGGCCGGACTGGGATAATAATTCAGACCGGCGATCTAACTTCAGTTCAGATCAGTCGCCACTCATTCACAACAGACCACGAATACTGTAAATGTTTAGTTGAAATATTTGTACTGTTTATAGCAGCAATATATCTTCTAGTATTATTACTACATAAAAAAACTGCTTCAAAAAAAGGGCAAAAAGTGACTTCAGTTTCAAGAGAGTCATTTTGCTGACTGGATCAGAAATCAGAAACACTTTATTGATCCCCGAGGGGTTGGTGTTACAGTTGTTCTCGTATAAACATAAAGAAATGTAAGAAAATAGAAATAAAGGAGTGTGTAACATTTAAATTATGTACATAACACTATGATATAAACATAATATATGTAAAGAAATATAAGTAAGTAAAGAAATATGTACAAATATTTGCATTAAGACATGCAAGTAACCACAGTGCAAATAAATAAATACAAAATGCTGAGATGTGGGAGCGTTCATTCATTCATTCATTATCCGTAACCGCTGACCGAGGAAGTTGGCTCCCGTCTTGAGCTCGCTTGAGCGGAGGAGTTGTAGCCTCGTAGCATTTATTCACCGACAAATAAACTGCACACACACTGTCTGCTACACCTACATTCACAGCTATAACTTATCTATCTATATCTATATCTTATCCACCGATAAACCCAGACACGGTCTGTCGGAAACTCGCTGAAGTTACGCCGCGCTGACAGACCGTATGTGTGTGACTACGGCGAGCACGAAGCTACCAGCAGAGCTACAGATGCTAACGTAACACAAACACTGCTTGTCGGACAATCGCTATCGTTAATCCGGGCAGACACACAGCTGAAAATCTGCTAAACTAAACTAAATGTGCGGTTGAGACTTTTACTTGGAAAGAGGCTGCATGTCCGCGACACTACACGCAGCATCGTGGCTGCTAAGTTAAAGCTGTTGGTGAACATTTTGCAAAATTAGCATCCCTAGTTTGTACTGATAGCGAGTCACGGAAAAAACAAAGAATAAAACTTTAAACAGAGGTCATGGTGGTTCATGGAGAACTTCTAAAGTTGAGCAACAATATTAACTCAACAAGACCTTTTCATGAAAGTGTTTGCCCACACCATGTTCATGATTATGTGTTTATCGGTTTGTCCTGGTCCTTGTTCTGTGATGATTGTATATTTATGTGTGTACTTGTCTGTAATCTGGCGGTGGATTACATCACACCCCTGCGGTTTTTCAATTACCCCAGTGACAGGCCGGGCGGCGGTAATGACCTGTGAGAGCTCGGTTCTGCTTTCTGGCTCCGCGGGCCCTCCGTAAACCAGTTTGACTTTGGGTGTCTGTCAGAGCCAGCCTGTATTTACACATAGCTCAAACAAGTGGGGGTCTGCACCCTGTGTGAGGTATTCTGGCTCTCGCTGACAAGACCAAGGTTGCCTATTCACCGCTCCGAGCCCTCACTGAGCCCAGACATGCTAATACCAGCAGGCTACGCTGATGGAAAAGGATAATAAAGCAATTTCTTTGTCAACAGCCAGGCGCGGATGATGTTGAGCTGTTGCATTTGGAAAGGAATGCAGATTTCTTAAGAGCTATCGCTCTTTTTTTTTTCCTCCGGTCCTCATCAATGCTAACGCCCCAGCCTCTGTGCCCTAGGAAATAATTCAGATGAAGTGGTCCCATTTTTGAGCCTATCCATCCCCTCCCATCCCCGTCCTACTGATTTGTAGGTAAATCATGGCTGTCAGTATAGTAGCAACCCTGATTAAAGTTCAGGGGTTTAATAGATCATTTTAAATAACCCCCAAATTACTCCCCTCTCCCCAGCCGATCCACCTGGACCCCTGCCCTGGGTGCATGGCAGTTTTCAGCCGTCGCAGGGCGAGCCAAGTCCAGCCTCGTGGTTCCTGCCTATTCCCCCAGGATGGTGCGCTGCAGGCCTAGACCAACATTCTCAGCTGTGTTCAATCTGCTCTGAGACAAGCTGGCTATGAGAAAATGCAAAGGGAAAAGGCACTTGTGCGCGCGCACACACACACACACAAACACAGGAGGAGAGACATGGAAAATCCTGGACAGTTAGCGCACTTTGTTCACTTGGTTCAGCTGGAATCTGTCTAGAAACACCCTGACACACGCACACACACACACACACACACACACACACTCCAGCTCCCCGGGCGACTGGAGTCCGTTCCAATTAATCGTGTTTAACCATTCTAATCACACTTTAGCACATTAATCCTATTTTCAATCCAAAACACATCTGAGACGACCGGCATGTGGCCTGCTGACTTTTAAAAAAAAAAAAATGTTTTTATTTTTTTTATTGCCACCGCAAATCAGATGAAACCCAGAGGCGGCTGCTTCAGCATGCACTCTCACTGAACTTGGACTTCCAATAGCTTCCCCCCCCCCTCCTCCTCAACTCATAGGTAGAATTTATAGCATGACGCTGATGCCTTCACTCAAAATCTGTCCCTGCAGAATTTAACAATTACCCCGGGTGAGGTAATAAGTAAAAGGCTCGGTATGAGGAAGTGCAGTTTTTTCCTTCCTTGATTAGGTTGTATTATTGTGTATCGTGTGGATACGGTCCCAGTATCTTATCAGTTTGACATCCTAAGTCACCAAGACAGCCAGATAATTTGAGCCCAATCCATCTGCTATGGGAGCGGCTCTGGAGGGCGGGCTGGTCATGATACCGTATCTACACTCATTTAATGCTCTTGGAATACATTTGAGCTGTATAATTTCTCTGTGGATCATCTGGAGGCTAACAGTTATCAAGAAGAGGGAGGTTGTTGTTCTGTGAAATTACGTCTTTGGGGTCCTCAACGAAAAAAAAAGCGAGGCCTCTTTTGGAGACTTTCACATTGGCAGCGGCGGAGGTGTTTAGCGCCTCCCAAGGTTCCTCCTGGAAAGCCACAGAAAAATCACAGATCTAACCTCTCCTGGAGCTCTTAAAACCCTTCCAGCCAAGGGTCCTGTAAAAGGTGCTGGTGCATTGATAATTGAGCCCTGCAAAGCAAACAAAGCGTCAGAAATGGCGTTTTAATGGGCACTTTTCGGGGGCTCACAGCAGCGCCGGGTAGAGCGCGAGAGACGTTAAGCTAATTGAGTTTTAGAGTCGACGTATAACTGGCATAAGAGTGATATTCAAAATTATGAAAATAAACAAAAGGGCTACTCATAGGAAAACAAATGGGTTGGAAGCTGAGTAAACCGAGTGACATCACTGAGTCAGCTCAGCATGCGGGCAGAATGATGTAATGGGAGCTGGAGCTGCTCGCCCGCCATTGACTTCTCTAACCTCGAGGCCCCCCCCTTGTGACCGAGCATTACACCCAGCCACGGCGGTGCTCCGAGGGACGCGTTTTAATTAATCATAGGTTCATTAGTGCAGAGAGGCGAGCCTTTAGCTGCAGACTGTTAGACACAGGAAAAAACACTTGTGATGGCGTGACAAGTTCTCCTCTTAATGTGGCTGCTTAACGTAATGGTGAGAAAACAGACATTAATCCACGAGGAAGTGGGAGGGCCGAGAGCAGCAGCTCGGCATAATCTCCTGTTAGATGCAAACAGAGTCAGCGGCTCCTGTCCTCCGTCTGTCTGAGGTCAAACTGAGACACAGTCGGATTGTAAAAGTAATAAAAATGATTGTTTGGCTTTATTTCCTGTGTAACGAAAGGTACACTTGATGCTGATTAAACAGTATGCTACGAATGATTTTTTTATTATAACTTAACCATATTTATGGCTTTCATAAAAACAAGCTGCATGATTAAAACCAAAATAACAAGAAAACAACTGTTTGTTTGTTTGTAACTGCCCTCCAGAATCAACATGTGAAAAGCATTTTCCGATCGTGCCTTCCAAAACCAAAAGAGAAAATGGTTTATTAAAGATTGGGTTAAGTTTAGATGCAAAAATAACTTGGGTTAGGGTGAGGGAACGGTCATGGTTTGGGTTTAAATAGTTACTTAATTAAGATTAGCGAACCTTCACGGTCATGGTTGCAATTATAACCACTTGGTGAAAGCTACTTCCACAGACTGTAAAAAGAAGTGGACGTAGTCACCGTGATGTCGTTATGGACTGCCGTTTTGAAGCCTCGAGTTCAGCATTTTCGCCATCTTGATTTTTTGCACCCAGAAGTGACACGAGAGGGTGAAGCTAACGCCAGGATCAGACTACACCATATTTTTTACGGTTACGATGGTCACTATGTCAGATTAGACGATTGAGAGTCATAAATTCTTGTCGTGACTTGGCCGCGACACATGACAGACTACACGTCGGCCCCCTGTTCCGACAACACACACTCTCCCGGCACCGCCGTCTTAATATACGGGCTTACCGGGGATCAAGCCCCCGGGCTCGACCATGTAAAGGGGCCCACGAGGCTCCGGGGGAAAACTATACAAATATAATTCAGAGGGAGAAGAGAAAGCGGCCGCACAACGGGATGCTCCATGAGCGGTGGTGTTTCTTACTCCGGCACAACCTAGACCGAAAATATCATACCGCGAGGTCCGGCAGCCGTTGAAGGTCCGATGACATCATTCTGCATAATAAGTAGCCTTCTGTCTGTGCTCAGCTGGTCAAATTCACGGCCGTGACGGAATACGTTGTGGAAAGCAAAAAAAAAAAATCAAACATGCTAGACTTTCTATCGGGACGTCGTGAGGCGTCCTAGACGCGGCGTCGGTTGTCGTGTACTATGACACACTACACCAGATAAAACGATCGATTGTCGCACACGACACTCATTTATCGTTCCCGATCCGAGTCGACACCCTACGACGGCCGTGTCGGGCTATAATCGGGCTGATATCGTGTAGTCTGAACCAGGCATAAGTACAACCGAATGCATTTTTTAGGCGACCAAAGAGGGTTGCAGGTTCAGCTTGGGTCCCTTCTGTGTGGAGTTTGCATGTTCTCCCCGTGTTAGCGTGGGTTTTTGTTTTGGGGCACTGTTGCCTTTGTTGGCGCTGTTAGCACCGTTAGCTGCTAGCCGCCGTCCCCATGTTGAGAGCCGTGTGGAGGCAATCCTTCAATCATAGATGTGCTCTGAATTTTGGAAATTAGCCCCTTTAAGGTGCACTTTACACAGTTAACCTGCTCCATATTAGCACAAACGAGCCAATAAATCTCACTTACTACATTATCATTTACTTTACAGCAGGAAGTGGGTTTTTTTTCCATTTCTTTCAACATATTTACGCTAAAAACAAATCTTCCTGATTAATCCGAATGTCCCCTCGCTTCCGTCCAGCTGCTGCAAATGATAATTACTTTTCCAAATCTCGGGGAGGTGATGAAGCTGCTTAAAAAAAAACCTTTTAAATGATTCAACACACAATATAAGACAGTCGGCAGAGTTTTGTTGAATTCTGGTGCAGTCTAGTGCTTGGAGACGTCACACAGAGACACCGATGAAGCCTTTACTCAATGCTTGTTATGAACTGTTGTGACTGTGGACTGGACATTTTTCTGCTCCTGGGTCTTTGTTTTGGGAAGATCCCAGACAGTGTGGTCAGAGACTCGAGCGTGGACTCATGATATAATGCCCACAGGAGCGGTGCTGGTGCTCAAACACACACAACCGCTCTGTGGTACTGGAACCTGAACTCTTGGAACAGACTTCCTCTCAAATATATTCTAAAAATTCTACACTGCTGCTGTGAAACATCCAAATATAAACAGATCTGGTTACCTTTGTTTGGTCACTGACCGGTCAGCAAGACTCACAGTGGGAAAGAAAAGCAAGTACTCACTACTTATGGTTTACTTGACGGAGACCGTAGAAACAACAGGGAACGCCTTTTTCCCCCAGCAGTCAGTCCCATCCCTGCCAGAACCGTCTAAACGTTCAGAGTTCTTTGAGATTATCATACAGAAAGATACCACAATGTTGCATCAGGTATGTATAGTACAATATGCATGGCATTTAGTGTGTAACCGAGGTTGGCCACACGCAATAAAACACACAATTCAGGACACTCGGGGGTTTTTTGCTGCTACAGTCTTGGCAACACATTCTCACTCCCAACTCGTCAAATACCGCCCCTCGGCATCGGAGACTGGCCCACGGGTTACCCCTCTTGCGTTACTTTTGGACTGACTGGGGATGGCGTGTCAATATACGCTCGTTACATGCATAGTGTCCTTCAAAATAAACTTCTTTTTTCACAGGAAGTTAGGTTTACGTAACACAACCGCTTAGTTAAGGTTGGGAAACGGTCGCGGGACTGACGATACCGACAAGTCACGTGACTTAAGACTGACGTTACTTTTAGTTTCACACGGGACACGAACAGCGGTCTCCTGGTTGAAAGTCTTGTGTTTGTTTGGCCCGTCCATCACCCTTCCCACACGCCCTAAACGGACTCTCACGCCGTGTCCAGACCGCGCAAGTGAGCAGCGCCTGACGGCTTTCTTGCTGAACTGCTGCGTAATTCACGCGTCGGGTGTTCACACCAGCTGCGGTTTCTGCTGCTGTCAGCTCTTTCTTTCTACATAGAGTTTGCCTTTCATAATGGCCATTTCATGGCAAGGCGTACTTATTGCACGCTAAACGCCTTGCGCATTATCGTGGCATTTATATGCCTTTTCGTTGGTTGCAATCTGCAACCTCACCGCCAAATCCTACACACTGCACCTTTAATGTTTTCTTTTTTTCATCTTGTAGTGTACTGTTTAGCTGTAAAATGAGAAAGTTTGTGACGCGGCAGCCATTGTAAAATCTGTTGAAGGAAGCCAAGTTCCGGTCACATGACCGGAGCACAGCCAATAGGAACGCTCTCTCTCTCTGAAATGACCTGTGATTGGTCAAAGTCACCGTCATAGGCTAGATTTTGTAAAGCCTGAAAACAGAGACATGAGGAGGAGCAGAAGTCTAGTTTTCTCTCAGAACACTTGAATTACAATATGCTGAAAGGTTATTATAGAATTTTTGCCCAATGATGCCAAAGATATTCTGCCTACTGCCACTTATTATCATTATAGTTATTTATTTAATTTTGAACACCTTTGGCCTCATCAGTTCAATTAATTTATTTTACTGGATCCCAAATCTCTCATAGCAGAGTGACAGTGCTTCAGAAATCTGCAGCTACTGATTGGGTTTTAGAGGCAATGTAGATCAATCTCACACACTAGTCTTATAAGCTGAGAGAGATTCATGCAGAACATTACTGACAGCTTAGATGTCACTTGGTCATTTAAATGGATGATGTCAAAATGCTCTGCAGTTTCTCAACTCTGACTCTGTGAAATATGTGCGAGCTGAAAAAAGGCTTAAAGCGTGCTAGATTTTCCCACTCAGCAGCGGAACAGTGCGAAAAAAGCTCTATATTAACTTAACACATGGTCTGAGAATGACTCTTTGTTTCCTCCCTTTTCCACAGCCACCACTTAAAGCTGTGCAGAATAAATAAGCTGGCAACGCGAGGAAACACTAGAGAGACAGAGTGTGTTCTCTGGAGTCGTGCCACCGCTTGGTTGTCAATGGGAATGTAAGTAGGCCGCAAGTGTGAGCAATCACTGGAAATTATACGCTTTTAGAGGGATTTGATATAAAGGTATTAAGCCGGTCTGAGATGTTTGGCAGCCCAAATCGATGGGAATTATATTCATGGACATGATATGCACCACAACTGCGGCTTCTTGTCAATTCCATCGTATTGCACATTTTCCGACTGTTTGAGTGTATGAAGTGGATCCCGGCAGATTGGTGTAATAGGATAAATGTGGCTATGGAGTGGGCTCGGGTCCGGTGAGGGCACCACATGGTAGGTGGGATGGAAACTCTACTCTTCAGCCCGTCTCCCTTTCCCAGTGCCTCTGCTCGGCTTGTAGCGTCATTGGAAACTTGAGAAAGCCTCTAACGGGCTGCTGAAGGGAGGACGGTTAGGATGAGCCAGGCCCACATTCACTGAGACTCCAATTTTTTCCCTCGTTTTCACCAACGATAGGGGGGTGAACGGAGAGTTAAAAAAAATGATGTCTGCTGCGTTTAGCATACGTACGCTATGGTTCAGTCTACCATCAACTCCCAGTGTGGCCAATTGCAGTCGGCACACAGCCATGCAATCAGGTCCAAATTTCAAGCTCGGTTTAGTTCGGCGTCCAACGTGGTTTCTCTGAGCACGCGATGCCAGGGTGTTATGACAGTACACTCGTGGTTATCAGGTCGTGAGATGTAACTGAGATCAACCAGGTTGTCCGTGTGTGCGTGTGTGTGTGTGTGTGTTTGTGTGAGATCACCGCACAGCTGGAGAGGTGATCTGCTCCCGCTGCTTCACGTCTGATTGTAAATGGTCAAACCTGACGCTGAAACTCAATAGGCCTTCGTACCCCAGTGTTTCCTCCGACTGTTGACGAACATGCTTTGGAAATCAGGTCAAAGTAAAAAAAAAAACTCTCCGCTTGTATGTATCTTCACTCTAAAAATGAATACTACAAATAAGATGGAGCACAATAGCACGGCCATTAACTCTGGGTTGTGCAGTACAAAAAAACAAATCAATTTTTGTATCATGTCCCAAGAAAATGTTTTCTTCTGATGAACTTCTACGTTCATCAATCAACAATGAAATTTCTACCACATCGACAGGTTTTAGGCCTTCTTTTGGTGTGTTAAGGGTACATTAAAGTTGGTTACATATTTTATTTATAAAGGGATAGTTCAGGTGTTTTGATGTGAGGTTGTATGAGGTATTTATCCAGTCGCTCAGCAGTTCGTGAAATAGGAGAAGAGACCAGCGTTCGTATCCCGCGTGAAATCACAAATCAAAGTTGATTTATTTGTCACACAACTTCCGTACTTAAGCTACGGCACTTCCAGAGTCCATATCCATATCTTTAAAGGCAGTTTTCTCAAAATTAACTGATCCAGAAATCTCCATTTCAGTAGCTCTTACTGTTCATCAGCCCAGTCGCACAGCAGTTTGTGAAATAGTCGCGCAATTTAATGTATGGATTCGTGTTAATAGACATGAATTTCCCATTTTTTTTCCGTTATGGTCAATTCGGAAGTAATCCATGTAATCGTGAACCGGGAAGTATAAAGAGCGGGGAACGCCGTGTAGGGAGGAGGTCGGGGTGGATGAGTCGGCCTGTGCATCCTACCTGCACGGTTCCTCATAGTGTCTGGTCATTTATAAAAAAGGAACGCCCTGTAGAGGATACAACTAAAGCCTTACAAATTTGGTGTCTCACTAGCTTTAAAGCATCCTGACAGTCCGACATGAGAAGCTATGTGCACATTCATTTAAATAAAAAATAGTCCCGATAACGATATTAATTAAGGAAGACCAACCCCAATACAAGGCAAGTGTTAAAGGGTAGAAATGTGACTCTGAAGCAATACAACTAAAATGAGAAATAATTATTTAATTCTACAATATCTACATGCCATGATCACATTTCCTCTCTCTTAAAATGGAAGATCTCATTTAAAAAAAAAAAACATTTCTTACGACTAAATAAAAGTCTGCCGCGGGAAAAAAATAACAGCAAATGGAGTAACTCTGACCACATGTCATGAATATGAAACAAATTAAGCGTTATGGCAGGAGGTATGCCCCTCTAATGCTCTATCTCCAATACATCTCCTCTATCAATACAATCTAATCCAGCCGAGGCTGAGGCCGAGAGCAATATGCACTTAATGGAGAGCGGCATGTTTGTGCTGATGGTGTATTCATAAGGTATAGTGGACAAAATGAATAGATTTTTTTATTCATCACTGACATGCTGTTATCAAATTCTTATGTTTGCTACGAGGAGCTGACCTGACGCGAGGGCTAAAATGCGTTTGTGGAATTACGGCGACCGGGCCGAGCCATTACTCGCCGTAACAGATAGCCTGTTCCTGATATGCAACCTCCAACTTTCATTTCTCGCTCGGAGACTTGAGATTTCCCCAAGCCTCGTGTAGGGATAAGAAACTTTTATATTGCTTGTTTTTGACATACGAGTGTGTTAAGATTGCCTGCCGACGCAAAGCCATTTGCCTTGTCAGAGGTTTTGTAGCTGCGCGAAAATGTATTTACTGTCGTGGATCTGGTGTGACTTCTCATCTCCGAGGGACGTCGCAGAGGAGAGCAGAACGATTCCAGCTGCTCTGGTAGTCTGTTACCTCCAGTTAGACTGTGTGCGTGAGCATATCTCAATGTATAATATGTTAACAGTGCTACTGCAGTTCTTAGTTTCTTGGGCAGTAACAATAACAATGTTTTTGTTTTTAAACTGGAACTTTCAACTGCATCTCATGCTCTTCCTCAGCAAAATCTAGGGCTGGTTTAAGGCGTAGGCCATATAGGCTGGTCACTATCTAAAAGCAAAAAAATTGCATTGAGGAAACAAATGAACAAATAAGTAAAGAAAGAAAGAAATACACGTTTCACCCACTGTAACTCTCTTTCTCACACGTTTTCATCTGCCCAGCCTCACTTATTTATTAATAAAAGTGTACATTTTAGTGAAACTGATTCAACACTTTTAAGCCAACAAAATCTATCTGCTGAGGAATTCTGCTAGTAGCAGTTGAAAGTACTAGAAAAAGCTAGCAAGTGGTCCTTGAAGGTAAAAAAAAAAAATCTAAATACTGTTTCCAAGGTCAAGAATTAACTTCCAATCTAGAAACTAAACTAAAAAACTAGAATGGCACTCGGAGAGCGCAGACCTCCGCCAAGGTGCGTGACTTTAAAAACAGATCCCAGCTCACAGCTGGCGGTACCGTGAAGCGGTCGGCTTATTATTAACACGATGTGTTTCCGTGTAACGTATCGGCGGATGCCTCTCTCATTCAGCAGCCTTGTTATGTCTGTATAACGTTACACTACGTTGTCTCTCATCCTGTCATCTACCGCTTTGTTGTTTCTCACCGCGGACGGACAGCAGCTCAGTCAGAGGTCAAGAGACCCCTTTGAAAATTTGCTATGCCAGTTTTTCCTCGATAAATTTAGCGTAAGTTTGGAGCGTTATTTAACCTCCTTCAAGACAAGCTAAAACCTAAAAATTGCAATTTGCGTTAATGCGTTAAAGAAATAGTGACGTTAAATTAATTTGCGTTAACACAAGACATGGATCTTATGTGCACATCTGTGGTGTACTGGCATAGTATATATATATATATATATAGTATAACACAATGAAACTTTACTGACTACCAGATGATTTTTTTCATCTGTTGCAAAAGACAATCTGTGAAAACGGAAAAAATTCCATTAAATGAAATGAAATGAATAGTGAGGAACAAAAACAAACTTTAGCTCTATGAATGTTAATGTTTGTATTGATTATGTATTAGCTCTCCTCAGCCTTCCTCCTCCTCATCAAAGCCAGTCATCTCACGCTCTATAATCATTTTCACATGGACTCTGAAAAGGCAGGTTTCATCAGCCGTCTCTCGTCTGTCACCTAAAGCAAGACAAATGAGGGAGTTGTTCGTATGCATGTACTATTTCTGCACAGACTACACAAAGCCCATACATTAAGCCAGCTAGGTTCACTGCAAAGGCTAGCGCTGGTTTCCTGCAGCCCGAGATCAGATTCACCTCTTTGATTTTTCCCCCTGTGTAACGCGCGGCTGCCAGCTGCTGAAGCCGGTGTCACAACGGCTTAATTCTCCTGCAGGGGGAGTAATGATGAATTCAGTGGAACACTCTAAGTTACAGCTCGGTTAATGTGAACGCTTTACGGGACACGATGAAATGCCATATGTTTTTATTTAGAAATTATACAGCCCGTCTCTGACACTATGCGTGACATACGGTTAGATGTAGATATTGATATCGCTTTTAGACATATGAGCTCGGATGAATGAATTAGATTAGATAGATGCAGAGAGGTTGGGAAATAATAAGTAATAGAGACAGTAGATGAGATCTTTAATAAGACATACATAACAGAGACGGTGTAAGAACATAAATAGATAGATGTTTATCATCTTTAACATAGATGTACGCATGATTTTGTGTTTCCATCATTCTCTCAGTTCAGTTCAATTTAATCCGGATGAGTAGAATAACGCTGCAGCAGGAGAAGTACTGTCATGTTTTCAGGGCCGTAGCTCGAATTTTAGGAATACTGGGCTCATACATTTAATAAGGGGAGACGCTAAATTAAATACACTAAAATAAGACTTCCATTTGCATAAATCTCCAGAACAGAAATGTAAACATTGGATAAAGCCAGGTTCAAAATTCTTGTTGCATTTTGTCGACATATTAGATTCAGAGGTTTTTTACAGAGGGAAATTTGGGATATCTGTTTTTTATCACTCCATAAATCAGAAAATACTGTAAAGAGCCATAAAAAAAAAAAAAATACATTTTTGCCATGTTTTTAGGAATAAAATGTTCAAGCTGTGAATGATATATGAACAAACCCCTCTGTTAAAAAACCTTCAGAATATAGATGATAGGAATGAAACTGGAAAGTTTGGTGGATGTAACCAATGCAGTCTCACGGAAGTTCGTGAAATAGTAATTTTATTTATTTGATTCGTGTACATAGACACGAATTTCCCTTCTTTTTTTTGTGACGCTCAGCACGACTTCCAACAACGGCTTTTTCGTGCGTTTTCCTACGAATGTCCAGCAACAGGTGACGCACGTGTCAATTTCCACTCCAGTCTTTTCAAAATAAAACTACTCAGTTAGGTTTAGAAATAGATTGACTTGGTTAGGTTTAGGCAATAAACTACTTAGGTTTAGGAAAAGATAGCGGGTTGACTTTAAATAACACCGGAAGTGGCGTAACTGAAGTATGGAAGTTATTTGACAAAAACTACTTAGTTAAGCTTAGGAAAAGATCGCAGTCTGGGTTAAAATAACTCTGAGAGTGCCATAACTTAAGTACGGAAGTTACGTGACAAATAAATCATCTTTAACTTCTGGTTTCACACAGGACACGGACATCGGTCTCCTGGGAGAAAGTCCTGTGTTTTTTTAACCATCCATCCACCCGGACCTCCTCCCTACACGGTGCTCACCGCGCTTTATACTTCCCGGTTCACGATTACGTGGTTTACATACGGATTGACCATCCCGGGAAAAAAAGGGTAATTCATGTCTATGTAAACAAATCAATACATTAAATGCCGTGCACGAATCAATACATTAAATTTTGCGACTATTTCACAAACTGCTGTGCAACTGGGCTGATTTCTGCATCAGACTATGAGAAAAAAATTATTTTAAAGAAAACAGCCTTTAAAGATATGGATTGTAAAAATATCATACATTTTGAAGACATTACAGGTGAACAGGGTAAAAAAATAATTTAACTAATAGATATCACCATGAACCTTTCCCAGTTGAATACTTTCATTAAGACAATTATTTTTGGTTATTAAAGGTTTTCTGAAATGAGGCATTATCTAATTTAACTTTATCTAATGGTAACTTCTGGTGAATTTCGGAGAAATCTACAGACGCAAACAGACAAAATGTAGTAAAATAAACACCTAAATGAATATTTTGGACATTTTCTTGCCACTAATCTGAAAGAAGACATGTTATAGAAGCAAAATAGCCCAAAATCTCATGCATGAAAAACAATGTTTTTGCCTGTCATGTCTCTCCTTAAATGGCAGATCATTTGGAAAGCAAATATTTTACCGAAATGGCCTGTTTTGAACAATGAAAATATTATAAATATAATATGTTATCATATTTGTCTGAGTGTTTCTCTCTTAAACAGAAAGAGATTCATATGAAGAGGTTAAAGTGCCACACACTATATCATAAATAGGATGATAAAACATATTTGTTTTTCATTTAAAACATATTTCTTTTATAACAATATAACTATTTCAAACTGCTGTTAAAACACCTAATGTGCAGCGTTTTTTCACAGCAAACATTAAATGTCATAGTAGGGGAAAAGCCCAGGTGTTACTAATAACACGTGTCCCAGTAAGTGGTGACAGTGTGACAGTGAGCCAGCAGGAAACGACACCAGCAGCCTGAAACTGAAGCAGCGACGTGGAATTCAGCCGTCGTTCATGTCATTATTTACACCTGTGCTTTTTCTGCTGTCACATGTCAAAATGAAAAAAAGGGGCCGACTGCTGACAAAACATGTCTTTCTCCACTTTGTGTCAACAGAAGAGCGTCCGGTAGAAAGGGCTCCCCTCGGTGTTGGACGGTGGCAACTGCAATAAAATGAGAACTAAAGTCGTGGTTCATTCTTTTTAAATTTACTTTAAAAATACTTTAAAATGAGGGAATTTATTGATGTTATTGTAGGAAATGAAACACTGTAGTTTACCATTTATTTTTCTAATTATTCTGACACAGCATGCATTGCTGTCTCCTTATTATCTACAATGAAAGCACTTTAGTTGACGGTGCCGAGGACAGCGAGCTGATGAATGTTCTCGGTGTTGTTTCTGTAAATCTTAGTATTTTAATGACCAGAGAAGAAGATCTATATTCACACATATGGTGAGTTCTGAAGACTGATTCAGACAAAATATCTTTAACTTTTACAAAAAAATCTATTGAATGAAAAATTAAAGATGGATTCTGTATTTCTCCACCATATCCTGGCCGTGTGGAAGAATTTGAAATACAATTTAGGGGGATAAAATATATTGAAAATGTTTATGTTGCTAAATGAAATAAATATATTAAAAAAAAAAATCTTGTCAACAGCCCTTTTGGACAGAGCGGTACTGGAGCTCAAAACACATCGAGTTTAGATGTGTTGAAATTAGGGCCGTCAATCGATTGAATATTTAATTGTGATTAATTGCAAATTAATCTCACATTTTTTTTCACATTTTTTAAAAATTAAAAGAAGAAATGGCTACATTTACAGTACATATTTTTTTAAGGTTATTGCATTTTAATATTTCCATTTGACTTTCTAATTGAAGCTATGGAAGACAACCACTGCCTATATTGAAATCAAATCATTAATATAACTGAAATTTTATTTTCCACGTCTCAGGGCATTTACAATAGAAAAAAAAATACAATTCAATTTTCATTTGAAATATGAATATTAGGACTGTCAATCAATTAAAATATTAAATCACGATTAATCGCTGATTGTCCATAGTTAATCGCAAATTAATCACATTTTTTTTTATTTATTTAATAAATGAAAAGGAGAAATGTCTACATTTACAATACATATTTCTTAAGGTTATTGCATTTTAATATTTTAATATTATATATTTTAAGTCAACCACTGCCTATATTGAAATCAAATCATTAATATAACTGAAATCTTATTTTTTTCATGTCTTTTCCGAAAATGCAATCCAATTTTCATTTGAAAATATGAATATTAGGGCTGTCAATCGATTAAAATATTTAATCACGATTAAACGCAAATTAATCAATTTTTTTTTATCTGTTCAAAATGTACCTTAAAGGGAGATTTGTCAAGTATTTAATACGCTCAACATGGGAGTGAGCAAATATGCTTTCTTTATGCAAATGTATGTATATATTTATTATTGGAAATCAATTAACAACACAAAGCAATGACAGATATTGTCCAGAAACCTTCCCACGCATAATATACAGGCATGATTCTCTGTCTTTTTCTAAAGTTATTTTGGATTTGTCTTCCCTATTTTGGAGATGTTTTACAGGTTGCTTCCCCATGATTGTGATGCACTGGCTAAACCCGGCTAAACATCTGCTGGATATATCGGATTAACATCCATTGTAAAATACATTCATTCTCCAAATGAAGCAAATAGAAAACTTTTTAAAAAAAAAGGCGTATAAGGCCCAGTCCTCAACCACACACATTCCCCTTCCCTCCCTTCTCGATCATTCCGATCGTTCCTGCAGCCTCGGCCTGAATCCACACGGTCGGAGCGGAGAAGACCTCTAGATCTGTGAGGCTTAGTAACATGGCGGCGCTGCTCGGACCACCCGTAAGGATCAGATAAGTGTATGTGGCAAGCCTGGCCCGGATCAGCATGGCACTTGGAATTACACTGATGTGCCCCCCCACCTCTACCCTCCACAGCCTTATAACCACACTGTTCCCTTGTAATAGATTTCAGCAGGTTTTGAGCTCTCCTCTGCGCTTGTTTATTATTGTTCCAAATGACAGAGTGCAGAGTTGAGGGTGGAGGAGTCGGGCTGATGGTGGTGGTGGTGTGTTTCACCGTGTGCCTGTTCTGGGTTTTCTATATTTATGAGAACCAAATGTCATGTCAGGGATCAGGAGAAGAGGGAAATCATCCAAGGTGAGGATATATGCTATATATATATATATATGCTACAGCCGAGGCCTTCACAAGTACAGTAATGTTGACCAATCATCGTCAAACTGGGATACGCCAACTGTCAGTCCACACTCAGAGCTGAGCTTTAGCCCAACAGCTCAGGAGGTTTATGGGTTTTTTTAAAAGCCACATATCCTTTAAGGTGCCATCCGTCCGCTCATCTAACCGTCCTCGGTCTGATGGGCAATTTGCTACCGACGACAGCTGTGTGTGATGAGAGTGGGTGAAGAGCGGGTCAACAGTCGCTCTCCTCGGACCAGAGCTGCACAACAACCAGCAAACAGTTTGGTAACTCCGCCGTAGAAGCGTCATATTTCACATCAATTTTCTTTATATGCTGCACATGGCAATGTGTTTATTTATTCTCATTTATATAGTTCCATCCAACAACAAGAACAAAACAATGAAAAGAAGAAATGGCTGCATTTACGGTATTTTTTAAAGGCCAATTTTAAGGTTTGAATATTTCCATTTGGCGCTACTTTAATCTATGGAAGTCAACCGCTGCCTTTATTGAAATCAAAAACATTAATACAACTGAAATAAATTTCATTTTCCATGTATCAGTAAAGAGAAATTTGCTTTTGAAACTATGAATATTAGGGCTGTCAATCGATTAAAATCCCTCAAAAGTGAATTACTTGTTGGACCGTTAAAATAAGTATGTTTTTTGTTCAGTAAGGAGAGATATAGGACATCACTAGTAGCATAGTTTTTTTTTTAAGTAAAATGTTTTATTTTATACTTTTCATGCATAAATTGGTGCCTTTGCCAGGAATAAAAAATCGTGGCCAGAATGCACCAAATTGCGTTATTCACACTTTGATTACAACAAATGTTTCAAGAAGATCGTAACTATACGGAGGCCCTTAAGTCCCCAAAAAATGATAACTTTTAATCTTGTGCACATAAGATCTGCATCTGGTGCCAACAAGTTATTTGCTTTAGATAGTTATTTGCTAAATTGCCTACCATAGCTTTAAGTAAAAATAAAAAAAATAATAATTCATATAATTAATTCCACTTTTACCACGCACTACACATGCTAATGAGCGAAACAATCCAATAATCTAATATACATTATAACATTCTGGAAAAGACCATTCTTAATGAGTACTTTTACTTTTTATATTAAGGCAAATGATTATACAATACTTCTGTACTTTTACTTTTACAGTATTTCACAGTGTATTTTAGGATCATTGTCAATAACACTTGACCCAACTTGACAAGGAACATACACATACATATTATATTTATAAAACAAGTTTGAATGTGCAGTATTACTGGGTTCTATTAGTAGGAAAAAGTGTTTAACTGCAGTTTGGTTGTTCTGTGTTCCATTTGCCAAACCTCCGTGACTTCTTTTCTATTCTTCTATTGCATTATGGTCAGATGTGCTGTGGCTTTAACCAGGAGATTGGGATCATCTTCTTGTCTCTTCAAAGTGAAACAAGTATATTTTATTCTTACTCAATTACAGAATGTTTTGCAGGATAATGCCAAACAGGATGTAAGTCATCCTCCAAGGGGTAAATCTGTTCTCAGGATTTGTTTTATTTCTTCTTGTATGTTCCTCAAATAAATAGTCCCAGGTTAAAGGCCATGGGTTTGATATCCCCACTAATCTACCCAGCATGATTTAGATGCCATACTGAATCAGCTCTTTCAGTTATATCTTGATCTGTATTTTCCCAAAATGTTGTTATGCTTCTTTACTTTAAAGCAAGACTATCTAACATTTGCTCAGCAGCGCCCACTGAGGCCACAAGTGAAAATTACAAGATACAGTATAGGTCATAAATCCATAAATCTATTGAATTCATATATTCAGTTCTAACCAGTTTTTGCTGTTTTATGGACTCCGTACATGTTTGGCCCCATCCTGTCAACCTTGTCGAGTCACCCAATGTATTATGTTCCGTCTTTTCTCACCTGTTATGTGAGACGCTAAATATTAAAAAAAGAGGGTTTTTGCTGAAAACAGCTGCTGCAGCTGGAAAGGAGGTTGAGACCGACACAACTCGTCAACCTCCGCCGCTTGGTCGGTAGCCGCTCGGCATCGGAGACCGACGCACGGAGGCACCCTTCTTGTGTTACTTTCGGACGGACCAAGGACGGCGTGTCAAGATACGCTTGTTACATGCATAGCGTCCTTTCAAAATTCCTTTTTTACAGGAAGTTAGGTTTAGGCAACACAACCACTTAGGTAGGGTTAACGCTAACTTCACCGACTAGCGACCCACGGGACTGACGATACCGAGGAGTCACGTGACTAAAGACTGACGTGACTAAATAAGTCAACGTTACTTTAAGTTTCACACGGGACACGAACACCGGTCTCCTGGTTGAAAGTCTTGTGTTTGTTCGCCCTTACCGGACTCTCATGCTATTAATACGACGTCACTTGCTCCAACCGTCGAATAACGCCGCGGGTGTTTTTACATTGGAGTTAGTTGAAAGCCCGGTTTGTTACATGCTGTTGCTAAAGGGCGCCTCCGTACGTCGGTTTCCGATGCCGAGGGGGAACCGACCAAACGGAGGTATTTGACGATTTGGGAGTGAGAACGGTTTGTTGAGACGGAACAAAAACAGTAAATTTGACCGACTTAAAACATAAACAATGAGCTAAAAGCTGATTACACATCTCAGATTACACATAATCATTTGATCCGCTTTTAATAAAAACCTATTTATTGGTGTAGATTTAAACTTTCCTTATTTCCTTATTGTATACGTCTTCCAAGCATCCCCCAGCACACACACACACACACACACACACACACACTCACTCACACACACAGCTGCAGGTCTAATGGCTTTAGCGCTTTAAGGCGTTTGTTCCCCAGCCTCCTCTATTGTCAGATTAATTACAGAGCTACTTATTAGTCCTTTCTAATTGAGATGGGATTAGGCGACTCCGTGGGCTCCAACTGGCTCGTCTCAGTGTTTTTCAATGGACTCCACTGAGGAGGCTGCCGTTTGCATTTGTATTGACACTACTACCTACTTAGTGCCGCTCCATTTGTGAAAACAGCTCATACTGACTGGATACACAAAATCTAAAGGATATTGTAGTTAGTGAAATAGCTGCTATTATGCGTCGATCCAACAGGGAGAATTATGAAAAAGTAGGGTTTTTTTTCTGCAGCTGCCAGTCACAGTAAAAGCAAAAGTCTTATTTATCCCAAACATTGTATGAACCCCAGCATAATTAAATAACTCTGAGTCTGAGGGGGAATCAAAGTGCAACTTGATATACAGACTTCAGCAACAATTGAATTTTCAAAAAATCATCGGTCACCACCAGAAAGTCTCTTTAGGAACATGGGGAAACTTTATCCCAGAGTCCCCCCCCCCTCCTCCTCCTCCTTCACCTGGGCAGGATGCTTGCATTTCACTGCTGATTTAATAGAAACGAAACAGGATGGATTTGAGGATATTTCATTAATCTTTCTTCTCTTTCGTTGCAGAGGAAATTAAGGCGAATAGAGTTCAAAACAGACTTTTTTTACCCCCCTCTTTCCTCCTTACTCGGGCTAAAGTCTGCCAGGGACTATTCTCTCTCTCCTCTCTCTTTCTCTGGAAAGTTAAGACCCAATTAGCCGGCCAAATTCCTGGCTGATCCCTCCGACTGAGTGGATGTGTATTCTGCTGCAGGTGTAAATATACAGTAAGCAGAGGGGTTAAACTACCAGGGATTTTACATCCATTCCTTCCCTCTATAATACTGAAAACAAGGCATGTAAATCATTGTTATATCCAGCATGTGATATATCCAACAGTCTTACGGATGTTTAGAGTGTATACAGTATAACATACACCCTTGAAAAAAAAATCCGTAGAAAAACAGATAATGTCCTGGCAGAAAATTACCAGGACATTTTCCGTTGAGTTCACGGATATTTTCTTCAACTCTAAAAATCGAAATATCTGTTGATTTACAGGATGTCCTCCGTACCATTCACGGACGCTTCTGTTAATCCTAAAACGGAAAAATCTGTAAATGTACAGTATATCCTCCGTACCGAGCCAAAAAGCAGACCCAACCTTTACATTCTGGAGGGAAAACAAACGCTAACGCTAGCATTTATACGTTACCTATCGGTCTCCGCGGACCGCCTGAGGCTAAAACTGGGGCTAACTCTACCTGACATCCACTGAAATCTAAAATATAAACATTGATAAAATGTAAATTACGATACCAAACTTGCGTTAGTCTCAAAATAAGTCAGCAAAATATTCCTGGTATCTGGTAACGTTAATGGTCGACAACAGCTGAACTAAACAACAAAACAGCTTTCCAACTAAATCGATACTGAGCTAACGTTAAGTCCTTAACATAAATCATTTTGGTTAGACATTAATTTTTTGCCACAGAAGTGTGAGAAAGGTTTCTCTGAACTAAACTTTGCCGTGTGTGATGGTCTCTGCCTCTTCCAACTTTCGCGCTAGCGGAAATTCTTGTTCTCACGATGTAATGCGTATTTAAAAATATGGGGAAAACTCCTGTGAAAAATCAATACAGAGAATTCCTTCATATTAACACGGTACATTGGCCCGTATTTTTACGGACTTTTCTTAGAGTATACATAGGTCAAAGGTCACGATAAGCACTTGGACATGTTTTCAGATGTAATGGAAGAGAGACAGTCTAGCAATACCACAGTAAAGAGTAAAAATACTCTGTTAAAGTACTCATTATGCAGAAATTGTTAAATTATTATTATATATATATATTATATTATTATTTCACTTATTACCCAATGTAAATGCATTTGTAAAGGAAAATGTCATTTCCAGTACTTTATATGCTGTTAGATAAATTAACAATGCTTTATATTTTAGAAGCTATTTATAGCGTGGGCAACACATTGTGAGGAAACTGGCCTCCCTAAATTGTCAGTGTAACGCCGACGCGGGTGCCGAAAGGACTCGGGCAGCGTTTCTTCAAAAATCGCAGCGCTTCCGCGTCCAGTGTGAACCGAGCCCCATTGTCCTTATCTTTGAGTGATGTTCAAGTCTTTTTTAGGGACACTGTTGTAATTTTTTTCCTGGAAAGCTGCAGAGGAGTGGGAGGGTAGTAGTGTCTGCACTTCTTCCTTCATGATTGAAATGAATGAGGTGGCTGCATTTTTTTCATGCAGTGCTAATGCTGGTCTGAACATGCCCTTATTGCTGTGATCATCAGTGACAACTGAAGGTAACAGAGATAAGCTTGTGAATATTTGTCTTACCTCTCAGACCGTGTCTTATCTGTATTTTGAAAGCTGGCCAGTCAGCGGTTGTAGAGACTTTAGGAACAGAAGATTTTGATTCAGAGCAGGATTTTCTTCGTGAAGGTCCAGTGGAAATTACACCCATACAGAGCCCCCGTAGTGGAGTATAATATTTGCTTGTGAAATATAATGAAGTATAAAATTGCATAAAATGTACGTACTTAAGTACTGGTACCTCAAACATAACTACATGAGCAGATGTTACATTCCACCACTGGTCATCAACAAAGCAGCCTGGTCTCCTAACAATCGCGTTCCCATACAACGAAACTGCAATTTGTTTTTGACATTTCACAAATACGTTTCTAATCATAGTGCGCGGAAGTCCGCGTAGGGAGGAGGTTGGGGGTGGTGGATGGGTCAAACAAACACAGAACTTTCATCCAGGAGGCCGCTGTTTGTGTCCCACGTGAAACCAAATTTGTTTTCATATGTACGTCCGTAACTTAAATGACGTAACAAACATACTCATTTTAAGCCAAACCACGATGTTTTACTAAACCTAACCTAAGTAGTTTTATTGCCTAAACATAACCAAGTAATTTAATTTATTTGTAAGTAAACTAAGTAAAACAAAAAGTCACAAACGTTCGTCACGTGACAATTAAACATCACTAACGTAACTTACAAAACAAAACACCGGTCAACAACGGTTTTGAACACGTCTTCTGGTTAAAAGTCCGGCGTTTGTTGGGCCCATCCAATGCGCAGATGCATTTACATTAGAGTTAGTACAGGATAAATTGCGTACAAAAGACACACGGAAATCAAGAAAGGCTTTGCACGCTAAACGCCTTGCCCATTATTGTGGCATTTATACGCCTTTTTGTGCGAACGGCTGATCCCTCAAAACGTAGCTGAGGATGCAGTTTAGTTGTTCGGGAACATAATTTTGTAGGCGACATGGTTGCAACAAAGATACAGCTTCTTTTCCTCAGTTTCACAAACAGTTAACTGCTGCTTTACTTCATATATTTCGGACATAAATGTTTATTGTCTCCCAGTTTGCATGGACCTTTGTATTTGCATTTGCTCATGCTGTTTTGCATTAACGCATTTGATTGCGAGGGATGAGAAAATCATGTTCTATGAAGTCTGTGGTTTCTGCACATCTCTGCTGTTTCCTTTGTGTCTTCACTGAAAGTAAAAAAACAGCTTGTGTTTGGAACTGTTTGCTGTTTATTTCGAGTTGTATTATCTGTATATCTCCCAGCTTTTTCCAATAAATGCATATTAAATCAGTATTACATTAACCATAACATAACCCAGTGAATTGGTCTGAGGCTATCACTAGAATGCCCTCATGCTTATTGAATTACCCAAGCTGCGATAGTAATCTGCCGCAGTTACGTGCCAATAACAACATACTGAGAGGGGTCTAATTTGAGAGGGTGCAGTTTAAGGTTGAGTAAAGGTTTTAAAGCATTATCAGGCATTGTTTATTGCAACAGATATGCTCGCTGTAATGAAATGTTCTGTCGATTTCAGGCATGAAGTGTTTTAAACGGGGAGACGTAGCAAATTAATTCCATCCATCAAACGTAGACTCTGGTCTCCTAAAAAATTACATTCCCAAACACCAAACTGCATTGTCAGTTACGTTTCAGGGGAACATATTTTCTCCCGGGTTGCGTTTGTTTTTGACTTATCACAAATACATTTAATCAAAGTCCGAGCAAGTCTGCATAGGAAGGAGGTTGGGTTGGGTGGATGGATGGATGGGTCAAACACGGGGACTTTCACCCAGGAGACAGGTGTTAGTGTCCAGTGTGAAACCAAAAGTAACGTACTTATTTCAACCCAAACCATAGTCTGACTCACCGGATGTATCAGCCCGTTCGTACGAAAAGGCGTATACATGCCCAAGGCGTTGTTATTGCACGTAAAATGACTTACAAATGTATACATTTGGTGGGACCGGGCTGACGAAACTACCCAAACCATTATCTTTAACTAAACCTAACCAAGTAGTTCTGTTGCCTAAACCTAAGCGTAATTGAAAATGCAGTTTCGAAGCGGCAAAAGTAGAGATTCAACATATCCGTGGTTTTGCGGAAACATGCAATGCCGCCATTTTATTCTGGCGACTGGGTCGTGCTAATAGGATCTGCTAAATGCCCTAAAACCAGTCAGTAAATATCTCCACAGCGCTGCATCTGCTGTATGTTTCTCATCTTAAAACAAATGCATGTCTGTGTGATGAAAATACATTGTAGTGATTATTTGAATCACCCCAAAAAACCAACTCAGTAATTGAATTTTACACAGATTCTTGCAGTAAAAGCCTCTCACTTCCTCTCTGGGAGTGTGCTCGGAAAGGAAGGGGGGGAAATGTGGAAGTTGACCTTGTAAACTCCTGGGAGAGAGCACGGAGCCAGAGAGCTGCGGGGCAAAGCTCTGGCAGTTTTCAGCAGTGGGGGGAATGTTGATATGTATTTCCAGGATTATTAAATTATGTATATGACAACGTCTCAGGGAACGTGCAGCATTAGCTTCAGGTTTATGAGCAGAGCCTGCATCTCCATGCTCCAGTTACCCCTAATGATGGTAATTATTACATGGCTTAACTGTAATACTGGATTGATTCTCAGGCTCCTGAATAACCCCTCATGCTGCCACGCTGCCCCCCCCCCGTCCGCTGCCCAACAAAGGCCACGTTGAGGCCGGTGAACAAACGCACCTTCCCTCGCAAACGGGTCCCCGGAGCGGACTGGCAACCCGTGTCAGTGTTTTTGACGGGGGTTAATACTCAAACCATATAAAGATGGGATTAGGGCCCAGGCTTACACAACGAGGAAGAAAATTAAAAGTTTGGAGGGGAAATATGCGGCTAATTCCTTTCTGTCATCAGTGGATATTAAAGATTTTTAGCCGCTCTGTCAAATTATTTGTAAATCACAATGGCGGCACTGTTAAAATCAGCTTTAATTTCCAGGGGCAAGACGTGAGCAGGGAGTTTAAGTGGGGTATTGTCTCATATCAATCCCCCCCGTAAGACCTCAAGGTTTTTAAAGGATTTACATCCTTCTGCTGAAAAGATTCCACACCCTGTTTTCCCTTATTTTACGAGTAATTGTTCTATTTGCTTCACTTATTATTTTATGTATCATGTGTATTTAGACAGCACATGCAAACTATAATAAATGGAAAGAAATATCTCTTCAAATTTATCGGTATGGAAGCATCTTTTCCCCCTGCCGTGGGTAGATGGGCTGTTTGGCACCTGTACTGGATTAATGGGGAACCGCTGCCAGTAGCTCGACAGAGTTAAGCTTTTAGATTGAGTTACACAGAGGGGTGGGACCCATTATGGCCAGGTGCTGGCTAGGTAATACCTCCCAGATCTCAACAATCTGGTTCTGTTTCAGTGCTGCACTGCGCTCCCCTTCCCCTTGGTGCTGTGCCATCACACTTGGTATTTATCAGGCCTCTCAAGGTAGACGAGGCAGGCTGTGAATTACTGCGGCCCCACGCTTCATAGTGGAGGGAACAGTTACCAGAGTGTAGAGTAAGGACTCCAGCAGCCTGCTGCACAGCTATGCTGACGTTCAAACGTAGCTTCAACCTAGTATGGGAGTCACCAGTTATGCAGGTGGAAGTCATTCCTTATTAACTGTTGCTATGACGAGAAAGATGGGAAGTAACCTCTGTCGCGACAAGCTAGTATGACATGGTTGGTACTAATGGATTCATCAGGTTTTCTAGTTTCATAGGATATCAGTATCTTCACTCGAGCTTTAAAACTGAGCCGCTACAACCTCCAGAAGTTCGACTGCATTAATACAATAAAGAAATTAGTGCCGTTTAAACGAATTTGCGTTAACTCGTGATCGCGTTAACTTTGACAGCCCTAAAAAAAACAACAACTCTGAAATATCACATAATCTAATTTAGATTGTTATGTTTTACAGTAATTATAATGATTTGATTAATTAATTGAAGGGCTATGGAAATACTATTGGTCCATTGATCCCAATTAAGACTAAAAAAATCCTTGGATGATGCTCTGGAAAAAGTTTATTCAACGATACCGGTAATATAGGCCTATGTCTGTTTCAATCCATCCATCCATCCATCCATCCATCCATCATCTTCTTCTTCTTCTTCTTATAGCAGCTCTCCAATTCTTGGGCATGTGCCATAGTATTTCACGGTACAATACCTGCTCTTATATAGTGTTTAGGGGACGTTACCGATGCTAATACCTGCCCTTAGTGTTTAGGGGGCGTTATCTATGCTAATACCTGTCCGAACATAGTGTTTAGGGGACGCTACCCATGCTAACATATGCCCTTATATAGTGTTTAGGGGACGTAACCTATGCTAACACCTGACCGTATATAGTTTTTAGGGGGTTTTACGTATGCTAACACCTGCCCTTGTAGCCTATAGTGCAAAGGGGGCGTTACCTATGCTAATACCTACCCTTATATAGTGTTAGCGTTACCGATGTTAATAATAAACAATCAGCCACACGCCCCCAATTTCTGATCAAGTGGGATTCATCATTCAGCACACCCAGGTAGGAGCAGATGGTTAAGAACGTTTGGTGCATCTGGAGTTGACTACCAGAAAATATAAGAGAAAATATAAGATAAATTTAAAGATAATGTCGCTGCATTAGGCCCCATTGTCGCACATAATGTTACTTATATTTTGCACTCAGGTCAGGCAGTCCTCTGCTCCTAAAGCTCGGAACAAGCATAGTTGATATTGACCATCTCGGTTTTGACACTGCAATGAGATCAGATCCTAGATCAGTACTGTGTGATAGAACTGATTTCCACCGGCCCTGGATATCGTCCACGTCTGGGCCATATACCAGAGCTACTGGAAGCAGAAACACATGGTGAAATGCAGCTGCCCGAAAGCTGCTTTATGTCATCGTGTCACCTCTCTCCTTCTTCATTTGCTCTCTGGATCTCTGATGGCCAGCCCTCCATAAAATACTGCTTTTTAAAAAAGACCAGAGCTTAACATTGAGCGTGTGTTCATGTTTTATTTTTCTGCTTTGCTGTAAATCACTTGCAAAAATGGAGCCCGGCTACAAGCAAAGGGACTCTCTCACTATGGCCGTTATACAGTATGGAAACATCCAACCAACCAACAGAGATTTGATATCTTAGGCTCGGATATAATATCGAGCTAAAAAGGAACACACATGCAGTTGCTCTTAACCCTTATCCTACCAACATATATTTAACATACAAAGACTACCAACTGGGCTCCCTTATGTACGTAAGTTAAGTTATGTAATGTTACGTAACCTAGGTTACATAGCGTACTTAACTTGTGTCCAAAAAAAAAGAGGACTTATACCGAGGAGCCCACTGTTTGTGTCCCGTATTAAACCAAAAGGCAACATTTACTTATTTTTAAGTTAGTAAGTTAAATTAAGTAACGTTGCGTAACGTAGGTTACTAACGTTAGTTTTAAAACTAGTTTTAAAACTTACGTTTTAGGAAAAGATCGTGGTTTGGGTTAAAATAACCCAATAAAATAAATTAAAGTAGGCTAATAGCCTACTTTAATTTATTTTATTGGGTTATTTTAACCCAAACCACGATCTTTTCCTAAATCTGACCAAGTAGTTTTGTTGACTAAACCTAACCAAGTTGTTTCCTGTGAACATGGAAGTTTATTTTGAAAAGCATTTAACGAGTCATACATAAATTGATGCTTTTCACCAGACATCGAACTGTACTCACATGACTTCCACAGGTCCCACACTATTAATTATGACGTACACTAAGTTCACCTAATACACATTTGTAGCAAGGTATTTACAAAACTTATTAATGTTATATTAATGACTTACATAATAAGTGCTTTAGTGCTTCTATGGAGAGTCTCATTGCTGTGGGCGCCCTCCAATGGTATCTAAGGTATAGATCATTTTCACTGTGCATGACATTGGGTGATATTTTTTTATAAATTACTAAATTTGTGCTTTATTTTTACCCTAAAACATCTCATGTAGGATCACATCCTGACCGGAACAGACTGTAAAATAAGGAACAGCATAACGTAGTGGGAATGTAAATCGTGTACAGTGTCAGAAGTGACGGCAGTTGGATGTAAATACGCACTGAGTGCCCTTTTTTTTTTTCAAACGCTGCCATAACAGTCCTATGAGGATATGTAAAAGACGTTTTAAAGACGGGGCTGAGGTTTAAATTCTAATGTGTTCAATCCATCCCGATAGCGTCTGCGCCGTCTTGCTTTGATAAAATAATTCTAGGTTCCATTATGTTCCTGCCACAGCCTGCAGAGCTGATTTGAATTTCTTATAATTCCAAAGTGTGTTAAGTAGCACCTCTGTGAAAAGACGGGGGGGGAAGAGAGCATGTTTCAGACCTTCTAATGTGTAAATGTGTTTCTGATTCCTGACATGACACACGGTCAGACAGCAGCGTGCATATATATATATATGTGTGTGTGTGTGTGTGTGTGTGTGTGTGTTCCCTTGATCCTGCCACATCACCGCCTGCCTGTAATCAGTAATTATCGGGATTGGCTGATGGATTCTGGTTCTAATGAATGATTGATGACCTCTGAAAGAAAGCGGCCGGGGCCTTTCTGTCCTCTGACAACATGACGTTAGCACTGAATTGAAACCATTTAAGTAGAAAATGACTGGACACGGGCACGGCTCAATAGCGAGGTACCACACTGCCATTTGAAAAAAGGACACATTTGCATTTGCCCCCCCCCCCCTCTTTGAATAGTCCGTATATTCATCTGAAATCTGAACTCTTGCTGCTGCCAACAGCTCACGGCTGTTCTTAGGGAAATCAACCCAAATGCTATACTGACTTCTAAAGTGCATTTCTTTGACAAAACCACAGGAAATAATAACACACTGATTTGTTGTGTAAAAACGAGTTTAAACTTTGAAATCCAATATTGTGTGCCAACATTTATGTGAAGACTTTGTTTCTATACTGTGAAGCTTTCTACACCCTACTTGGTTATTGGTTGACAATGTTTTACTCAGAACTGAGAGAGACTTTCCTCCCAACAAGATGAGGAGAAAATGTAAAACAGGAGAGCGCTGTTCGCCTCCCGTTCCCAGAGACAGTCTTTGAGGGTTGTAACCATGGCGACAAAGGTTCCCTAAACTTAATCAAAGTATTATTTTAACTCAAACCAAGATATTTCCCTAAACCGAACCAATGTGTTCTGTGCCTTAACCTAACCGAACCGTCATAAAATGGTATTATTATTATTATTATTAGGGCTAATAACACGTTAACACGATAATAACGCATTAATGCAAATTCGTTTTAACGCCACTTATTCCTTTAGCGCATTAACGCAACTTGCGATTTCTAGCGTGAAGGGGGTTAAATAATGCTCCGAACTTGCGTTAAATTTTGACGAGGAAAAACTGTCATGGCCATTTTCAAAGGGGTCCCTTTGACGTAGAATTAAAAGCGAGAAAGACTGCTTTCACCAGTGGGCAACCTCCGGTTCTGAGAAGTGAAGCCAATGCTGAAGAGCCTTAAACCTGCATTCTCTCTAACAGCCAGCAGGGGGCGACTCCTCTGGTTGTATAGAAGTCTCTGAGAAAATGAGCCTACTTCTCACTTGATTTATTACCTCAGTAAACATTGTAAACATGAGTTTATGGTCTCAATCACTAGTTTCAAGTCTTCTTCAATACAGCATGATGTTCATTTAGTAAATTATGGTCCCATTTAGAGTCAGATAGACCATAAAGCAGGGGATGCTTTAGGGCGGGGCTACCTGGTGATTGACAGGTCGCTACCACGGTGAGTTGTCCGTGTTTTCGTCTTACAACTTTAACCCTTTCACTGTGTGTTTTCACTTCATGAAAGCTAATTGTAACATTTTGGTCGCCTAAAATTGTCCGGTTGCACTTAGCTGCACCCTCTCTGTCACTTCTGGTTGCAAAAAAACAAGATGGCAACGGCCAAAATGCTGAACTCGAGGCTTCAAAACAGCAGTCCACAAACCAACGGGTGACGTCACGGTGACTTTGTCCTCTTCTTATATATTCAGTCTATGCTTTCAACCAACTAGGAGACCGGTGTTCGTGTCCCAAACTTTTGTTGAGTTATTTTGAAGTTACGTTAGTGACGTGTTTTCCGTACTTATGTTATGTTGTTTACGTACGTATTTTACTTAGTTTACGTACTTATTATAAGCCCAACCATGATGGTTTTCCTAAACCTAACTAAGTGGTGTTGTTGCCTAAACCTATCAGCGCCCGTTACCGTATAGTTTTGTTGCCTGAACATACACCGCGTTACCCCGTTTCACGGTAACAACGTGACGTTAAACGACACGCGAAAAGCTGTTTCACGACGTTTACCCTGTGGCGTTAAATGACACGTGAAAAGCCTTTAAAATACAGCGAAATCTCAAGGTGCTTCACAACAAGGGCAAAACAATCACAGACAACGTTAAGACAATTTACACAAGAAACATACGATTAAAAGCGTCAAACTAGGACGAATAAAATTATAGACAAATTACTTCCTGACGTAAGTTAAAAGCAACTAAGAATACTATGAAATCATAGTGATTATAAAACCCTATGGGAAAGCTAAAAGGAAGATCAGGTTGGGTCAACACCCTAGGTGTAGATTTTTTAAAATGTTTCGTATTAATTATCATTGAGGAATACAAAGCTAACAGAAAATACTGAAATCTTGCCATAGTATTATATCTCTTGACTGTTGCACAGTTCCAGAAATATTACAGAAAAAAGAAATAAAGAGGTAGAATATCGCCACCGTCTCCTTCAGCCAGCTCCACAACAACAATGTGTACATGTGATCACAGCATCTGTCAAATTATTTTGATGGCTTTATTTGTAGACAGTCCAAGTAAAACTTCCAGTCTGTATTTCTCCGGTGTCATCCTTGATACGACCACCAGGCGCCACCAAAGTCAGACACCTCATTCCTAATTCCAATCATCTATTAGTATTATTTGCAATAAGTTTTGTTATTACACGTAATAATTGATAAGATTGCTTTTATGATTTTGCCTCGCGCAGCTTTAAAGGAAGGAAAGAAGTGAATTAAACTTTGTCTTGAGAGCCTCTGTCTCTCATTGAAGGGGCATGAAAGGAAAAAGCACCGTTCATCACTGCCACTTGTTTCCAGCGAGCGGAGGCCTTTATGGCGCGAGGATTATTACGTTTGCAACTTACTTGAACCTCATGTGTGAAGTACATGACTGCCGAACAAAAACTACATTTTGTGATCCGTGCCCTTTGATGTGTGAGGCAGATATTAAATGTGTGGTCAGGTTACAGGCACTTTGTGGTTTTCGTTTGAGAAGCAGCCGGTTTTCATGGGGTAGTGGTGGGAATGATGAGGAGGAGGAGGAGGAGGAGGAGGAGGAGGGAGCTCCTTGAACTGTAGCAACACATGGGTTTCATCGTAGACATTGAACGCAGCCTCAGCCCGATCCAGAGGATCTGACATGTACAATAAATATGGATATCTGTAGTGTGTGTGTGGGCGCTTGTATTGCTATCTTTATGAGGACCAATTTCAGTTTTAAACTATCGTAGTGAGGACATTTTAGGAATTAGGTTTAAGGCATTTAGTTTTGATGGTTAGGGTTAAGGTGGCATAATGTCAATGAGGGTCCTCACAAGTATAGAAAGTAGGGCTGTCAAAGTTCACGTGATAATAACGCGTTAACGGAAATTTGTTTTAATGCCACTAACTTCTTAAACGCATTAACACAATTTGGGATTTTTATGATGTAGCGGCTCAGTTTTAAAGCTAGAGTGAAGATACTGATATCATATGAAACTAGAAAACCTAATGAGGTTAAATAACGCTCCAAACTTTTGCTAAATTTTGGGGAGGAAAGGGGTCCCTTGACCTCTGACCTCCAGGTATGTGAATGTAAATGGGTTCTATGGGTACCCACGAGTCTCCCCTTTACAGACATGCCCACTTTATGATATTCACATGCAGTTTGGGGCAAGTCATAGTCAAGTCAGCACACTGACACACTGACAGCTGTTGTTGTCTGTTGGGCTGCAGTTTGCCATGTTATGATTTGAGCATATTGTTTTATGCTAAATGCAGAACCTGTGAGGGTTTCTGGACAATACTTTTCTTGACATCTTTTATTTATTTTTTTTTTAAATTTTCAGACTATTTTTGGGACTTTTTTTTTTTTTTACATTTTCCGACATTTTAAAAAAAAAAATTCGACATTATTCAAACTTCTTTTTTTTTTTACATTTTTCATACATTTTTCAGTTTTTTTTCGGGATATTTTTTGACAATTGTCAGACTTTTTGGGACATTTCTTCCAACTTTTTTTTTTTTTTTTTACATTTTTTAGACTTTTTTTTTTTACTTGTTTTTGACATTTTTCAACTTTTCTTTCGACATTATTCAAACTTTTTTTTTTTTTTTTTTACATTTTTCAGACTTTTTTTGGGACATTTTTTTTCATTTGTCAGGCTTTTTTTGGGACATTTTTGGAACTTATTTTTTTTTTTTAAAATTTTAAATTTTTTTAAAATGATTTGAGCATATTGTTTTATGCTAAATGCAGAACCTGTGAGGGTTTCTGGACTATATCTGTCATTGTTTTGTGTTGGTAATTGATTTCCGATAATAAATATATACATACATTTGCATAAAGCAGCATATTTGTCCACTCCCATGTTGATAAGAGTATTAAATACTTGACTAATCTCCCTCAAATCTCATTTTGAACAGTTAAAAAATGTGTGATTAATTTGCGATTGTGTGTGAACTGATAGGTTGGATTGAAAAAGGTCTATTAATAGAGTCCTCTGTGTCTCCTTTCAAATACACAGGAAGTAAATAGCCTGTCTGGCACCGCACCAGCCTGCATGAGTATCTGTGTATGTGTCTATCACTCACTCACACACACATTAACAACCTTAGACATTAACAGGACTTCAAATACACACATGCATTCTTCACACCCAGTCCAGTTACTGTCAACTGTGACCTCCACTCGTATCAACAACAAAAAAAAACAAATTAATTTTTTATAGCTTCAATTTCCAGCTTTTGACATCCCTTTCATTATAATTCTAACTTTAATGCTTCTCCTGTGTATTCAGTGGATTTTTAAAGTTGTTACATCCATTAGATGTCAGTGCAACTGACGTAGTATAAAGAGCGACAGACAGTCCGCCTGGTGTTAGTGGGTGGAGGGCTTTCACACTTTCACCAGAGGAAACTGCTGCTCATGTCCCGTACGAAACTAAAAGCCAACGTTAGTCGCACAGCAGTTTGTGAAATAGTCACAAAATTTAATGCATTGATTCGTGTACATAGACACAAATTTCACATTGTTTTCATCGTGATGGTCAGCACGAGATCAATTTGTATGTAATCCACGTAATTGTGAAGCAGGAAGTAAGAGCAGCGAACGCCATGTAGGGAGGACGATGGAGTGGATGGGTGGGTCAGAAAAAACACGGGTCTTTCACCCTGGACACTGGTGTTCGTGTACCGTGTGAAACCAGAAATCAAAGTTGATTTATTTGTCGCGTAACTTCCGTTAAGTTACGGCACTTCCGGTGTTCTTTAAACCCAAACTGCAATCATTTCCTAAACCTAAATAGTTTTATTTTGAAAAGACTGGAGCTAAAAATTGACACGTGCGTCGCGTGTTGCTGGACATTCGTAGGAAAAAGTCGTGCTGAGCATCACGAAATGTACACAAACCAAACGGATTCAATTTCGTGACTATTTCACGAACTGCCGTTGCTTATTTTATCCCGTCAGTAGTTAGTCACGTGACTCGTTAGTATCGTTAGTCCTGCGAGTCTCGTGAGTCGTTAGTCAGTCAAGTTAACGTCAACCACGATCTTTTCCTAACCCTACCTATAAGTGATTTTTTTGCCTAAACCTAACTTCCTGTAAAGCAAGGAAGAAGCAAACTGCCGCCTTAATGCAGCATTAACACCCTGAGTGACATCACTCAAACACTTGTTCCTGATTGGAAGAAGTTGGACGTGTTACCACTAAACCCGCTCTCCCCTATCTCAGACATGTGTGGCTCCAATTATCTGCCCTCTGATGGGTTAAAAAAGGTCATAAATATAAGAATAAATCTATCTATCTATCTATCTATCGGGTATTTTTCTGATGTTGTGATTATGTAAATTATGCAGATGCTACTTTCTCCTGCAGTCAGATGTAAAAGGACATCAGTGTGAAAGCCTCTACAGCCCTCACCATGTATTTATCCCCTCTTGGAAGAATGCATTACCAAGTCATTCCTGTTTTATTTGCCGTATTTTAACCAGGTTTTTACAGATCAGGGCTCTGATATATAAAGATGCATCCACTATTGTAGCTTTGTGAGTCTTCAGCCTCCATCAGCAGCCTGATTGACACTTCCATTCACCTATAAGTGCTGCCTTCACGGCGCTTTTCCACAGCTTTTATTTTCAAATGGACGTTTCGTTTTATAGCAATCCCTTTTGACTCAGCCCTTTCACTGCCACTTGGAGGTAGAAATATAGAAATAAATGTGGAAATAATAACAGCATATGGCCCTGTTTTTTTCTCTCTCTCTCCCACTCTCCACTGGGCTGGAATCACACAGTGTGACTGTATTACAGAAAAGGCTTTTCAGCCAAGAAGAACATGTTTCCATATCAAAAGGCAACAACAAGCGGGGCTTCTATCAGATTCATGCATGCAGGAGAAAAAGCAGAAAAACTCATCCATGCACGCTATCACACACAAAATCAAACGTGTCACATTCTAATTTTATCCATCTGTAAATTATTTGAGCTGGAATGTAGAAAGGGAATAAAATTTAAATTTAATTTTAAACCTAAAAATCCTTGCTTTTGATATTACTAGAAAGGTGTATGGAATATCTATAACCTATAAGGGCTACTGACACTGAATATACCCTAAAAACACTAACTATTGAAATGTTCATGCGATGGTGGATTTATAAATATTCCAATTTTTTACACATAATATCTGACGACATGTTTCTCATGAATCAATAGAATTTTTGCATTTTGGATTGGGAATAACATTTCAGGAAACTTGAGCCACATGTGGAAAAACCACAAGCATGTGCACGACTCTCTAAAGAAGTATAGCACTGATGTTTTAAGACACATTTTTATATGAATTTCCCCAATTGTTATTTTCCGCATGTTGCCTCAGGACAGAGCTGTGCTGTTACAGGACAAACTATCTGCTCAGTGTTTTTTGTTATAACACTTATTATGGATAACAGGTTTTTTTATGGTCTGGAGGGGTGAAAGGAACCCGATCAGGTCTTTTCCATGCTGGTAGTGAAGGATGGTGACAGTGAGAAGGGGGATGGATCCACCAATCAGCACAGCACACAGTAAAAACACATTCTCGGTCCTCACAGAATCAGACATTTCTTAATTAATGATTCATAAAAAAAGCATTTTTGGAAGTAAGGAATAGAAGAAAAAGTAGCCATAGAAATACTGCTATATCATTTACAGAACGCAGTGCAGAAAATATGATTTCTGTTTCAAGATTAAAGCTGAGGATCCACAGAATGATGAACCAGAAAACAAATGAATTATTACATAAAGAAACAAAGGATCATATGTATGTTCTAATACAATTTTACTAATGCATGTTTTTTTCACCCTTTTTATACCCATACAGTATCAGAGCTCCCCAATCTTACAATAAAACTGTTTTTTGGTTTAATATATATTTTATAATATTGTATATAACAACAATAAAACGATCAGTCTCTGTTAAAGTTTCCCAGAAAGGAATAAATTATATCTTTCTTTCTTTCTTTCAGAACACATTCTGTATAAATTGGTTTCAGCGGTGTGTCAGGCTGACGACCATGCAGGATAAATATTTTCATTCACAATTTAAAATATTCATATTTTCGTGCAGGGAAACAAACAGGCGGGATCCATCTGTAGAGCTGATTGAAATCAGTTGCTTTACCGCATTAGTGAAGGACAAGAAGCTTCAAACGGAGCTCGGACTCTGCGTCCTCACAGCGCGCGCTAATCATCTCTCACATCTGAACGGCACATTTTATAAAATCACAAACTTATCTGTCAGCCTGACATGAGCATGCGTTAACACCACACTGAGTGTTAAATGCAATCAGCGAGTCCCATTAAGGTCTGATATGGGAATCCACGTTCCTCCACAGCAGCAGCAGCACCCCCCCCCCCCCCCCATACCTCCACCTCCACCGCCCCAAACACACACACAGACAACCAGCAGCACTCAGCACATGTTGATTAGCGGTGTAAATATGCAATAAGTACTCTTCTTTCCAGGCTGAATGGAGGCGATAATGGGCCGTTATCTTATCCCGGTCAGGGGGGAAATGTTCGGCGTTGTTGACCCGCAGAGAGCGAGCTGCTGCCGGGGAGGAAACGCGCTGATCTGCTCCCCGCGGAGAGGCGAGCAGACGGTGGATAATGAGATGAATCCCAGATATAATGCTCAGCGGCTTCTGTCTGACATGGAAATATAGTTATTATTCATTTACTCGTGTAGGTGAAGAGGAGAGGAAAACAAATAAAAGCCTTGATTACTGTTTTACTGCGCCTTTACGCACGTGTTGTCCGCGTAAATCTACAGGCCACGAGGTTGTTTTATTAACTTCTACCTGTAATCACATTCTTTGTGAGTGTTTATACTAATGCTAAATTATTAATAAATAATAATGATGACAATAAGGAATGACTCCACACATAATGTCGTCCATATATATCAATAGCCAACATTAGCATGAATTAGAATAAAACATAAATAAATGAACAGAGTTTTTGTGCAGGCCTCTGTGATAAAGGCCTGTTTGAAATTGGTTAATTAATAATAGCCAAACATTTATCTTGAAATAACTTATTTAACCATTTTTACGCGCAAAGTTCAGGCTTCGATTTGCCGTTAAATAAATTGATATAAATCCATTAAACAAACTAGTTTTCATCTTCTAAACCTGCTGACAACTATTTGAAAATATGCTTCCGGTCCAATATAATTTGAAGATTATGAAGTTAATAATAAATTCCTTATTTTTGGGTGTTGTTTTCAGATTTGACTCTGACTTCATGAATTAGGCCCCTTATTGTAAATACTAATGTAAATGTGTTAATAGATTATGATGCCTTCGCTGACAAGGAAATAATCGGATTACTCTGTGACCCAGCAACAGAGTTTCCAAAAGTCTGCAAACAGTGCGGATTATCTTAATTGAATTAATTCTCAATACACAGACCTGTGGCCGTTCACGCCGAGAGTCTCAGCAGCTGATCCCATAGCAGCCGCTCCGCAGTGACGTCAGCAGGGTATAAAAGCAGCGCTGCTCTCAGCTGGTCTCATTTAAACCAGAAATCCGCATCCAAGAGACGAGACGCAGCGCGCAGGGAAAAAGAAACAGTTTCCTCCAGAGTCACGATGACGCAGTTTTAGGAGAACTTTTCCCCCGCGGAGGTCTCTCAGTCCGGGACGCTTTTCTTCTACCGAGCAAAGTTTCACTTTCCCCCGAGTTTCCCCGTTTCCGAGCCGCCGCGCACCGGAGTGATGCCCGCCGGGATGTTCAGCATAGACAGCATCCTGTCCGGCCGGCCGAGCTGCAAGGAGCCGCTGCTGCTGCACCGGAGCGGCCCGGTGGTTCTGTCCGCCGGCCTCACGGAGTCTATCTACGCCGACTACAACGGACTGTACTCGGCCACGTGCGGGCCTTCTCCCCCCGGTGTTCAGTCGGTGAACGGGACCCGGTTAGGATATAACGGCTACTACTACGGACAGCTGCACGTCCAGGGCGCCGGAGGAGCGCCGCCGTGCTGCGGCTCCGTGCCCGGCCTCAGCCCGCAGCAGTGCCCGTGCCTCCCGGGAGGTAGGACAACCGAACCCGTGCTCTCTGCAGAACTTACATTTAGACTCAAATCAACACAGAATTCAATATTAATTCTTCTTTTTCTATGATTCAAATGCAAGATTGGTCGTCTTTCAAGTATTTTCCTACGTTACATTAACAAGAACAAAAAGTGCCATTTTTTGCAGACACCGTGTAACAAACGGTGGTTTATTCGATGTTCCCAAATTAGAGGACAATATATTATTTAAAGGGCTGATTGTGATTTTTGTTTGTGAAGTTTATTTGCAGCCTATAATGACTGATATTTTGATGACGTCCTTAAATCTGTGTTTCCATGACAAAGTTTCTTGCGAAGACACAAATATTATTTCTAATCTTTTGCGTAAAACAAGGATTTGCAATGTTAGTTTACGCACGGACTAAAATCTGCACATTTACACATAAACCGGTTCCAAAATATTCCAATGTGATGTCAGATGCACGTGTGATGCCTTTATCTCGTTGGTTTGATGACCCCGGTGCTGTTTCCATGATAAATGTCACTGACCCGTTTAAGTGTTGCTTTACGCAGCAACTTATTCTTGTATGTACAAAAGGAAAACAGTTTCAAACTGTGGGGGAAGGGGGGGGGCTATGTCTGCCCACTCTTAAACAGATACAGGATTTGTTATTTTTAATGCATGAGCAAAAATATTCACGTGCATTAAAAGAGATAAAGCTTCAGTTTCACATTTCTGCTATTTTACGCACCAGCTGTAATGTGAATGTACACAACCGAAGTTTCCAATTAGCCACATTACTCATGAGTCCTTGAATTTCCCTCGGGATCAATAAAGTTACTATCTATCTATCTATCTATCTATCTATGTGTATATATATATATATTCGCTGTTCTAACCCGTGATGTTTCTTTCGTCCCTCCGCCGTGCAGGCTACGACAGCCCGGGCTCGGTGCTGATCTCTCCGGTCCCGCACCAGATGATGTCCTACATGAACATGGGCAGCCTGTCGCGCACCGAGCTGCAGCTCCTCAACCAGCTGCACTGCCGCAGGAAGCGGAGGCATCGCACCATCTTCACCGACGAGCAGCTGGAGGCTCTGGAAGGCCTTTTCCAGGAGACCAAGTACCCGGACGTCGGCACCCGGGAGCAGCTGGCCCGCAAGGTCCACCTCCGGGAGGAGAAGGTCGAGGTCAGAGGCGCTTTGGCTTTTCACACAGTCACAGATTCATACGCTGCTTTTTTTAACAGATCGCTCACTTCACTGATTCTGGTTGGTTTAGGATTCAATACAAACTAAACAACATTCAGCTGCTCTCATTTGACTTCTTCTCACTTTAGTTTACTGTAAAACCAGCAGCCACAGACATTATACCCGGAGTTAGGACGTCTGGTTCACAGGAATAATACTAATCACAAACTATTATTATTATTATTATAACAATAATATGTGCCTTATTGTAGTTGTTGATATTGACCTATATATACATTTTAGGTAAATAACTATTTCAACCATATATTTTCGGTTATAACCGATAAATTTGAATTATTATATTAGGATTTGTGTCTCACCCCTCTCCACATTTTACCGGCCTATAAAGCCCAATCTAAATAATAAATAAAAAAAAAAGAAAAGGAGGTGACATAATGTATCTTACTTTATAATAAGCACACAGTTAATTATTATTTTTTTTTTATTGTTATTTATTATTATTTTTGACAGTGGAATTGTATTAAAAAACAGAAAATGTATTAATTTAGACTATAGCTTTGATGTGGGTCATTTTTCGATGTGGAAAACCACAATAAAATAATTTGATTTGATTTGATGAAGCAACTAAATAATAATAATAATAGCTACTGTTACTACAATAGTAATTATTATCACGATCACTATTATTATTATTATTATTATTATTATTATTATTAATAACAAGTAACAAAACCCAGCAGAATGTTGCGGGTCCGCTTGATGTTTCACGTTATTTAAGCGCGAGAAATAAAAAATCATCCGACTTGTTGCAGGTGAAAAAAATAAGAAAATTTAAGGTTTTGATATTCAAATTTTTTTTTTTTATTATGCTATGAATAATGTTTTTTTTTTTATATTAGTTTCTAAATAAAACCAAAAAAAATTAATTCATAAATAAGACAATTACGCACCGTCAAGCACTTTTACGCACGTGTGATTTGGGGTTTTATCTAAACAGGGAAACTTCCACATATCAACACACAACTCCTCACAATCACAGGCAACGAATATACAATAAAAACTAAATGTATTAAAAATGTAGAACGTCATAAAGGAAATATGTGTGTGAGAAATGTTTTGATATTAATTTTTAGGCTACTTCTGTAAAATGAAGCGATGGAATCTTGACATAATGACAGATGACAAACCTTAGCAATAAATAAATAAAATCCTTTAGGCTTAGATATTAAGATTGTGCTCTTTTATCACGTAGGTTTGGTTCAAAAACAGACGCGCGAAGTGGAGGAGGCAGAAACGTTCTTCATCAGAGGAATCAGAGAACTCTCAGAAATGGAACAAATCGACCAAAACGTCCGCGGAGAAACCGGAGGAGGGGAAGAGCGAGCTGGACTCGGACAGCTGATAGTGCGTGTGTGTGCGTGTGTGTACATACGGTATATATAGTGGGGAAGTGGCGTGGACTCGACGGCATGCTGGTGGTGTGATGAAACGTGTTGCCATGTTGCACAGTTGTACATAATCTACATTTTATTATTGATCCTGTTTCCGCTATTTATATTTAATTTAAGTTGTTTTGTGATGTGACGCTCGGCTCTGACTGACGTGTCGGAATATATCGTGATGTTCGATGTGACATTTCTGTGGATATTAAATGTTGTAATTCTGGGATTTTTTTTTTTTCCCGTTGTAACATTATTCATTACGCTCAGCTCGGCTCGGCTCGGCTCAGCTCGCCTCAGCTCAGCTCGGCTCAGCTCGGCTCAGCTCGGCTCCGCTCAGCTCAGCTCGGCCGCAGGGGAAACATGTGGAGACTGTAAAAACACTCCGAGGCTGAGAACGAGCGCAGCATCACCACACAGCTGTTATGAAAAATATGCCCACTTTTTTGTGTTTTTTTTTTTTTTTATTTTGCAAAAATAAGCAAACCTACGTAAAAGGACAACGAGTATTCATTAAAATATAAATGAAACACCATCAATATGTTGTCTGACTTTTTCTTCGAGGTGGAGAGACGTTGCTCTTATTTTTATTTGTTGGCCTAATTTTGAAATTGGAGAGGACAGATTCGAAAATTATTATTTTTTCTGAGCTCCCAGTTCTCTGATCAGACTGTCAGCGCAGGAGAAACAAAGAAAAAGGTGAAGCTGAGCGCATTAAAAGGAGGAAAAGTGACGCAAAATGCTGCAGAATTACAGATATGTTCACAATATAGTTTTAGAGCGTCTGCTGTTAATAAAAAAAGCCGCTATAAGAGGCTAAAGGCTCGTTACTGTGACGCGTAAAACAAATCCATATTATAGGCTACTTAAATTCAGATGACTGGTTATTAAATGAAAACAATGAAAAGCAACAAGTGTTATGGATGAATTAACTCACCCTCTCCGTCCGAGCGCACAGGTCAATATAAAGTGAAACCCCTGTGCGCATTACCGGAAATGATAGGAACCAAAAGAACGTGTGCAACCTAAATAAATAATAATAAACAATGGTAAATGGACTTACATTTATATGCATTTATATATCTCCTTTCTAGTCTTCCGACCACTTCATGTCAGCATTCACACACTGATATGAGAGGCTGCCATGCAAGGAGCCAACCTGCCCATCAGGATCTGATATAAACACTCATTCACACACCGATGGCACAATGCAGGCGAAATGCACGTTTTTGTTCCTATAGCTGGAGTTTAAAACAACAACAATAACATTAAAAAAAAAAAAAGTAATAAATGTCATCAACAGTTAATTCTGCTCTGTAGGAAGGCAGGATGAAATAGAAAATAAAGAGCAGTATGGACTCTCTTCTGTCAGGAGGAAGAAGCTCTGGTTACTCAGATGATGATGATGATGATCAACACAAGTCCAGCAGCCAGAGCTGTGAGGAAATGACAGCTGCAAAATAAACACTCCAAAAGTGCACAAAGATTATCTTAATAAATATTTATTCCCACAGCCTTAATTATGGAAATGCAACTGACTTCCTCTTTGAAACTGAAGACACTGAATTAGCTGTTTTTGAAGCAGTTTACACGTCTAATGTAGTCCAACACAAATAAAGTCGACTCTTATGATGCCTATAATGTTCATGTTTTTCCAGTTCTGTGTTTCAGCATTGAGCTGGACTGCATTATATTCAGAGGGGTTTTTAATATTCTTTCTTTGTTCCTATAATAATGCATTGGGTGTAACATCAGGTGTACAGAAACATACAAATAAATCACAAATGTAAATGATTGTCCCCCCATATTTTGGTATTTATTCCCCCTCAAGCTATACCTCCCAACCAACCCGCACCCACTGCTGCCGATGCAAAAAGGATAAAAAAACAAATTAAATTAAAATAAATAAATATGTTTTTAAGGTTTCTAATATTCTGACCCCTTGTGTATGTAAATGAGGCAAATCAGTGGGTAGAGCGGGTCGTTCCCCCGGCTCCTACTGTCTGCATGCCGAGGTGTTCTTGAGCCAGACACTGAACCACAAATGCTTCGGATGGGTTAAATGCAGAGGTCAGATTCCATGTATGTATTTTATATACACATATTTGTATATAACTGTGACTTTAATAATAGTTGTAATGCATGTCATGTCATTGAATTTACTCATTTCCAACAACTAAAACTGACCATTCTAAACTTTGTAGTGGCAGAGCTGTTGGACTGAATAGATTGTACATGTGTACCTAATAAAGTGGACACCGAGTGTTTGTTACTGGCATAAAGAGTAAACAATATTTCAGCTAAGTGGTGACAGTATACTGTATGTGGGCCGTGTATGTGTGGAGATCCGCCCGGACTCTTTATAAATGTCATTTATAATCTCACAGTGTTGGTCGGAGGATTTTTTAAAAGGTAGCTCGTCAGTTTTACGCTTCAATTGAAATAAAAGACATCAGAGTAGATCAAAAGTATTTAGTTTTCAAAACAAGAGTCACTTATTCAGCATTAGGGGCTTCATCTAAGATAAGTGCTGCAGCTACTGAAACCACGTCCTTTGTTGGTTTTCATGCAATTTGGGGGTAGTTACATCCTACAATTTAAAATAACTAACACATGTTGGGTAGTTTAAAGGCTGATTTCAGTATTTTTAGACCCAATATATCCATGTTAAGGCAAAACAAAACAACTTCTTTCTCTGGAAAAAAACAATTTGCAGAAACATTTGCATAAAGCAGCATATTTGTCCATGTTGTTAAGAGTATTAAATACTTGACAAATCTTCCTTTAAGGTACATTTGAACAGATAATCATGAATAATTATATGGACAATCATGCAATTAATCCCGATTAGATATTTCAAGCCCTACAGGAAATACAATTAAGTTGTTAACTAGATAAATAAAATAAGAAAAATGAAATTAATATAACCTAAAAAAAAACTTGGACGGGGACTTGGACTCATGATGACCTCAGTACTGCTAAAATTCTTGTTACGGCCCTGCGACTATAATGATTCTCTTCATTAGACTAATTAATTAGTCTTTAAAGTGTCTAAAGTGATAGAGAAAAATGTGCGTCACATACATTAATTATTTAGATAGTGAGAGAGACAGACAGGAAAGACAGGAGAGAGGGAGGACGGGCCCTGAGCTGGACCAGAACCCGAGAACTCAGCCTTAAAGGTACGCACATGTCAGTGTCATATACAGTATATATGTATATATATATATATGTATATATATACTGTATACAGTCCAAAATGTAAAAGTCCTTTCTACTGTAACAGAAAATGGGAATAATCGGACACGTAAGACAATGAGATATACTGGATTTGTATTATTGTGGTTGATATAAAAGCAGGTAAATTATGTTTAGAAATAGTAAATCATCATGAATAATTAACGTTAATCATTTCTGATTTCTGTTTTCTCAGCAGACTATTCAGTTCACTTCATTTTGAAGTGGCTTTATTGGCATGAAAGTTTCCAAAAAGAAAATGTTGCCAAAGCATCAAAATACAAAACAATAACATTAATATGAATATTAACACAAAATTACAATTTTTATATATTAATGATATGACATAAATAGACCCTATCCCCCAACCTCTGCCAGTATTAAAAAGCATAAGCTGTAATATAATTCAATATTTCCTCTCGTATTTTATTTTTGTCAGCAGAAAAAACAGCATTTAGAGGATCATGTAAAACTACAATGAAAGTCGGGATATTGGGAATTCTTTTAGGGCTTAAGTTTATGTTTTTGTTTCCCACACTTTGGTTGGGAATCAAAGTAAAGTCTTTATTTTCTACAGTGAAATAGTCAAATATGACAGAAGTTTCATCTGATTATTATAATATAGTGTAAAATGTGGCTATAACAAAAGAATAAGATATGACTATCAGAAATCAGTGTTAAAAGTGTTTCACTAAAAGCTGTGTAACTCGGGGTTACCCGGCTTCATACATGATACTGATTCACCGTACTTTAATAAATGAATCTGATCCATCGTATAGCAGCAGGAACGGTAACGGAGCCTCCAGAACAACCGAATGCTCATTTCAGCAAATGTGGAAAACAGTCGATTTCGGCTTCACAGGATTCTGGTTCTCGTTAATGTTCTCTGTGATCGGATAGTTCTTGATTTAAATCAGAATTTGATGCAGTATTTTATTCTGGCAATGATCTTGTACAACTGTTTCTGTTAACCCCTTCAGACCCTCCATCCACGAAGAAGGAATGACTGAGAAACAATAGTGGATTTTTAATCTAGAGTGAAGATACTGGTATCATATGAAACTAGAAAACCTGATGAATCCATCGGTTCCAACCAGGTCAGACTAGCTGGTCATGAAGGAGGTTAAATAACGCTCCAAACTCACACTAAATGTTGGTGAGGAAAAACTGTCATGTCCATTTTCAAAGGGGTCCCTTGACCTCTGACCTCCAGATCAGTGAATGTAAATGGGTTCTATGGGTACCCACGAGTCTCCCCTTTACAGACATGCCCACTTTATGATAATCACATGCAGTTTGGGGCAAGTCATAGTGAAGTCAGCACACTGACACACCGACAGCTGTTGTTGCCTGTTGGGCTGCAGTTTGCCATGTTATGATCTGAGCATATTGTTTTATGCTAAATGCAGAACCTGTGAGGGTTTCTGGACAATATCTGTCATTGTTTTGGGTTGTTCATTGATTTACAGTAATAAATATATACATACATTTGCATAAAGCAGCATATTCGCCAGCAAAACCATTGTTTTCCTATGGTACAGCGCACCTGCCATGCCCTAATTTTTTAGACATGCATAGGGCGTTGCTACCTCGGCTTCGTTACCACGGCATCGTTCAGCATTCGGTTGTACTAAAAGACACTTTAAGGAATCGGCTGTTGATTTTTTCTGGTAAGACATTTCGTTTTAAGCATGTTTTTTTGCTTTTAGCATCCAAATTAATATCACAGTTAATGTGAATAAGGGATGCACATTGCTAACCAAGCTAGCTAACTAGTGCTAGCTAGTAGCTTAGCATTGCGTGTTATGCTGTATACCCGGCCTCGCTGAGCCTCGCTGAGCCTCGCTCCTCCCCTTCGTCCAAATATGGTCACTTGGTGCTAAAAACCTGGCTCTAAAAAGAACAAGATGGTGACGGCCGAAATGCCGAGGCTTCAAAACGGTAGTCAATAAACCAGTGGCTAGTATTGAAATATACACTAACACCATTACAAAAGTTACTGACTTCTAATCTGCAAGTTCTGCTTTAATGTGATGAAGCAGCGTAACTCTGAGCATTTGTTCCTGATGGTGAACGACGTTTGAGGATCAGAGCGTGCAGACGTGCAGCCTGACAGCTTCACTGTGATCTCTGCTTGGTTCTAATCAGATCTGACTGCACAGCACACCCTAAAGCCCGCACCGCTAACCAGGCTGGACTCTGCAAACACACTGTGCCACAAATCATCTGTGCCACAGCTTTTTTTTTTCCATTTAAAGAAGACAGTCACGTCTATAATCTAGCTGAATACGTGTAATTAGAAGACTGGAAATTGAAAAATTTCCATTGAAGCAAAGGTGTTTTATTCTCATGTTGCCTGTATTGCTTTATTCAAAGGAGATTTAATGACACTTATTAAGTAGGTTCCAAAAACACTTAAACGTGTTTGATATGGTATCTATTACAGTTTAAGTTACATTAAATTTTTAAAATACCATATTTTTTTCAGGAAGTTTCAGCCAAAGCAACTGGTTTTACCAACAGGTTCACTGTTTGGTCATTACTTAGTAATAATTTGATTAATTGAAAGTTTGCTTGAGAATCCAAACAAGATCAACTTAGTTAGGTTTAGGAAAAGATCAACTTGGTTAGGTTTAGGCAACAAAACTACTTAGTTAGATTTAGGAAATGATTGCGGTTTGGGTTTAAATGCCATAACTTAAGTACTGATGTTACGTGACAAAAACTACTTAGTTAGGTTTAGGAAAAGATCGACTTGGTTAGGCTTAGGCAACAAAACTACTTAGTTAGGTTTAGGAAAAGAAAACAGAGGACTTTCGCCGAAGAGATCGGTGTTCGTGTCCCGCGTGAAACCACAAGTCAAAGTTGATTTATTTGTCACGTAACTTCCGTAATTAAGTTACAGCACTTCCAGAGTTATTTAAACTCAAACCGCGATCTTTTCCTGAAGGTAACTAAGTAGTTTTGTTGTCTAAGCCTAACCAAGTCGATCTTTTCCTAAACCTAACTGAGTAGTTTTATTTTGAAAAGACTGGTGCGTCACGTGTTGCTGGACATTTGTAGGAAAAATCACGAAAAAAGGGAAAATTTGTGTCTATGTAAACGAGTCAAATAGCTTAAATTTCGTGACTTTTTCATGACCTGCCGTAAGACTGTGTTGTTGTATTAAACTGGTAATTTGCAACCGTTTTGAAAAATAAGTATTTGGTGTCTAGATTACATTTTCTACCAATGGAATGAGGAAACATTTTTAATAAATGCATCCGCCTTTCAAAAGAAAAACTCCGCTGGAGAGAACAGTTCCAAGTTAAACTGCAGATATTGATCAATCTATCAATCTATCGCCATGTGTTAATTCATGTCAAACAGCCCATAATGCTTTCCCCTCGTTATGCTTGGATCAGGAGGAGAGCGAGGTATAACAGCAGGCTTCTAAGGTGACTTTTAAAAAAACAGATTAGAGCCGGGGCCAGATCAGGCTCTCTGAGATCTGGCACCAACACAAACCATGAAAACACACCATCCCATCATTAATTCCTCGTATGCACAGCAGTGATTTATTAAGTGCTTTGCTGCACAGCACCAGTGAGATCCACAAAGCCCACAGCCAGAGTCATTAATCTTTTTTTTCAGCAGCAGCAATTTTCTATTACACAAATTTAATGCAACTTTTTTTTTTTTGTAAACCATTATTTCTTTGACCTTTTTATGCACAGTTCCCAGCACTTGGAAAAACAAAGGTGGAGTCCAAGAAAAATTAGGTATTGAGTTAACTTTCAGAGTAGATAAATCTTTGCTCCTTTTGCAAGCATTTTGAAAAAAAAGAAGTCGTTTTTAATTTTTTTTTTTCTTCCTGTGGGCGAGCTGCTCTTACGTAAACCAAAGTGATGATGCAGATAATTTATTTACTCTTTTCTACCAAACACCTCCACATCTTACAGTATCAGAGCCTGCTGTGTGTGTGTGTGTGTGTGTGTGTGTGTGTGTGTGTGTGTGTGTGTGTGTGTGTGTGTGTGCGTGGTGGGCGGGTGGATGTCTCTGAATGATGCCGTTAGTGTTTGGGGGTCTGGAGAGTTTTAGCAGTCATGGATTTGGCGGCTCGACTGACAGCTCTTGGGTGGATTCCCTGCTCTAAAGATAGACCGGGGTGTTGGCTGCTCTGTGGTCCACGTCCAGAAACATTTCAGAAAATGGTCTCCCTCATCACGGCCGACTCTCCGTCATAAACGAAAGCTAAGACAAATAACGCATAGTTTCACAAATGTAAACTTCCTCCTATATTATTACCATATTTCCCCGGGATGACGTGTGGTTTGGGGTGTGTTTTTGTTTTTGTCCACGACTATCTTTTTGGGCTCTGGATGTTTCCAGAGAGGCCGAGCCTTGAGGCCGCATTAGGGCTGGATGGATACACCGATACGCATAAAAGGCATGTACAAATACACGCTGCTACCACAGCCGTTTAAATACCCAACATGTGGCTGCAGTATATGGAGCCGCCTGTTAACTCCCTCACCAGAACCTGGCATCACTTCCAAAGAAGATTTATTGAATTAAAAGTGCTTTTTGATGTTGTGATTATTTTACACAAGACTTTAGCTAAAGCGTAATGTAAACCTCATTACAAGAGATCTCAATCTGTTCTCCATTAACGGGACCATAAAAATGAGCACCTGAACGTCTTCTGTTTGTCATAAATATATTGGTATATCATTGATGAGCATCTAAAATGCACAATGTTTATACAGTATGTGTAGGGAGGAGGTCGAGGTGGACGGGTGGGTCAATAAACACAGGACTTCATGTCCCGTGTGAAACAACAAGTCAAAGTTGATTTATTTGTCACGTAATTTCCATACTTAAGTTACAGCTCTTCAAGAGTTATTTTAACTCAAACCACGACCTTTTCCTAAACCTAACTAAGTAGTTTTGTTGCCTAAGCCTAACCAAGTCCATCTATTCCTAAATCTAACTAAGTAGTTGAGACGTGCATCATGTGTTGCTGGACATTCGTAAGAAAACTCACGAAAAATAAAGGGAAATTTGTGTCTATGTACACGAATCGAATAGATTAAATTTCCTGACTAGCGGTGAGGTTGCAGATTGCAACCAACTGAAACTTCTCCTGTGTGCCAAGCGTGTAGAAAAACTACGGTGGCCGACGTGAAAACATGAACGTCCCTCTCTAGATCCAGTGTTTGGTTTGTCCGTTCTGGGCTACTGTAGAAACATGGCGGCCTGCTCCGTGGAGAGAGGACCTGCTCCTTCTGTAGATATAAATGGCTCATTCTAAGAAACATACTTATTATTATATTTCATTTCTGCCAACAGATCCCACTAAATGATTTTCTTCTCTTTCTATCCTCTTTAATCTTGTAATGCACATATTTTTGGCTTTAGATTTCTCGATATGTCCAACTGGTCTAATATCTAATATCTAACTGGTGTCTGTAAGAAAGTTCACATTTTATTTCAAGGTATTCTCAGTAAACTTCATATCTACCTGAAGCTCTTTCTCCATTTTTACCAACTACCACTATGGGTGGAATACTTGATCTTCTTTGTGTTTTACGTGAAATTGTATATTGTATATTATATATCCAGATATTTCCTGGTCAAAGGAAGGATAAAGAAATGTATGCCCCCCCCCCCTCAGCAGCATGGCAGCGCCGCTTTACAAACACTGAAGTGTAAGGATCCTTTTATTGGCCGAGTTAGCGCCCACGAAAGCTCTTAACTACTGTAATGTTCATTCTGACCAGCCGTGTAATTACACCGCCTGTCACCACACAAATCACAGCACACCCGTCATCTGCAGACTTCAATTAGCCGCCCCCCCCCCCCCCCCCAGCTCCCCCGGCTCCCCCACCCGGCTGCCTTAAAACCACAGAGGAGCCTTAAATCTGAGGAGCTCTAGTGCGGGTCAAAGCCGACCGCTGCCAGCGTTCACTGATCTCCAAGGTGGAGGAGGTGATCGTAAAGTCCTGACAACCCCGAGCTGAGCGGCCCTTCAGGAGACGAGACCTACTCTGTAAAAAACACCAAGGTACTGCTAACAACACTCAAAAGGAGAGGTCCATTCTAAAAATGTGTATATTGTCCTGCATTTACTACTATTGATGTATACTTTCCATCAAAACGTACTGCTTTGCTGTCAGCTTGCAGACGTTGGGTGATCCAACACTGCTCATATCAGTCTGCTGTCACCGTCGTCATGGTTACATTATTGTTGGCAGTTCAAGAGTGCATATTGATTGAAAAAGTCTGCACTACATTACCACAGAGTAAAGGTCACCAAAATCTGTTATTTTTTACACATTAATGTAAGTAAATAAGGTATTATTAATAAATAAACAAATGGATTTTAATTAGGTCTGTTAACGCGTTATAACGCATTAAGCAAATTCATTTTAATGTCACTAATTTCTTTAATGCATTAATGCAATCAAGTGAAGATTGTAGGAAAGTATTAACAGATGCAAGTGAAGCGGATGGCAAAACAATTCAGTGTTAAGGCCTTTACACACCGGGGTAGTGATGAATAAATGACACGAAAATGCGAAATACTCACCTGCGAATATTATATGTCTAGGGCTTTTATTGTGAAAGGTAAGGGGCGAAAAGAGTGGATCTGATCTGCGCTGCCTTTGTCAAGGACGAAAGGAGTAATAAAGTTTGCCATCTTGGTTCGGACTACGGAGCCTCTGTGTTGTTGTTATTTCATAAATAAACTCAACCCGTTCCGCACGACGTGTTTGGTTGATGCTTTTATTAGCAGCGTGAAAAGCTCATAAAATTCTGATTTATTCTAAAAAAAAGGACGCCGCTTTTTCGCAGCGTAATATTTGCGCTCCGTGTGAAAGTATTCATGACAAAAACAACAGTTAAAGCTCCCCCGGTGTGTAAAGGCCTTCACAGTAACATTCTTTGATTGCAGTTACCATGACAACCTGATGGAAGGTGACAGTGACAGTGAATAAGGAGGTGACTCGGTTCCTCCATGCTGCTTTGTGGTTTTATAGAAGGACTTCTATTCTGGAGGTCTTTAAGCCTTGTCTCGCTCTGCTGGGGGGGGGGGGGGGGGGGTATAATGTGTTTGCTGTGGTGGGCTCATGCCAAGACAAACACACATGAATAATCTAGATGAAGTATACCTATCAAAACACGTGTCCGCCTCACCCGCCCAGCATGGTGCGCACCGCAGACTGGGGCAATTGTGGTTTTTCCAATTGGCTGGTGATGGAGAGCAGGGTGAGCGTATACTGGGATACGAAGGTCTGACCACTTATTACTGCCTCGGGGTGAAGCTGAGGCTGCAGGCCCCCCCCCGGCCCCCCCGCCCAGGGGGACAGGGTGTGGTTAAAGCCTGCAGGGTTACAGGGAGAGTGAAGCATGAGGAGAGAGGGAAAGAGAGCGAAGGGAAAGCAAGATACTCGGTGATGAATAAGAGGTGGGAGGTGAAGAGAATGAGCTGTAGAGAATGAGCTGCTAAACTCTGGATAAGCTACTGCAGGAAAAGGGGCAGTTTCATTTACTGCTCAAACAATATGCTGACGATTGTGCACGGACAGACGTCACAAGACCCAAGCTGAGAGCTTCCAAACACTGCTGAGCATGATGCACAGCCATTGGTCAACCACTTCTGAATGTGACATCATTCAGCTGGCAAGGTAAGCCGACGTAGAGATCAGAAACCTGCTGATGAGCATTTAGTCATAAACCACAGTATTGAGCTAGTTGAAATTTTGACCTGATGATGGCACTAGATAAAATATCAGAGGATCTTTAGTGTGTTTCTGTATTGCGACCAGCACTTTTGTAAAGAAAACGCAGAAGAAATCAGGAGATGGAAATCAAACCTCTGCATCTGTGAAACAAGTTTGAAAGAATATGGATTCATCAATGTAACGGACGGGACACTGAGAACGGACAACAAAGGGGAATTTATTTTCCTTTGATACAAGATCCCTTGTGGCAGTACTGTGCTGAAATGTATACGCCCAAACTCCTCAACTTTACAGAGTCACAAGCGTAGAGATAACAGGAAATGACGGGGGAGAGATGGAGAGTGATGGAGATGCAACGAAGGTCCCCGTCGGACTCAAACTTTTGTCCTTGCAGGTCACGGTTGGGGTTTTAAACCCGCTACACCACAAGGTCATCCCAATAATAAACGAATATCGTTTAATGTAGTGAATCAGTTAGTACCACTATCTAACTCTATAGCTGCATCAAAAATAAAACTAATTAATTAAAATTAGGCTTTACAAAATGTAAATGTAAAGGTATTCGGGTACATAGACACAAATTTCCCTTTTTTTTTCTCGTGACGCTCAGCACGATTTTCAACAACGTATTTTTCATGCTTTTTCCTACGAATGTCCAGCAACACGTGACGCACGTGTCAATATCCGCTCCAGTCTTTTCAAAATAAAACTACTTAGTTAGGTTTAGGAAAACATCGACTTGGTTAGGCTTAGGCAACAAACTACTTAGTTAGGATTAGAAAAATATCAACTTGGTTAGGTTTAGGCAACAAACTACTTAGTTTGGTTTAGGAAAAGATCGTGGTTTGGGTTAGAACAACACCAGAAGTGCCGCAACTTAAGTACGGAAGTTATGTGACAAATAAATCAACTTTGACCTCTGGTTTCACACAGGACACGAACACCGGTCTCCTGAGAGAAAGTCCTGTGTTTTTTAATGCTCCCTGTGTGGCGTTTGCCACTCTCTATACTTCCCGGTTCACAATTACGTGAATTATTTACAAATTGATTTCGTGCTGACCATCAGGAAAAAAAAGAAGTGAATTTCGTGACTATTTCACGAACTGCTGTGCGACTGAGCTGAAAGTATAATCAACTGATTTGCAGGGTTAGTCTGAGTAGGAGAGTCTGGCTTCATGGCTGGGCTCTCAGGTTTATGTTTGGGTGTTGGGGGGGGGGGGGAGTTGTAGGTGTACGTGCCCCGCTGACCTGCAGTGGAATGTTTGCCCCAAGTTCAATCCCACCCGCGGGGGATTTCTGGGTCTTTAGCTGCTGCTCACCTCTGTCGCCGACACTATCCAGAAAACCTTCACCGCAGCACCACCTGAAACTTCCAGCATATTTATATCACCCTGCGATGTCAACCCATCCTCCCCCCCGCTCGCCTCCCGCCCAATAGGCACGGACTCACAGTAGATCGCTTGTTTTTGACCCCGGGGTGCCCCTCCTCGTCCTCCTCCACTCTGTCTCCTAGTTGCTGAGAGCGAGAGGTAAATAAAACAATGTGTGGATTAATGATCAAGTGATTTGGAGGCTGTGTTCTTCCGAGGGCCAGAGCAAACCGCTCTTTATTTACCCAAAGGATAAATCAAAATTATGGGCTGTATCAACAATAGAACTGTGCTCCCCAGAGGCGAAAACATAAATGATAGATCATCAGTGGAAAAGAGTGTGCAATGAATTACACAAAGTCCCTTCTGTCTAGTTATCTGATAATAGCTGCTCCTTTACACGCAAGAATATGACAAACTGATTAATCCAGGAATAAGGAAATCCTTTGTGGATTATATCACATGGTAAGAAGGGCGGGAAACAATCACACATAAAGTATTTTCTCCAAGTTGATGATGTGATCTTGGCAAGTAAACAAAAAAATCTACTTCGATCAAGTATGACGGGGAAACATCTTTACTCAACGTTGATTAACTAGCTTTTCCTTTCATAGCTTTCAACAACATCTATCGGCTGGCTTGAGCATTAACCAGTTCATCAAAGGTGACGTACTGTCAAGTCCAACAAGTCTCCAAGTCAAGACCTAATATTTGTGTTTTCAGTCCTAGAAAAGTCATTATTTCTATATTCCAAGTATATCTGTTGTCAATAAGATAAATAGATAATTCACGTCTCACTTGGAGTGAAGTCAGTAAGTTGGTGTTGAAGTCGAGTTACCAGCCTTTTTTGGGATTTTCTCAAGCAGATTGGGACAGTCCGAGTCATGTGACTTGAGTCCACAAATATATTTGCATTTTTTGTACTGTCCGTATAAAAATGTAATAAAACAGTTGCTATTTATATTTTACCAACTGTTGTTCAATTACATGATCACATTAAAAAAAAGCTGTCACATAAAACGAAAGGAAACGTGTGCATAGTTGCATTCTCTCTACCAGCCAGCAGGGGGCGACTCCTCTGGTTCTATAGAAGTCAAATGAGAAAATGAGCCTTATTCTCTCTTGATTTATTACCTCAGTAAACATTGTAAACATGAGTTTATGGTCTCAATCACTAGTTTCAAGTCTTCTTCAATACAGCATGATGTTCATTTAGTAAATTATGGTCCCATTTAGAGTCAGATAGACCATAAAACAGGGGATGCTTTAGGGCGGGGCTACCTTGTGATTGACAGGTCGTTACCACGGCGTTGTTCAGTGTTCAGTTGTACTGGCGACGGTCAAAATACTGAACTCAAGGCTTCAAAACAGCAGTCCACAAACATATGAATGACGTCATTGTGACTACGTCCACTTCCTATATTGCAACACAGTCTCACAGCAGTTCACAAAGTAGTAATCTATTTGATTCGTTTACATAAACACAAATTTCCTTTTTTCTTAATGCCACTCAGCACGACTTGCGATGTATTTTTTGTGCATTTTCCTACTAATGTCCAGCAACAGGTGACACACGTGTCACTTTCTGCTCCAGTCTTTTCAAAATAAAACTACTTAGTTAGGTTTAGGAAAAGATCACGGTTTGGGTTTAAATAACACCGGTAGTGCTGTAACTTAAAGATAGGGAGGACAATGTTGGAGAACTAGCATAATGTGAAAGTAGCATCGCCTCAGGAGCTCCGTCTAAACCCCCCCCTCCCCTCGGGACTCCTTCCAAGGCAACGCCCCCCCCACACACACGTGCAGGAGCACCGCCGCATCGTAACTCCTTCACAGCCACAGAGCGGAGAGAAGACCTCAACTCAACAACGCTTCCTCATGACAGTAACCTGTGCAGTGCAGAGCTGAGTTTACTCTTCCATTCTCCAGGAAACGTGCAGCGGCGACGCACTTTGAGTTCAGGCTGGTGCACGCCAAGGGTAGAGAACGAGCAGGGAGGCAGGGAGGCTTCTGATTGGTTCTTTACAACAGGACCTCGAGGCAGTGATCGGTAGACGTTTTTACAGGATTACAGCAGCTACAGATGACGGCTCTTTTCTGGTCCTTTTTCAGAGCTCATCAGTAATGGATGGCTGTCGGGGGGGAAAGACCATTTCAACCAATATAATAGATAATGTCTAATGGAGAACCTCGTCAACCTTGCCTTTAAGGACATAACTTACGTGACAAATAAATCAACGTTGACTTTGGGACATGAACAGCGGTCTCCTGGGTGAAAATCCGGTGTTTTTTTTTGACTCACCCATCCACGCTGACCTCCTCCCTCTGCAGCGTTTGCTGCTCTCTTTACTTCCCGGTTCACAATTAGATTTCGCAATTGATTTCAGGCTGACCATCAGGGGAAAAAAGGGAAATTTGTGTCTATGTACACAAATCAATACATTCAATTTCCTGACTACTTTAAGAACTGCTATGCGACTATACAATCTATGATATAAATTCTACTATGGATGTTCTTCTTTCCATCCTCCTGGATCGGCCCTGCTGTGGTGTTTTTGTTGTCTTCATCTTCGGTTGTTGCTGGGTTGGTGTCCTTATTTGCTAGTAAGTAGTAATTGTATTTCTTTTCGTGCTCTCTGCTGCAACAAAGGGAGAAATCCCTTCCTCTGAGAAGTTATCACCGTCTCTCTGCGTCTGGGACGCTCCAATCAAAACGTCCGTATACATCAGCACTTCCAGGACTATTCCTGTGTCAGAGAGAGAAAGGCTTGTACTTGTGGATTCCCTATATTTAGTGTTGAGGGCAGTACTCAGTGTTCCCCATCTTTCAACATGTATGTCCTCTACAGCTTCCCCCGGAGCTGCTGCTGCTGCTTCACCCAGCAACAGCTGTAGCTGCTTACGGCTGACATGCGCGGAGTAGATCCTAATTGACTGTTGCATTAGATTTGCTTGTCAGGCTGCCAACTCCTGCTTTAAACAGCTAGCGGGCTGTTGTTCACTGCTGAGGAGAAGACGGTGTGAAAGTAGACTGAGACCTGCAGCCAAGTCCTGGGTTTAAAGTGTGTCAACTTCTGCAGAACTGTGTGTCTACGTCGGCAGGCTGCTTCTGCCCTCTAGTGGACTAAAGCTGTACTACAGTGAAGGAAGGATCGGAGTTGTATATAATACAGTTGACTCATTTCTCTTGTGTGATTCTAACAAGGTACATTTAGACATTTAAAAATTGATTATTAAAAGAAATATTTTGTAGAAAAGCTTATTCACCTCAACTGTGTTGTTGTTTGTTTTTTCCTTTTTTTTAAGGATACAATTTTAGTTATTCTAAACATGTAATTAAATATTATAAAATATTTTTTGAAATTGTTTGTTTTAAGTTACATTTTTCCTCTTAACTACATGTTTGTGTCTCTCAGGAAGTGAATATTCGGACCAAAGTTGTACACAGCCCTGTTAATTGTATTGCACACACATACTGTATATATATATATATATATATATATATATATATATATATATATACACACCCCGACCGCCTCCCTACGCAGCGTTCTATACTTCCCGGTTCACAATTCCGTGGATTACATACAAAAAACTAGAATGGCACTCGGAGAGCGCAGACCTCCGCCAAGGTGCCCGAGTATGATTGCCCCCCCATCTCCGCTCAACTTGAGCCATCATCCACCTGTATTTATGTTTATGTTGAGATCAGCTGTTCGTAGCGGAACATCGTAAAACACTTCATTCAAACTGTACAGAAACAAAATAAAACTCATCTAAACCGTTTTCATTGCTCTTTCCAACAATCACCAAGTGTGCTTTGGTCGAACTCAACTTAAATTTCACCGAGTTTAATGTGAAAAAACGCCGAATCTACAGTTGTAGAAGAGAGTTGTAAAATTCCTGAGTCCGGATAATGATCCGGATCGCCACCAAAATCTAATGGATTGTTCATCGTGCCACACCCCACCCCTCCGAAAAATGTAATTTAAATCCATCGCGGACTTTTTGGTGTAATCCTGCAAACGGAGAGACAAAAAAAACAACGCCGGTGAAAACGTAACCTCCTTCCTCGGCCTTCGGCCTTGGCGGAGGTAAAAAGAAAAATGTGAAATTCGTGTCTCGGTACAAAAATCAATACATCAAATTTCGGGACTATTCACTCACTGCTGTGGGACCGGGCTGGATAACTATGTGCATGAGCTGCGTCTCAGGTTGCTTTGTTGGTTTTCCAGGCAGATAACATGATATCTACAAAGTCTGGTGTTGCTTCACCCGTTTCCCCCCCCCCCCACCACCCATCAGCCTACATGTATACAGATTGTGAACCGCTCTCAGAGCCGTGACTCTTTTTGGCCTCCCGGCTCCACATCCTCTCCTTCACCGCTCTGAAACAACAGCCGAGTCAGTCTTGACAGACAGCAGGTTTACAGGGTCTCGTCAGGCATTAAAAGATTTGATCCTTTCTGGAAGAAGAAAGGCCGTTGGGGGGGGGGGGGGCCCGTGGAGGCGTGGAGGTCCCGAGCCAAGAATCCTCGCTAACTTCGCGGTCATGGTCAAGGAGAGGTTCATGCTCCGCTGTGTGATTTAGAGCCGTGGGAGTGTGTTGTGCTTTTATATGTATCAGTGCTACATATCGTTACCATGACAACATGAGGAAAATGAGAGCAGGGTCAGTTGAACTCAAGATGTAAACTGTAGTAATGTTGCTGATATGATGTCAATATGAAGCCAATATTATTATCGCGTTAACTTTGACAGCCCTAATTTATTATTATTTATAGCCTACTTTAAGTACATGTTGATCCTAATACTTTTGTGCTTTTACTTATGTAATATTTTGGATGCAGGACTTTTACTTGTAACGGAGTATTTTTACACTGTAGTATTACTACTTTTACTTAAGTAGAGATCTGAGTAGCCTATTTACTTCACTCTAGATTTAAAACTGAGCCGCTACAAACCCAAAATTCACAAGGAAAATTATCGCGTTAACTTTGACAGCCCTAATTTATTATTATTTATTTGTTATGGTATAGCCTACTTTAAGTATATGTTGATCCTAATACTTTTGTACTTTTACTTATGTAATATTTTGGATGCATTTTGGAGTATTTTTACACCGTAGTATTACTACTGTTACTTAAGTAGAGATCTGAGTAGCCTATATACTTCACTCTAGATTTAAAACTGAGCTGCTACAACCTAAAAATCGCAAGTTGTGTTAATGCGCTAAAGAAATTAGTGGCGTTAAAATGAATTTGCGTTAATGCGTTAACTTTGACAGCCGTGGTTCCACAGACGTCAATGTCTGATGTTTTCATTGACATATATTAGATTTTGGAAACTGTAAACCGGGTCGTGTCCCATATTGTCTCCTGCGAGCTGAAACCTCCGTGATGCTTCATGAACTATGAAATTCAGTGAAAAGGCAGCTATAACACACGAGTGTAAATATTTGACTTAGCTGTTCAGGTGAGTTGAGTAAAAGGGCGACGGGGTGTGTTTAAAGATGGATGACAGGATAAGAGGGTGGCTGGGTGAGTGAAGTTGGGGGGGGGGAGGTTCACAGAAACTGATATAACTTGTGATTACAGTCATCTCCACTGACCCCAGAAAGGCTGCGGTGTTGGCAGCAGCTCTCCTGTCTAATCTCCAGCTGCTAAGTGAGTAATTGGAAGTGAGAGCTTATGTATTTTTGTAATGAGCTGACAGCATATTTCCACTCCTTCCCCAAAAGGTTCACCTAATCAACATGGTCACGCTGTTTCTCTGTTAGTGACAGCTCTCGCCACAATGGCCGTGACAAAACAAAACGTCAAGCGGTGGACGGATGTGTGTGTGTGTGTGTGTGTGTGTGTGTGTGTGTGTTTTGGGTGGGCTTCAACCGCCCGCTCCCCCAGCGCTGCATCAACATCACTCCTTCAGTCTGCAGCCTTTCCACGAGAAGTCGAACTTCTTTGCTTTGCTTTGCTCAAAAGAACCTCTTGTCCCCGCTGTGATAGATGATTTTCATGGTCGTGACATGTGTGTGAATGTAACCTTTATATGTCACACCGAGCGAGTCCCGAGCTTCACACACACACACACACACACACACACACACCATCACTTGTGGTGACGGTAACAGCAGTTACAGATGTGTTTTCAGAATGCCTGCAGGGATTGTTTAAGAGAAGCAACTAACCACATGTACCGCCAACGTATACTCATATATACATCACGAAAAGTTATTTTGTTAATGTTTGTGTGTTTTCCTACAAATATCCAGTAACACGAGTGACCTGCACAAACTCCTGCCATGTTTAGGTAAAAAAAACTACTTTGTTAGATTTAGGAAAAGATCGTGATTTGGGTTAAAGTAACTACCGAAGTGGCGTTACTTAAGTACGGAAGTTACTTAAGAAACAAGTCATATGAAACTAGAAAACCTGATGAATCCATTGGTACAAACCATGTCATACTAGCTTGTCTCAAAGGAGGTTAAATAACGCTCCAACCTCCGCTAAATCATGGCCATTTTCAAAGGGGTCCCTTGACCTCTGACCTCCAGATATGTGAATGTAAATGGGTTCTATGGGTACCAACGAGTCTCCCCTTTACAGACATGCCCACTTTATGATAATCACATGCAGTTTGGGGCAAGTCATAGTCAAGTCAGCACACTGACACACTGACAGCTGTTGTTGCCTGTTGGGCTGCAGTTTGCCATGTTATGATCTGAGCATATTGTTTTATGCTAAATGCAGAACCTGAGAGGGTTTCTGGACAATATCTGTCATTGTTTTGTGTTGTTCATTGATTTCCAATCATAAATATATACACATTTTTGCATAAAGCAGCATATTTGTCCACTCCCATGTTGATAAGAGTATTAAATACTTGACAAATCTCCCTTTAAGGTTCATTTTGAACAGATACAATTTGCGATTAAATATTTTAATCGATTGACAGACCTAATTAGTAAACATGAACAACTCCCTCTCAAAACCCAAAACTAGAGTGCTAAAATGTGTGATGTCATCAAGTATGAAGTGTTGAATTGCCCCATAGACGATGAATTGGGAGAGATGAGACATCGATGACACTGAGAGCACCGAGGGGAACGCTCTTTCAAACAGGGACACTGAGATGCTGCAGAATCTTTTAAAGACTCAAAACCTGGACAAGTAAAACCCAAACTATGTGGATAAATACTACTATAGGGAGATAGTTTTATTTGTGTGAACCAACCTTTAAATCATGAATCGTGAATTTGCTGCAGTGCTTCACATCGAAACAACGAATCAACCTCAAGATAACTTTCTGAAAGTGTTTGTGCTCCGTGTGCATGAGCTGTAAGTGGAGACGTCTGTGATTTCTTGTTGGACGGAGAACGCTAAAACCGGGAAGTCGCAGCGCTGAAAGAGGTGAAAAGGCAAGTGATACAAGAAGGGTCCTGTCTTTTAAATCTGTAACTGAAGCTGACGGGGCTACGTGGGAAATCAGCTTTGGCCGAGGCCTTCACGGATTAGACCCTATCTGCTGCGCTCCCTCTGGGCCGACGCCCCCCCCCCGACCGCGAACCCCGAGCCCTCTATCTCCACCGAGAGGGGATCGGTGGGATCGCCAGAGGTCAGCGTGGATGGCTTACGGAGGTGTTCCATTTAAAAACGCCAAAACAATTTCCCTCTGACCTGCTGAAAGTCTGTTTTGGAAGCTCTCCTGTGCCACTTCGCCCACAACGCAGTATCCTGACATGCGACACCGGTGAACCCGCGGTAACCTGCAATTGGGGGGGGGGGGGGGGGGGGGGGGGGGGGTTACGTTCAGTCACTCTGGGCCTCACAGGCTGCAAACCGCGAGCGAGAAGGGACAAAATACACTTGTGTCATGAACACCGGAGACCATCCCAGTGCGTGTTACATATTTCCTGGAGTCATTACAATCACAGCCGCTCACTCTGTTCCCCCCCCCGCCCCCCCCCTTCGTGTGTCCTTGCAGTAATCTGGAGTTCTGCAGCACGGGGCACCAATCCATGCGTGACCATATGTAATATAATCAAAAAGTCAGTGCTGTGTTTTATACAAGCAATCAGAGCCAATCAGTGTGAGCCCAGTGTGTGATGGGGAGGTGGAAAAGGGGGGTGGGGGGGGGGGCGTGGGGGGGGCTCAGGGGTTGCGGGGGCCCTGGCCGAGTGTGTTACTCATCAGTCTTCCCAGGCCCGGCGCTCTGTTTGGATTGCAGTGTTTGGATAAAGCAGATTGGTTTGCACTTAACCCTGTAATATATGCAAAACTATTCTCCTGATAATACTCTTTAAGCCTGAACAGTCACCGCTGTGGCAGATGCCGTAAACGCGGCGCGGCTTGAAGAAAAATGGCACGTAATAAATTGTGACATGGTCGCCGAGGGGGGGGCACACATGTCCCTGTAGACCCCCCCCAAACCTCCCCCAAACCTCCCCCAAACTCTACACACACACACACACACACCTCACCGCTATGACGTCAACAAGCAGGATATGAAATAAGGCGTTGAGATTTACAGATGCAGGTCAATGGGTCAGTTTTAATTTGTCCAGGTGAGACGGTGACAAACAGCGATGGTCACGAAGCAAACAAGGGAACTTTTACTACGGGTGGTTTTTCATGGTACTCAAAATCGAATCCATCGGTAACAACCAGGTCAGACTAGCTGGTCATGAAGGAGGTTAAATAACGCTCCAAACTTACGCTACATTTTTGGAGAGGAAAACTGTCATGGCCATTTTCAAAGGGGTCCCTTGACCTCTGACCTCCAGATACGTGAATGTAAATGGGTTCTGTCGGTACCCACGAGTCTCCCCTTTACAGACATGCCCACTTTATGATAATCACATGCAGTTTGGGGCAAGTCATAGTCAAGTCAGCACACTGACACACTGACTTTTTTTTTTTTTTTTTTACATTTTTCAGACTTTTTTTTTTTTTTTTGACATTTAAAAAAAAAATGTTCGATATTATTCAAACTTTTTTTTTTTTTGACATTTTTCAGACTTTTTTTTTGACATTTTTTGACATTTGTCAGACTTTTTTATTAATTTTTTTACTTTCTTTTGACATTTTTCAAGGTTTTTTTCGACATTATTCAAACTTTTTTTTTTTTTTACATTTTTGACATTTGTCAGACTTTGTTTTTATTTTTCCCTTTTTACATTTTTGGATTTTTTTTTTTTTTTAAATATTTTCTTTTTTACATTTTTCAAACTTTTTTTTTCTTTTTCCCTTTTTACATTTTTAGACATTTTCAGACTTTTTTTTTTTCTTTTTACATTTTATGGATATTTTTTTAAATTGTTTCGACATTATTCAATTTTTTATTTATTTTTTTAACATATTTTGGACATTTTGGACACCTCTGACCTCCAGATCAGTGAATGTAAATGGGTTCTATGGGTACCCACGAGTCTCCCCTTTACAGACATGCCCACTTTATGATAATCACATGCAGTTTGGGGCAAGTCATAGTGAAGTCAGCACACTGACACACTGACAGCTGTTGTTGCCTGTTGGGCTGCAGTTTGCCATGTTATGATCTGAGCACATTGTTTTATGCTAAATGCAGAACCTGTGAGGGTTTCTGGACAATATCTGTCATTGTTTTGTGTTGATTGATTTACAATAATAATATATACATTTTCATAAAGCAGCATATTTGTCACCCCCCATGTTGATAAGAGGATTAAATACTTGTCAAATCTCCCTTTAAGGCTCATTTAGAACAGATAAAAAATGTGTGATTAATTTGTTTTTTTTATTATTTGATTACACTGTCGTTTCGAGCCAATAATGTAAGCTTTCATATAATCAGCTGAACCAACAGCAGTGAGATGGATTTTGTTTTACAGTAGTAAGAGTGCAGTCACCATGGAAACACGACAGATCTTTCAGACTATTGAAGGGAAGTTATTTGCTCCAGTGTCACAGATCGTTCTCTCTCCTTCAGATCAGAGACTGGTTGTGTTGTACAGAACGAACGTTTCCAGCAGAGGGCAGCAGCTGACTATGAAAACAACACAGTTACATACAAATATCACAGTCAATTGTGATACTTCATCTGTTAAATTCATCATATATTAAATAAAGATTAAATATTAAGATATAAAGGTGAAATAGAGATGAATAGTCAGAATCCGGTTTATTGCCAAGTAGGTTTTCATATATTAGGAATTTGCTTTGGTGTATGCATAACATAAATAAAGTATGATAAATTAAAATTAAAAATAAAAGCAAGTATCGCAAAAAAAAAACATAAACATGGAAGAAAAATACAAGAAAAGAAAAACACAAAAAATTTACAAGAAACATAAATATAGAAAAAAAAGAAAAATACAATAAAATGTGAAATACAATAAAAATATGTACAAGAAGCATAAATATAGAATATAAGACAAATACAATAAAAATATGTACAAGAAACATAAATATAATAAGATAAAAATAAAAATAAAATCATGTATTGCAAACCCCCCCAAAAAAACATGGAAGAGAAAAAAGAAAAACACTAATAACAAAAATGTACAAGAAACATAAATATAGAATAGAAGAAAAATACTATAAAAATATGTACAAAAAAACATAAATATAGAATACAAATACAATAAAAATATGTTAAGAAACAAATATAGAATAGAAGAAAAATACAAGAAAAATATGAAAAGAATACTATAAGAAATATGTGCAATATATACGAATTAATAACAATATAAGCAGGGTAGCAGTATTATTAGATTAATGGAGGGATCATGGTGTGTTTTTGTGTTCAAAGCCCTTATGTTTTGACAGGTTAAATTTATGAAATGAACAATGCTTAAGACATCAGTTTGTCATTGTTTCATTGCAGCGATCAGCCAGAAGCAGCCTTCAAATATCCTGTGAAACCATGAAGTCAACGTTGATTTATTTGTAGCGTAAGTTATGTAGTTAAGTAACGGCAATTGTGGAGTTATTCTAAGCCAAACCACAATCTTTTCCTAAGCCTAATTAAATAGTTTTGTTGCCTGATCCTAAACAAGTTGATCTTTTCCGCCTAGCGAAGTAGTTTTGTTTGCTAAACTTAAGGAAGTTGTTTCCTTTGAAGACGAAAGTTTATTTGAAAAGACCGTATGCAGCAATTGACACGTTTGAAGGAAACAAACGAAAAAAGGAGGATTAACTTTTTCGTAAGATGTCAGACAAACCGTTGTATGAGAATACGTTGTGGGACTTTCACCCAGGAGACAGCTGTTTGTGTCCCGTGTGATACTAGAAATAGTGAGTCGTTACTCACGGGACTTTTTCCTAACCCTACCTAAGTGGTTTTGCCTAAACCTATCTTTCTGTGAAGACGGAAGTTTATTTTGAAAAGAATGGGTGCTCAGTTTTGGAGATAAAGTGTGGTAACCTTTCATTTCCCATTCATACAAACACACTGAGAACATTCAGAGTAACATCCACTGTGATAACAACAGAACATAAATACTTTTGAGGTGTGTCGGTTGGGGAGTAGGATATTCTACTTATTTTATCTCTGATTTTTTCATTCCCCAAACCAGAGTTACATCACACCCTCTTCAGGCTGCTCACAGCAGGGAGTGACTGATACATCTCACACAATCTACATTTAATACGGAAAATAGGGATTTCAAGATGTCACTGAGATGTGTTTGATGCCAAATGAAGAGCAAAAGTGAATCTCACTGAACTGTCTAACTTGTGTTGAAATCAGTTTTAAGGGATTTAGGACTTTCTCTCTCAGACACACAAAAGCAACCTGGATATCCACAGAGGAAGGAGAGATTAGTTGAAGTTATTAATTGCTGAGGTCAACACCAACATGTTCAAACTTTGTCATTACAGAGAGCTAAGATAGAACAGCTTCAACTCGTCAGACTCAGAACGTAATGAGAGTATCCTCATAGCGGATGGTACTTCATCAAGCCACCGTAGAAGCTGCAATGTTCATCACACACCACCGAAAATATACGTTAGTTCATCCTTGAGTCCAAGTGGACGTTTGTGCCAAATTTGAAGAAATTCCCTCAAGATGTCTCTGAGATATCGCGCTCACGAGAGCGGGACGGACTAACAACTCCGGCGCAGAGGCGTAAAAATGTGCAGCATAAAACACGGAAAGGGGTCGTCCTCTGGGGAGAAGGTAACGTAATACATTTCATGTGAATCTACCCAGTAGAATTTGTGTACAAATGGAAAATTTGACCTGATGGTGGAACTGTAAGAAAATATCAAGGGTGTCACTAAAACACGAGGATTCATCCTCTGGGGAACATGAATATCCACAGCTAATTAAATAGAGATCTGGCCAATAGTTTAGAGATACTGTGCTGTTGACCAAGTTTGTTTTGGACTATTTACCAAAGGGTGGAGTTAGAGGAGTCACCAAATATATTAGGATTCATCCTCTGAGGACAAGATTTTAATTAGTTTGACAACAAAAGAAAGAAAACAGTTGAAAGTTGCACAAACAGTGCGCACTGTAAACAGTAGAAGTGTATGTCAGCAGTGACAGCACATAGTAGTTTCTACATGCTGGAGTTTATATTCTGTATTTATGTATATCCACAGGCACACATTCATACATAAATATTGTCATTCTATAGTTGCATCAACGTAAAACACGACCAAACTTATGTCAGAACTTTACAAAGCTATCAGAAACGTCTCTCAAGAGGGTTCGGTGAAGGTAGTCATGTAAGCGCCTTGCTGACATCTATCAAAAGCAGATGCTCAGAGAGAAGCAGAAAATAATTCATTCCACCAAAGTGAAGTGAGGAAGGAGAACGGAATACATTCTGTGTGATCCCTCCGTCCAAATGAGTCTCCGGGGGAATCAAAAGCAGAAAACACATTGTTAGACAATACAGGCTAACGAAAAGGCCTAAGAATATCTCCGCTGTACGCATCCATTACAAATCACATCACAGAGAAGAATCATTTCTGAGGACGGTTTACCTCGGGGGATTTCAGGTTGTTACTGTTTACAGCGAAGCTTTGATTGTCTATGGATGTGGAAAGGAAAACAATCTATGACTGTACTAATGAGGTAAATAAATAAGGCCTTAGAGACAAAGATGGACTACTGAACAGGCCTACCAGGCACAGGGGCCCAAGTGGTCAGGGAGACTATGGTAAGACACGCATTACAACTATAAAATGACTACTAAGACATGAAAAACCACCACATAGACGTTAAACCTCCACAAAGAGACTTTAAACCACCACAGAGAGACGTTAAACCACCTCAAAGAGACTTTAAACCACCTCAAAGAGACATTAAACCACCACAAAGAGACGTTAAACCACCACAAAGAGACGTTAAACCACCACTAAGAGACGTTAAACCACCACTAAGAGACGTTAAACCACCACTAAGAGACGTTAAACCACCACTAAGAGACATTAAACCACCACAAAGAGACATTAAACCACCTCAAAGAGACATTAAACCACCACAAAGAGACATTAAACCACCTCAAAGAGACGTTAAACCACCACAGAGACACTAAACCACCACAAAGACCCGTTAAACCACCTCAAAGAGACATTAAACCACCACAAAGAGACGTTAAACCACCACAAAGAGACGTTAAACCACCTCAAAGAGACGTTAAACCACCACAAAGACACGTTAAACCACCTCAAAGAGACATTAAACCACCACAAAGAGACATTAAACCACCACAAAGAGACGTTAAACCACCTCAAAGAGACGTTAAACCACCACAAAGACACGTTAAACCACCTCAAAGAGACATTAAACCACCACAAAGAGACATTAAACCACCTCAAAGAGACATTAAACCACCACAAAGAGACATTAAACCACCTCAAAGAGACGTTAAACCACCACAGAGACACTAAACCACCACAAAGACACGTTAAACCACCACAAAGAGACGTTAAACCACCACAAAGACACGTTAAACCAACACAAAGAGACGTTAAACCACCACAACGACACGTTAAACCACCACAAAGAGACGTTAAACCACCACAAAGAGTAGTTAAACCACCAAAGAGACACTGACCCCCCACTTGCGTTTGGGGGTAATAATGACCCTGTGTTAAAGGAACCTTCTTTTTGTGTCTTCTCATCACTATTAAAGACATAAAATGGCGACAAATTCAGACAAACAAATACAATATGACTACAAAACGTCAGTTTCAGTCTGGTTGTTTTGCTCCTATGTCGGAGGGTTTTTGGGGGGGGTCTTTACATATCTGTGCCCACGGGTCCATTGTCTCATAATCCGTCCATGCTTGGAGAGGTAGTTAATTGTTTCCCATGTGAGCTTTCAGGTACACTAATAATAATAATCAGGTTTCTCTCATCTGATAGTTTCCTGAGCTGCAGGCAGCCTCAGCCTCCATGGAGACGTACTCCGGTGCTCCTCTAGGTGTCACTACGACGTCACCCTCCCACAGATCCCTCCGTGCACTCACTCCACACTCCATTTCCTGCCTTTCTCACCACATTATTATTCCCCACCAGCAGGGACCCTCAGGCAGAAGGTGGAAACTTTAATATGTATATTTTCCAATGGCCGAGCCGCATTTAAGTGTTTCGCAAACAGGGATAATTATTTGTGAATGGCGGATTGTGAACACTCCCCGCTGACCCCTTTACCTTCAAGCTGGCGTGCGCCTCAGCACGTTGATTCGCCCCTTCCTGTGTCTGCCTCCAATCTCTGCTTTCACTGGGGTTTAATTGCCGTGATCTCCAGTAGAACGAGGTAACGTTATTGGACTAGTTAGGTCTGTGACAGCAGCAGCTGAGAGTGTGAACACGCTCACAGTGTCTCTACACCATCTACACCATCCACAATGATGGAGACGGGCCTCAAACCCAACTTGCTTTACACTAATCACCTATAACGAGTGGCAGATGGTCATAGTTGTACCGCGCAGCACTGGTGCAAAAGCAAAAGTTTTGTATACAACATGTTACTTAAATAAGAGTGCAGCTGTGTTATCAGTCAAATGTACTTCGAGTATCATTATGGAGGAGGAAAGGAGGCTACCATCGCTATATTTTTATAGTAGGTAAAAAAACAATCATGTTCCTCTGTGTCCTCCGGTGCTCCTAACGGCATCTGCAAGATTTCACAGACCGGAGGAAAACAACCAATCAGAGCCGAGCTGTAGCCTTGCCGTCTCTGAGCAGCTGTCAATCACTCACCAACTCTGATCAAACGGTCAAACTAGGCAGCGCTGATCAAATATGAATCAATATTCTGTTACTGTAATGACTATTTCTCTCCTCAGATGTTCTCAGAAACATCTTGTAGTTACCGTTAGCTCAGTAGCTTCAGCATCAGTTGAGGAAATACCAAGCACCGCCCACCAGCCGGAGCTCAGCCAATAGGAACGCTCTCTCTCTCTCTGAAATGACCTGTGATTGGCCAAAGTCTCCCATCACGGGCTAGATTATCTAAAGCCTGAAAACAGAGACTTGAGGAGGAGCAGAAGTCTCTCAGAACACTTGAATTACAATATGCTGAAAGGTTATTATGGGATTTTTGTCCAATGATGCCAAAAACATTCTGCCTACTGCAGCTTTAAAGACACATTTAAAAACTTAAAAATTCACGTGTTGGATAACACATAACACAACGTTTAAACCTCTTCAGCTTGTGTCAACCACAGACCTTATTTCAGGCATCTAACTAAAAACCCATTGACTTCCAGACAAGGGAACAGGAATTGCTAAAATGCTAACTGATTTCCGGGTTTTAGGATTTATTCCTGTAGCACTCAATATTCAATGCTTTACTGTTTCCTTGTGCACAACTATACAGCGTAATAAACTGAAAGACAAACTTGCATCGTATGTTAGTAAATGGAATATTTCTCCAAGCGTACTGGTGTCTTAAAGGACACACCAACATGTCTTCAAATGCAGATCATGTCTGCCAGTCCCCAAACATATTTATAATAGCTGTTTACTCCCTGCATGGATTCCTCTGTCCTAATTGTGTGTTTCTCTAACAAGTCTTTGTTCTTCATTTATCTCTGCTCAAACTATTTGTGACGGAAAAAGAAATGTGTGCTCCTTCTGAATCCGCTGCTGAGGATTTACTCCAAACTCAGTGGTAACTTCTTTATTTTTTTTGTCCCCCTTTCCCTGGTTAATTGTTTGTGCAGGATGTGGCCCAGCTATTAGCAAATCCTCAAATCCCACAGCAGTGTCTTTTCACCGGCTCAGGGGAAGCACCGAGACACGCTAATCCTTTCTCAATCGGCGCGCTCGGAGGCTAGAAAGAGCTGAGCTTCAATAACCAAAGCCATCTCACTCAGCGGCGGGCGGTGCATCGGTGCTATTGCATAACCACGACAAAGAGCTCTGGAATGTGTTTCCATTGCGAAGCATATTTACATGTGTTTTTTTTTTCCCACTGTCGACATAATTAGGTCAAGTGTTTGTTGTTATGAGACATGTGACTTAATGATGGAGTGAACTCATTTACCATCTCAAAGACACACTACAATTTGAGGATTTGGGTAAGACAGATTGCCTCTGGCTGTCAATGCTGCAGTGGGGGATCGGCGGCATTAAACCATACAACTTATGCAAATAGTATTCAAATCATTCAGGAAAACCCCACCATGAACAAATACGGCTCGTCTTTTTTTCCAGGATCAACTGCAATGGGAAGCTTCAATCCATAAATCCAACCAACACCACCAACAGTCCTCCTTACCACGACAGAGGTATAGGACTAGATTCCAGGTACTCCCTCGCTGTGACTTTGATAAATAGCCTATACTTACCTCATCCTTAGAGGTTCATATGGACCATAATCAAGATAAATCCTGCTTGCCGGCCAAATTATAACTGTGTGTCTTGGGCCTCCTTCAGGCTCTCATGTTTTAACTTTTCAGGAATCAATAAGTTATTTATTGTGGCCTTTTTGTTTCGGGATGCTGAGAAACTTTACGGAGCCATCACAGGTAAGAGGAAATGTGTGGCCATTTAATTCAGTTTCCCAATAATCATAAAGGGTTTGATGGACAAATGGGTTTTCCGCCATACAGCAAAGCGTAACCCCGAGCAGTGAGCATTTGGCCATGGTAACATTAGATCGGCAGAAGGAATTAGTGAGTGTTCTAGAGTAGCTCATCACTTAAGTTGGATACAAGAGGCTCAGCACCCTACAAAGAGTCACAAATGAAGATAAGAAAGATGATTTTTCTTAACTTTTAGGATTTTCTTCTATTGATATAATGTGAAGAGCTGACAGCCGCTCCTCAGGTAAGTCTTGATGAGTTTTAACGTAATGCGATGCTCAGGTTGGGATATAAATCAAGAAGGTTTTCCTTGTACTGTTTATATATTCCAGCACTCCTGTTGGGGTAGAAATGTGTTCTGGGAAGGCTTTCACTGCAGCCCTTATCACCAGTTCCAGTCCTCACCATCAACGTCTACTGGTTTTATCTCCTTGTTCCTGCAGCTAAGGCACAGTGTTGCATCCTGCACTGCTTGTTTTCATGTCATCTACTGAATCCAACAACCCATACAGAGCGGAGAAACGTTCCATCGGGGTGAATCGATCAATGAGTCTCTCTTTTCGGTGCTTCTATTGAGACTCTGGGACTCTGCAGGAGTTTGCTGACATGGTTAAAATTGACATAATATAAACTCCATGACTTCATGTCTTCGAAAAAGGCATGAGATGTGGACACGGTCTCAGCATGTTGTTTCTCCAGTGCATGCATGGTAAGTGCAGCAAAAGCTTCCAAAAATTGGTACCTGAGAGCCTTCACACTGTCTGTACATGCTTCTGCATAATCTCCCACCGTTGCACGGAGGAGCTTATATACCTCATTTGATACGGTGATTGAAGTTTGAGCTGTGCATGTGGTCGTTAGGCCTAGGGGCATACTTATAAGTTTCGATGGCATCCTTTTCATGATTCCCGACCCCAAACAATGTCAGTCGGTTTTGTAGAGACCTGCTCTGCACAAAATCTCTCAGCAGTGCTTTTGATGGATTCTCAAGAGACGTGCGTAGCCCCTTGGCGGACGTGCACGTCACCCTCCCAACTCTTTGGTTTCTTCTTCAATTGCCACAACTTGGTCACAGAAAACCCAAATCTCTCTTGCAGTCTGCAGACGGACCCCACTCAAGTGTAAAGCTGCATTCATCAGGGTATGTTTGCAGGTCAGGTTTGTAAAAACACACCTTTCTTATGCTCTCCATAACTGACACTAATAAGTCACTGCAGTGTAGTAATTGGTCCCATAATCTCCAAACAAAATGCAGCTGAATGATACGAGGTCTTTGGAGATGAGAGAGTGCAGTCTGGAGACTGATGGCCTATTTTTCAAACTAGAGAGTGATTCACAGGGGTTTCACCTGCTGACACTGTATACACCTGTATGATGAAGTAGAGCTTGACATTATATGCTGTACCTCTCATTTGTCTATTTCTGTCCCTCCCTCTGGCTTGATTCCTCTTTCCCACCTCACATCTATGTATCTACGTCTCTGTGTTCACGCTTTACGCTTCATTCTTTTGATTATATTCCACAGCGGCCGTGTTTACGTTCTTTATTATAGATTTCCTCTGGCTGTCGTGTGATCCTCGCCTTGCATGTCGTATCCATCCCTTGAGAGTACATCCTGCATCGCTGTTGATAAATCCACCAGCCAAGTCTCAAATAATAGCCAGCACAAAGTAAGCTAATAATCGCTTATAAATGCTGGGTAAAAAAGTAGGGTAATTCCAGCAGTACAACAGCAGAGTCATGTCATACTGTATTCACCACTATGCTGCATACATTTTTAATTCATCATTCATTCTCGTCACGTTCTACTTTTTTTTTTTGAGCGCTGATAAACTATTGTCAATAAAATTCCAACACTTGCAGATGGTTTGAATTAAAAAGCTTGGCAGATATGGGATGGTTATTACCCTTTGAGCTGCTGGAAAGCGTTTAAGGTGAGACATCTGTGCAGCGGTGAGGAGTTTACAGCGCAACAAAGTAGAAAGCAATTACTTAGTGGATGAAAACGGTGTTTCTGAAGAGAAACTCAGTGCAGCAGAAGGGGGGGGGGGGGGGGGGGGGGGGGGGGGGGGGGTGTATGACTGTTGTACTGATGGAGTTACTGCTGTGGAAATGAACATAATTCTGTATTCATCAAGACAACAGGTGAACACGGAGGAATTGTTGAATTTGCATTAACAACAATCCTAATTAACAGCTTAGAAAACAGGAAGCTTCTTACCAAATATGTCTCTAACACAAACCTGCATCAGATAAAGTCATGGTTCTATCTGGTTAGTAACTGCAAAACATTACAGTCTAACATACAAGCCCACTGAGTGTTGTCTCATAACGACACATACTGCCGAGCTCACACAAACATGCACTCCTTTCTAGTCCACCGACACCATGCGGAGCCGTATCTATATCTCAGGACACCGGGATGGACGGGCCCATTTGAAGTTGTGGACGTGGCAATGTCAACCCCCTGCAGACTGGTAGCATTATTTCCTGGAACTGTGTGTGGACAGTCAGAGAGCGGTGCTCCGTGTCAGCGTGCTGCTCAGCGATACGCCGGGAGCTGCTTTCTGAGCTGTAGTCGTGTCTCAGGCTGTGACTGACTCTGGATGAAAGTCTAGGAAGGGACAGAAGAGAAAAAAACCTGCATGACCTATGATAATTGGACAGAGAGCAACCGGGTAGCCCTGGAGGAAGAGGATGGGGGGGGGGGGTGAAATGTGTCTGAGAGTATGACGGGAACACAGGGAAATGTGTATAATAATCTGAGGTTGAGGCGTGTTTGCCAAGGCGGAGTACGGAGGGGAATTTATAAATCCTGAAGAATCTCAAAAGGAGGTCGATATCTCGTCCCGTTCTCATTACCGGAGCGTTAAATACCGAGGCTTTGTCTACGGCCGTCGGCGTGACCCTTGAGCGCCGATATGAAACGCACCGGGTGTTCCGTTAACTATAATGTAAACCCAGGAGGGAAGGGGAGGTGGATGGGTCCAACAAACACAAGGCTTTCATCCAGGCGTATATACCGATCAGCCGTAACATTATGACCACTGACAGGTGAAGTGAGTAACATGGATTATCTCGTTAGTGAACATTTTGAACTTTGTGTTGGAAGCAGAAAAAATGGGCCAGCGTAAGGATGTGAGCGACTTTGACAAGGACCAGATAGTGCTGGCTAGACGACTGGGTCAGAACATCTCCAGAACTGCAGCTCTTGTGGGATGTTCCCGGTCTGCAGTGGTCAGGACCGACCAAAAGTGGTCCAAGGAAGGAGAACCGGTGAACCGGTGACTGGGTCAGACCCTCCTTCGGCCTTGGAAGGAGGTAATAAATAAATAAAATAAAAACAACATAAATAAGATACCAACAAAGAACAAAATGTCACTATGTGCGCTATATAAAAACTACACTCGCTATAAAAACTGTGAACATTTTTATAAAAAGACAATGCGCTCTTAGTGAGAGCACACACACACACACACACACACTCTGAGTTATTTACTGGTTGAGTGCTGCCCGTCTCCCTCCTCATGTGGTCCTCCTGAGAGCAGCTCCTGGTCGAGGTCAACATCACACTTGCTGTACTTGTAGAACCGTGGGTGTCTTCCCCTTTTAACCCGTCGTCCTCGCAGAGAACACAGATCCTCCGCAGGTTAGTGGCAGTTTGCCCAAAGTACAGTAAATGGGCATACAAGTGGTGCTGAGGGTGGGGGGGGGCAGTATCAGCAGCTGCAGCTTTGGCCTCTGCAACCAGCTCTTTCATCAGGACCTCCCCAGATCGCTTGGTGATGTATGAATTTACAATCACAGTCAACAAAATGATAGAAAATAATCTGATACCATCTCATTTTCTTCCCTCGAACATCTGACCCATGTGGTTGTTTTAATCCTTGATGACATCAGGAATGGGAATGTCTTTAAAGCAAATAGCAGCGAGCACGTCTCCAAATCTCGAACAGTATCGGGTGCCAGGTAGTGGTACGAACGGAAGAAACAACACTCACAGATAAAGAGTCTTTTTTAGTTTATTTTGGGCAAACAAACGACGGCCTTTAACTATTTTTTTTTAAAAACAAAGAAGGACCCAATTATCTCCCGGCGTTAATAATATTCATCAGTGATGCATTTGGCCTTATTAAGCATTTAGAGTAAACAAAGTGTTCAGGATCATTAGAGATGAGATGGAAAGACAAAAGGTGGTAGAGGGAGGCTGCGAGAGGCCGAAGGGAAGTGTGTGAGTCTCTTACAGCTGCTGATAAAAGAGTACGCTCCAGTTTAAGTGGATTAATTATTAAAATGCTGCTTGCATCTCTTGTGATTCAGCAAACACTAAGACCCTTTATTACCTGCAATAAATCAAATGAGATGTATGCAGACGGGCGTTTTTTGGGATGAGTCCTACATGACTTCAGTCATCATGAGACCACAAAATTAAGCAAGATGATACCGACATCTTTCACTACTTTATTATTAACAACATCTTAATATTCTGCTTACTTTTTCCAAGGTCTGGTATACATACATATCAATAGAGCAGAATTGTTTGGAGCTACATCTGGCATAGGAGAGACTCATCTTCTATTCCTTTTAATCAGCAGGATTTCTTCCCTGTGGACGTAATTACATGGTTCATGATCCAGACCTGGTGCTCTGCAGCAGACTCCGCAGACCATAACCACCTGTTTCCGCCTCACTAACATGTTCTCTGTACCGCGACACAATCATTGTTGGGTGCTAAATCTAATTATTAACCTCAAAGCACCGTCTTCACAAAGCATGCTGCTCCAGAACTCGTATCCTTTATGTTTCAATCAAACAACATTTAGTAGCAAAAACAGTGAAACATTTATAATATCTTACAGACGGTGGATTACTGTAGGAGTTGATGGTACAATTAGCATCTGGTTAGAGGCTGAGCTACCAAGTCCCCCCCCCCCAAACAGGTTAATGTGCTCATGCTGGTGCTGTAAATACTCACTAATGTACACAGATGAAAGTAGTCTTCAACAAATGAAATATTCACTTAAGTAACGTTTACTAGAAACTACAGCTTCCATCTGTTTTTGGGAAATTACTGAGCTTTTTTAAAAAAATTGAATAAATAAACATATTAGGGCTGTCAAAGTTAACACGATAATAAAACGTTAACGCAAAGAAATGGTCGACCTGATGGTGAGATGCTGTCCTCTGGGGACAACGGGCCTTCATACCACACGTCATGGCAATCCGGCCAGCGTTTGTGGAGATGTCTTTCTCTGTAATAAAGACCAACCAAGACGTTCAACCAGGAGGCCGCTGTTCGTAAAAGTAACTGACTTATTTTGTCACGTCAGTCCCGTGAGTTGCTAGTTACATGAGTCATTTGTGAGTGAAGACCTAAGTTAACGTCAACCACGACCGTTTCCTAACTCTAACTAAGTGGTTGTGTTGCCTCAGATAAGATAAGATAAGATAGAACTTTATTAATCCCGAAGGAAATTCTTGTGCCAGAGATTGCTCAAATTACAACTTCAAGTGTATAAAATAAAAAGTACTATTTCTAGCACCAGTGCCTAATAGAATAACAATAAAATAAGATACATTTAGTAAAATGAGTAAATAAGATAAGTAAAATAAAAAAGGTAAAGTGAGCTAAAAAACAGAAAAGGAAGGTAGAAACTATTAACTTTCATTTTAAACCTCCAGTTTCATTTTCTCATATTGTTGAATTTTACATCCAGTACGTACTCTGAAGTGAAACGCTGCCAAACCGAGCCGAGCCGAGACTATAAGAGTAAAGAGTTTCTCATCAGCTCAATGACGCCTTTCATCCTTTATCAGTCGGCCCTCGTGATAATTGAAGCCCGTGTACTGTAATCCCTCAGGCGGGACCGATTGTACGGGACACTCCCCTGGATTTATATGAGCAGAACTGCAAAAAGGAAAACGCCGTCATTCTGCGAGGAGAAATAAAAGGAGGGGGGGGGGCAGCTTAATGGGCTGTTCCCCCCCGATGAGAGAGATGACGATAGGTCAGATATGCAGAGTGGAGATAATTACAGGCAGGTGGATAGTTGGAGGAACGGCCAGACAGAGATGCACTGACAGCATGCGGTGTGCTCCAATAGACCATGAAGGAAACTATGAAGAGTAATAATGCCTTCGACACGACTTATTACAAGACATTTGTTTCTCTGAGTAAAACACAGCTTCAGTTCATTTAGAGCCAAAGCCAGAGTCATGGGATGTGAACAGTTAGCTTGGATCCGGCCCTGCAGCGAGTACTGTTGACATTAGTTTGTGAGTACGGAGATGAGTTCAGAGTGTTTTTCTGGTGCTGTGCAGCTGTATGCAACCAAACATCTGTATGTTTGGTCGTGTGCAGCAGAGGGAGAGAAAAGATGAGAGTATTTGAAATGTGAGTGCATGAAGGTCCTTATACATTGTCTACTATATTTCACTGTTTAATGCTGGTTTATTTTCAGAAAGGTAAATAATATTAGGCTCGTTTGAAGATGAGCCAGACCTGCACAGAATCGATCACCGCACAATGCATGCTGGTTAGATTTGTGTCCGACTCGCTCTAACGTCGTGCACACGTGGGCGACGATGACCTCACGAGATCGAGGCGGCCGCAGTTTTTAGAGCCAGGCACCGCAGCTGCTCTCCACCGACTGCAAGACCCAGTGCATTATGGGAAACGCCTGGCTGTCGCCTGATCAGAGAGCTGATTGGTTCTTAGTTTTGACAGCAAACACCACGTGTTGTAGGAAGTCTAAACTCTGTGTGTAATTGTAATATTTAATGCTAGATTGTAGGATATTAGTCTCATGTTGTGCAGATTTCATCTGTTAACAAACATCTCTTGTGTTATTGATAATAATAATTACTATTATTATAATAATCGTTATTTATATAACACTTATCAAGACGAGTGCTCATTACAAAGTAATAAGGCGGACATAGAAATAATAGGGGATAGAATGTAATGCCAGATACACGCACATTTCCACATAGATTTACAAACGAACATAAATAAATCCCAACGTGGTCTGAAAACTACAAGTAGCCTACCGATCGGATCTAACAGGAAGTAACTTTTCCTGGGACTTCCTGTAAATTCTGTAAAGGCTGCTTGAAACGACGAGGAGCAGTTCATCATGAACGAGCCTGTGGATGCAGCACAAAGACTGCTGGATTAAATTTGGATATTTGGTTGAGGCAGAGTGGAAAATAAATCATTAAAAAAAAAATAAAGTAAATCTCATGCATTGCACACTTATCCACAGATGTGTTTGTGGAACAGCATTCCTGTTGGCTTTATTTTCTGATACTGTATTCAAACGCTGCAGATTTTAAGTCAATACAGACCGGTGGCCTATAGGCAGAAATCACCTAACAAGTATATTTATCTTTGTTCAGCTTGTTTTTAGCTGCATTTCTTTGTCCGTCGTACAATGAGAGCAAAATAACCAGAGTCAAACTCCTGGTAGCCGACAGTATGTGTGTAGGTCTACTGATACCTGGACAATCAAGCTGATTCGGATCCAACAAGACAAACATAAACAGCACATAGCATAGCACAGCATAGCATAGCATAAAATAGCACAGCACAGCATATCATAGCACAGCACAGCATAGCATAACATAGCATAGCATAGCATAGCATAGGCAGCCACATATTCCCACACACAGCTGGCAGCAACATCAGCATAAAACCCAATTTGTACACCAAACATAAACTATATATACCCAATAAACAATAATAATGAAATAGGACATTAGTCCATAACTGTAAATGATCTTACTGTTGATGATTCCAGCAGGAGACGACGGGGCTTCTTGGTGTTGAACACTGAAATGACTTCATAGTTCCTTTAAAAGGTGAGCAGGGACAAAGATGTTCAGTCCGATGTGATGACCTGATGCCAGGTTTTATCAAACTGACCCTTGTTATGGGTACAGTAGGGTGAGGAGGGCAGTTCACCCCCGACCACTGAAGTCTATCTTTAGCAACAAACAAAACCTACAAGTTACACAATTAGAAGCCAACTAGGCTAACACTAAGGCTATTAATTCAACTTTAGATCACAGCTTTAACTCAAAGGTTTGGAGGCCGAGGACAGAACAAGGCTGCTGTCAGACTACCTGAACATTTTTAAACTGCAGAGATGATGGTTGGACCAATCAGCAGCCGGCACACCACAGACCGAACCCACACCTCCACCTCCAGCCAATCAGAGAGAGAGAGAGAGAGAGAGAGCACCTAGATGGGAAATCAAAGATCCTCACCAGACAAAGACACTCACTCTGACACAAAACACAAACACATGTCAATATACGGTTGAGAACGATGGCTGAACTTCTTCCTCCTGTTCCTCAGGCTTCTGTTCCTCAACGTACAGGTTTAACAAGAGACATTCAGCCAAATGTATCCGCATACTCGTAGTAACTTTTATGTAACTGGTTGACGTAGATAATAAACACAGAGGAGTATTTCTACCACTTTATGGTCGTAGTCAGATAATTGAAACTGACTGCTATTCACTGGATGAATCAAAAAGTTGACATTCAAATTATTATTAATACTTTACCGAATCATTGCGTGCAATAGATCATTAATCTGCCGGAATATATATAATAATATGCCGGCTAATGTAAACCCTGGACCCCATAACCTCATATTGTTGGTCCCAACATGATATTTTTTTTTTTCATCACCTCAAATTTTTTTGATGGTTGAGTGAAAAGAGACATCCTGGCACTGCACACTGTAATCACAGCTGGAAGGTTGTGTCATCAGCGTCCCCTCTCCAATGTAAAGACCTCGCTCATTGCCAAAAACCATCAGATAGAAACTGATGAAGCGGTGCAATTATAACGTCCATTATTCCTCAGGCGCAGGCTGTGCAAAGGGATTTCACCTCCAGACTTTCACAACTCATCACATAGGGGATTCTTTCATCCGACGACTTCTCTCCCGTCTCTCGGGGAGCTGTTACAAGCGATTATCCGTCTAACAAGGCAAAGCAAATCTCTGGTGCCCCACATCAACATGCTGTAATTACCCAGTAATGTGGAAACACTGCTTTTCTTTCTCTAAAACAAGACTCGGGCTGTGGACCTCTGAGATCTTTAGGTACTACCACAGAGATGTGTGGAGATAAATGATGCAATTTACCTTTCGCAAATTATGCTAATTATTCGAGGGATGTAGGCGAGTTTAACCAAAGGCAATGCAAGAGGAACATGAGTTTGAAAGATGTTCACACAGTTAAACAGACATTTCATGGAGTGTATAGGTTTCCTGGTGAAGTCCCTTGGGTGCTGTCTTTATAAATGCCACAACTTCTTATTTCATGAGCTTCACAGGAAAGAAAACCCCTCAAATGAATATTCACTTGGGGGCCCCGTGTTGTGCTCTCACTCTTATTTACAATGTTATCTGAAAATTAGCATACATTTAAATATTACTCAGCAGGGACCAACAAGAAGCATCCCAACGGGACTCCAATACATGGTTGGACTATCTGACTAACAAGAGGAAACAGGAAACAAACAGTGACCTCCGATGATAAAGTTCAATGTTTCGTTGACCCTCCATCCACCCAATTCCCTCCCTCTAATAACGTCACCGTACTCTCTCCTTTCCCTCCCATCATAGTTACTACGGCAACTAGAGGATTTGTCACTTGAAACATACGATGTCTTGGAGCACTTGCTGAAACGACTGATGCTTGCATTACACATCACTGGTCCAGCTGACAGCACCAACAACATAATTACTCTTTCCTAGCCATGTTTGCAGCAAGCGGTAAATGAAGCCAAGGCGGAAGTGCCAAAAAACGCAGAGCGGCCACTTGAGGCTCAAAAAGGTAGTCAATTCCCATATTTACTATTTGGTTTAATTTTTTAAAATTTTACTTATTTACGTATTTATTTTTATTATTATTTTGTATTTATTTATTTTATTTTTTGCATTTTTTTTAATTAATTAATTTATTTTTAAATGCATTTATTTATATATTTTTGCATTTATTTATTTATGCACGGTTTTTTCCCTTAGCATTTCACGCCTTATTTATATACCCAAACATATATTTCTTCATTCTTATCTTTATACATTTCTGCCTCGTTATGCAAATGAGGGTGCTGTCACTCAACGTGTGTCATGGAGTCAGAGCATATGGGTCAGAGTGCATAGATGGACTATATGCCAGCTAGCTGCACTTCAGTCTTCATCTTCTGCATAGAGCAGGCGCAGTAGCATAACCTTTAACCCTGCCTCCCAGCCCTCACATGAACGGCCTCGCTCTTCCCCAGCTCAACCATCTCGTCCAAATATGGTCACTTCTGCCTCCAAAAACCAAGATGGCGACGGCCAAAATGCCAAATTTAAGGCTTCAGAACGGTAGTCCTCAAACCATAGCGTGACATCACCCAATGGGAGGGACACCGCACTGCCTTTTGTTGCCTGATCAGACAGAGCGTTTATTTTGCAGTTTGCTTCATCTTTTTATTTTATATGTTGCTGCGTCTGTCAGGTCTCACCATTATCAGGATAATATTATGTAGTCTGATTCAGGTAATATACAGACTAGTTTACCCGTACACAGGATATATGTACAGTACTATCATAGTGCACTTGGCTACAGTCCACTGTTCTACCGACTCCACTGTTTCTTCTTCTCTCCATCCTCATCACACGGTGGGATTCTGCTGATTCTGGCCAGACTCCTGACCTCAGGTCAAGGCAGGTCGAGCTCATTTACTCCCCAGCTGCGTGTTTGAATAAGGAGACAGAAACTAGTTCTCAGCTCTGTTCAGTCAGCACCTGAGCACCACCGGCGTTTCTCCCGAACCTCCCGATTACCGCTGCAGCACATCCATTAAGCCACAGCACTGCTTTGACAGATCTCCCAGCCTGTGAGCAAACAAACCAACCCGAGGGTACGCTGCATGGAGAGCTACTCGCAGCATCTTTGGGTTGTGGTTGTTATACTCTAGCTGCAAACTTTGTCTAATACCTAACCCTGTTTAACTACATGTGAAATAAGTACAATCTGCATCATCAGCTTCTAAAACCTTTATTCAGGAGATAAGTAGCCGACTTACCATTCTCTGCAGCCTCCACCCATAGAAAAAAATCTCTTAATATCTCTCATTTGGAAAGTCTTTTTGAGAGTATAGAGTTTCTCGCTGTCCTTGGTTGGCTGATTTAACAAATGTTCTCTGCTACCTTACACTATCATTCCCTGCCTCCCACCAGTACTCACTCTCCGACCTCCCCTTGCACACTCCTCAAGGCTCACTTCCCATGAATAACAAACTAGTACCCCCACACCATTAATAATACATAGAAAAACACCATAATGATGCAGCGGATGGCCCCCCCCCTGCACACTACACCCAATGCTTACAAGTGTATCCAAGTGTATTGAGCGATCATGCACTCCAAACTCTTGAGGCCTTCCTTGTTAAACTTCCTGATTTATTACGCAGGCTCTGAGCTGCTGAAGTTGATACGCCCTTCATCTGGAAGAAGGACGTATAAAGTTGTTGGCCATGATGTGTGAATAAAGGCGGACTCTGCAGGGCAGGAAGGCGGCCTCAATGAGCCATTAGAAAGTCATTATTACAGCTGTGAATGATTCATCCTTTCTTAGGGACCCTCGGTACGCCTTAACAATTAACCCACAAGCTATTAAATGTTGGCCGTATATTTTATACCTTCAAGATTCAAGACGGGTGAGATCTTTATTAAAGTAGCATATTTAATTAATCTGAAATTACAGGAACAGGGGTTTTTTTCTGTGGGTTTTTCATTACGAGTGTGATCCATCGTCATAGAAAATATTGATTAGTGCAGTTTCAAGGTCATTTTCAACATATCTTTTCAGCATTGCAATCATAGAAAAACCTAAATGTAACATCATGCATGTGTTGCCCATTGTTCCGAAACCCCAATACTCTGAAAAATGTCACGTTGGACCAAAAGCCAATTTGTCCGACAGCCCGTTGTCCCAAAAACAAACGTCCATTTGAAAATTAAAATCTGGTAAAATGGACACGCCCAATTTTGTATCACACACACCTCACTAACTATGTAGTTGGTTATACCTTGCGGAAAATAGCGCTCGCTGAAACAACTGATGCTCTTCTCAAGAGGCCATTCTTGGACAGCCACAGGTGGACCTAATATATCATGAATGATTGATCTGTTCCAGCAATTACTGCAGTGCATTTCAGAAAATATGTCAGTGGTTACACCTGTATTTGACACCTATATATTTTTTTGTCTACTGTGAAAAAGGTTTATTCAATTTTAGTTAGAGTCCACATTTTTCTTCCTGGCAACAAATATTGAGAATGATGAATTATGAAGCCTTTATAAATGCTTCTTGTAAAGTGTAACCCAACTTTGTTTCTTTTCATCTTTCAGTGTTATATCAGAGCTCAGTCAAATAAGAACACCAACGGATGGTACAAGCGACTGGAAGTCTTTTCATTTAGATTGGGATGGAATAGCTCTTTTTTGGGAGGTCTGATCACAGCGCTCAGAGAGAGACGGGCTGGTTGTGGCAGGTTGGACACCAGCAGCGCCGATAGGCTGACAGCACCAGGCACGCACCACTGTGCTGAATCTGAAGTAATTGCTTCTCTGCTTTTCGTATTAAAGAGGCCATCATGGGGATTTCAATTCTTCTTTTGTACTGCGATTTCATTCAGTCTGATGGACCCGGGCCACATGATATTTAATGGCCTTTCATTTTACCCAGCTCTCTCTTTAGCTCAAAGACTTGGACATGGATTTCTACAAAAGGTCACAGACACATTCAGGAGTGTGTGTTTGACGTGTAGTTTCTCTGTAAGGTGGTATTTGTTAAATGGTTTGACAGGTCCGGTCTGTCAAATTTAAACTTGACTGAAACATTTAAAGCTTGACAATTCCTTGTGTACTTAACACCAAATACATTTTATTGCTACGATTATTGTATACATAGTGTATACTTAAAAATATTATTACATGTAGAACTGGGTAAAGCATCCTGAATCAGACACCAATGGGATGGATCTAAAGATACTCATGCTTTATGGTTAAATATTTGGAATATGAGACTTTAACCTGCATTAAATTGATATTTTGAGGTACTTTGGGGGCAATGAAACAAGCTGAAAATACAACATTTGACATTTAATCATCTTATAAAATGTGTTTACACGTCCAACAGTCCCAAAGCAACATTAGAATTAATTTGGGGTGTAAAATATGTACGTAAACAACGTAACATAAGTACGGAAAACATGTCACAAACGTCACTAACGTAACTTCAGAATAACTCAACAGCACTTTATGACACGAACGCCGGTCTCCTTGTTGAAAGTCCTATTTTTGTTGGACCCATCCACCTCCCCTCCCCTCCCCTCCCACCAGAAGCTGTCATTCTCACTTTTTATTCTACGTCTCCAGCTCTGAGCGAAGCATATTCACACGGTTGCGTTTACATTGCAGTCGGCACAGACTACATGGCGTGAAATGACACCAAAAGCAAGAACAGAGTTGTCACTGCTTGCTTGCAAAAATGACTTACAAACTGTCGTGTCATTCATTATACGCCATTCGGTGAGACCGGGCTGACACAGAATTTGATAGATGATGCAGACTTTGGAGTTTGATTTTACCAATTGTAGAACTGTGAGAAAGAGATATGAGGAGAGGGAGAATACTGGGGATATGACTCCATTAAAGCTAGATGGAACTCATTATTTCACAAAGACCTCTAATCCACCACATGGCAAATATATATACACACACACACACGAACAATACATTAACAGCTCTCTGATGAGATGTACTCGTTTCCATACAGTATCCATGGCAGTAGCTTTACAATGACTCCTCCTCTACACACTGCTTAAAGAGAAGAGCTGCTATTTACTAGTTCTCCCACATATTCCCCCGTCTGTTTACTTATTCATCAGACCAAATAAAAGCAAGTTTCCTCAGCTGGATACATCCTCAACAGCAGTTTTAGGCTGTCCTGGGCATGATGTTGATGATATGGATGTGACTAGACTCTGCAAGCAGCAGCAAATATATGGAAGCCCAAAGTGTTTAAAATGAAACTAATAAATAAGGCATTATTAAACATTTCATCATGAAAAGAGTGTGCGAAATATATAAATATGCCATTATTATGAAATGTTATTTCTTATTTACATGGTAACAGAGTTTTACTTTTACTATTTTTTTTGTTCAGTATAAAAAAAAAAAAAAAATGTTTTCATTTCACACGACAATTCGGCCAATAACACTTACTGAAGATGAGCAGAGGAATGTTGATTGCTAACTGGTGATGAACCTAAGCCAATTGCACAGAGAACCCTGGGGAACATGGGTAGAAAACCTAATGAATCCATTGGTACCAACTATGTCATACTAGCTTGTCGCAAAGAAGGTCAAATAACGCTCCAAACTTACGCTAAATTTTGGCGAGGAAAAACTGGCATGGCCATTTTCAAAGGGGTCCCTTGACCTTGAGATGATTTGAGCTAACAAATAAACTCTGAACTCATCTGACAGCCACCGCGTTATCATCACACCAGCCGAGTGGGGGTGAGAGAAGACCTCATCCATCTCACCCACGGAAACCTGAGAGCCCCAGAGAGCGGTCCACACGAGAGGCAACGCTGACCATCCCCTCCAGCGCGACCTTTCCATCCGAACCACCAGGTGAAACTTTACTTTTTCTTGTGATATCGGGGGTTGATGCACATCATAAGAATGATTAAGAAAGTTAGGGTGAAAGTAAGGTCTCCCATCAATACAGAAACAAACTTTTACTTCCCAACAATCTCTCTCAGCTGCTGAATGATTGCAGTAATTCACCACCAAAATGGTTAATGTTAAAGTTTTCATACACTTGGTGGTCTCCTCTACCATCCCTGTTGCTATTGTGTCTTTAAAAGGTGTTTTGCGTTGTTAGGAAGGTAAAAAAGGCATTCAAAATATGCCAGCGAGCTGAATGGAGATGATCATTTGCCTTAAAAATGCAAATGCTCATATGCAGATTACATCATGCAGACATGCATGAGACCTACATCTAGATGAAAGAAATCACAGGTTAAGATAAGACAAAAATCACAGATGCACCTCGTTTCGCTGTAGATTTGACTTCCTGATATGTTCAACAGATCACAAAGCTGCATGGCCCATAAAAGAGACTCTCTGTCTATTAAACCCTGAGTCATCTGAGGCACTCAGAAGACAAGTTGGTGATTGCAGTCAAGGCCGTGATGAGAGGCTCCAAGCAGCATCTTATTTATTCACAGCAGCAGCGTTAAGGTGGAAAAGATCTGACAGGCAGGAACGTTGGGAACAACTCTGAATTATATTCTAATTTCACTGCCACCACTTGCCTTCATTATATCTCCTCTTACAGCAGAGGGGGAATTAAACTCCATCACCTGGAGAGCGCTGATGTAATCTGAGTGGAATGACATGTCAGTGGGCTCTCCACCGTATCCACTATTGTCTCTGTTGATCTTGGCATTTGTGATCCGCGGGACAAATTGATATGATTAAAACATGATGTCGCTTCGACACCCAACACAAGTGGTACATGGGACTGGCATGGAGTGGCACATTGTTCAGCGAGTGAGTGGCAACCACACTCACCTCGAGGCAGAGATTCAAATGAGTATTAAAGGAGCAGCGTGTAACATTTCAAAAGAAAATAATATTCATAACTATGTTTTCATTAGTGTATAATCATCTAAAACTAAGAATCGTTATGTTTTCGTTAGCTTATTGAAAGAGTCCTTCATATCTACATAGGGAGCGGGTCCTCTTCACGCAGTCCGCCATGTTTCTACAGTAGCCCAGAACGGACACACCAAACTCCGCGGTAACGTGACCCGTAGAGTGCAAAACCGTGGTACCTCCGGCTGCCGTCTGACTTCCGTTGCTCCTAAAGTAGTGTTATTACGTTAACGATGGCCTTTGAGCGAGGCCAACGCCGTTACCACGGTTTTGCACTCGGCGGCTCACGTTACCGAAGTGTTGGAAAGGGAGGAGTGTTGGTTGCAATCTGCAACCACACCACTAGATAAGTCATTTAATTTAATTTAGAGGTGTTGGTAGCAGGTGCATAATCGCTGCAGGGGATGAAATATTGGAAGTATAAATATAATCTCTATTACATAGAGAGAGTGATTAATTGTCAGTTACTGTCAGCATCGATTTTGAATCAATGAAAATAGGTTGGAGGTGCGCTACACTTCGCATAAATAGAACCAGGGCAAAAGGCCACGTCGCTTCACCTGTTCGCTGAAGCACGGAGCAGGTTAGGACAACTGAAACAATGTGATGGTTGCTCATTCGCATCGCACATCCAGGAGTAAAATGTAGAAGTGGCGGTACTGCATACCGGTGAGTACCGCGCCCACGAGCACTGCCCTGTTGGGATAATAAAGTTTGACTTGACTTGATGTAAGTAAAAAATAAAACTAGACAATAAAAGTGAAAAGAAAAAAAATCTGCGTATTCTCCGAGCAATAAAAATGCTGAAAGATGTCCAGATTAGAGGCTGACATTTTTTCAGGCATTCCGCGGGCTGTGAACGTATTGGAATGCCCAATAACTTCTAATACAGTCTTTAACAATGTTTCAATCACTGCTTTTTAATTTGCTCCAGATTTGCCAATCCATTCTGCCACAGACAATAATATATAATATGATATATAACAGTCTGACGAGACAATTAGAGAACGCAGACCGGTTTCAGTCCGGTGTCACTGTGCAGGATTAGTAATGAGGAACATGGCAGGACAGTAATTTGACAAGGGGATAAACCTTGAGCCACTCACTCGTCTCCCCGGCTCGCCGTGACAGTTTCGTTAAGTTCAAGTAATTAATTTGTCATTGTTTATTTGCGGAACTGAAGGGCCAATCCCATTCAGTCATCCACTCAGCGCACGCATGAGTGTTTGTGATTTTATTATAGTACAACCTCATTTATTTGAAACCTGAGAGAATGCTGCCAGAACCTGATTGGAACAAACCACTCAACAAACACAATGCTGGTTATACATTATATATATATATATATATATATATTCTACCATACAAAACCCTGAACGTTCAGTGTTTTTCATGTTCAATGCCAAATAAAAAAAAAAAAAATATTCAATATTCATACAAACATGCAATTATTCAGTAAGGTTAAGGTCTGTTTAAGGTTGTAAAGGGATGGAGAATGATAAGAAACTTATCATTTTGACGACAAAGTTAAGACCATAGAAGTATACATAGACCAGGCAAGACTGGCCTGTAACCCTATACAAGTGAACGGGAAAGCTGCAGTTTTTCTGGATAAAAAGCACTATAACGTCTACATTTCTCAACCGATTTCAATGAGTCGTTATTATATTAAAGCGTTTATGATCTACGTCTCACCATATTGAAGGACAGACCGGCGATCCATGAACCGGAAGCAGTGACGTTAACGTATTTAAGTTTTTCACCAAAATCCTTGGAAAAAGAAATAAAAATCGTAACGTTGACTTAACGTTTCTCCTCGTAGATCATATACGATTGAATACAAAATGACGCACTGAAATTGGTTGAGAAATGTAGACGTTATAGTGCTTTTTATCCAGAAAAACGGCAGCTCCCCCGTTCACTTGTATTTGTTTACAAGCCAGTCTTGCCCGGTCCAATATGGCGCCCACGTTGACGTACGAGCCTGGAGTCAATGCGGCGTCTATGTGTCTATGGTTAAGAGAACGTGAATCTCGGTTTCTGTAATCAAATCAGAAAGCTTTCACGCCCATCCACCTCCCCCACCTTACACTGAAACTTGATTTATAGTTGTGCGTTAAAGCCATAGACTGTATACGAAGACCCAAAAGTAAAGTCAAAACAGCTAGTGGCTGGCTGCAGTATAGTATAGGTCATAAAGCCATAATTTAATTTATTTTGTCTTTCTCTTTTGGAACTGAAAGAAACAATTCAATCACTTGACACTAAATTTGACCAAAATTTAAATTTGTCCACAAGAAATCTAGAGGACATATTGTTCTGAAAGTAACTGAGCACATTCATACTGCAAGCTCATGTTCAAACTTTATTTTGTTTCATTTGCATCCCTCAATCCTCAGAGAATTCACACCCACCCACACATTTTAAGGTGGGATATCTCTGATTACACTTAATGACAATAATTACACAAATCAGAGAATGCAATCAAGCAAGCTAAAAGCTATCAGCCAGATTCAAATGAAGTGGAAGCAGAATACATCAGTACAATACACAATGCCAGAAGCAAATGGTGTGACGGAGTGTGAGCTGTTAACTAAGGAGTCTACATTTTATCATCAAATCTGGCTTATCAAATGCAAAACAGACAATGTAAAGCATCCTAATGTGAAACACTGACAAAGTCAGACAGATTTCAAAGAAAGCTCAAATAGCCTGCAGGCAGTCGATCCAGTGAAAAATGCCCCAGGTCTTTAATTTGAGCACGGAAGTGGGTAAAAAAAAAAAACGATTTGGGTGTTAAAAGTTCACCATTCTTTCGGCACTGTTTTTTATTAATGTTAATTAAATTACAGTTTCTGGGCACTCCTGGAATTAGTATTCATTTTCATCCCAAAATGTGTTAGAAGAATGGCTCTGGGAGACAATTAGTTCCAACATGCAAAGTTTTAATTAGTCGGCTCGGGCCTTGGCCCAGTAATGGTCCTGCAAGCCAATCCCAGCGCTGAGTTCACTCTCTGTACGAGTGGGACCGTGACGGGTAGACCAGTGCTTAAAGTGTAAAAAAAAATAAGTGCCAGTACTCTCTTATTCACATGTTGGCGTGTGTATCGGCCGCTATCTGCAATCTGTTGCCACTTATTCATTATTTCTTTAAGCGTGTTATATACTGTGTCAGTTATAATCAGCTGTGATATTATTACTATATTATTATTATACTTGTGCTATGCATCTCCTATAGTAGGCCTATAATACTCTAATATTATTCCAACTGGAACATTATAGGGTTAAGGTGGTGTGTTTGTATGTAGTGTTAATACTTAAAGTGCTTTCCTGTGTTATTTGTAGGCCTGTTCAGCTTTGTCACGGCCATCGGCGTTCAATACTGTCACACAAGGCACCCTTTAGCGCCGGTATGAAATGCACCGTGCGTTCCATTAACTATAATGTAAACCCATCCGCGGTAAGAAAATGCACAGGAGAGTGCGCCAGGATTGTGGTGACGTAGTTTAAAGAGTGAAAAGACACACCGGATGGGCGTGAAGGGAGATGAATGGGTCCAACTAACATAAGGCTTTCATCCGAGATACCGCGGTTCGTGTCCCGTTTCACGTTCCAATCAGCTGTTCGTATTTCGTGCCCTGTGTTCACAACGTTCAGCGTCATTTTCACTGTACAAACGTAGTAATTTTAAGCCCGACCATGTAGTTCTTCCCTAAACCCTAACTATAGTGACACCAAGGGTAACTATAGTGGTTTGGATGCCAAAAATAAAGTGATGCCGGTGGTATGTTAGACCAAAGTGTCTACACGTCACTACATTTTAATTATGTCTTTCTTAATGCGAGGAGCGAGTGTGTATTTATATGTAAAGTAGGTGTCCGGTCCTTCCTGCCGGCTGTCGGACAAGTATCGTAATCACTAAAAGTTGGTGTGATCACTGGAGGCAAGGGCACTGACAAGTGTGCTGTCTTAGGCAGAATTACAACAAGGCTATCAATAACAGTTAGAGGCCAGCAGGCAGAGAGGAGTCACCACAAACAGGAGTCACTTTCACAAAGTTCCAGTCTGGATACACTGATCACACAAACACCCTGCACAGAGTTGGAATACCATTCATTGCACCAATGTCTGCAGTATATGTTTTTAAAGTGGGAATTATGTATGCATGTTTAAAAGCTGCACCAACCAGCAGACGGACATAGAGAATATTCCTCAGCAAATGGGAGGGAAAATTAGAGTGTGTGGATGTGAAAAATTATCCGGTTGCACCAAATGACTGTTGGCAAAATACGGCAACAAATCTCTCTTTCTTATTAACAAAACATTCAGACAGCAGCTTCTCATTTTTAGGCAGTTCTTGACTGTCACCACACACTTCTAGTGGGGCGTAAGTGATGATCGAAAGGGAATATTTTTTATATCAGCCTGTCCACCTTATTCTCGGGGGCGTTACTATAGAAATGATTATGGGCGTAACTAGCAGAAGTAGCAGTAAACTAGTTAGTCCCACATAGTGGCTAACCATTTCTTTTGAAAAGTAATTTGCCTTCAATTAGCAAATCCTGCTATTTTTTTTAACAGATATTTAAGTAAAGTTAAAATTGCATTTTCTAAAATGTCTTTGCAGAGCACTGGTTGTGCTGTTGGTGGCTGAACTAACAACCAGACAGTTACCACCACAGACAGCTCAGCGGATTTTTTTTAATTTTTTTTTTCATTAATTCTTGCATATTATACCTTTAAAAGACTGGGATTGGGTTAAAAAAAGAAAAGAAAAAAGTGATCAGAACATCCCTCCTGATTAGTATTTGAACAAACAGTATATCGATCGAAAACCTAATGAAATTAAATAATATGAATAGTTTAATTTTTTAATTAATATCAGTCCCATTAACAATAATATTTGCCTATGTTCATGAGAGCAGCATCATGAACATCCAACACTTGAAATCAACATAATGAATCTTCATTAAGACATGTTGTGATGACCCAGAGATCACACTGACACTGAAGTGAAAAGCTCATTCACAGACCAGCAGCCACCAACGAGCCTCACGCGGCTCCGACTTCACTGTTTCTACCTAGACTGTTGCAGCGCTTCGCCTCAGAAACTACCGCGGTGTTCCGCTACAGAGAGCTCTGTGGCAGCTTGATGGATGGAGTTTATAATTGACTTCATATACAGTGAACATTCATAATTTCCATGCGCGCTCAATAGATGCATACAAATTAATTGAATCCTTTTCTCCTCGGGATTTATTTCAGAGACGGTGACCCTGGTTTCGAGCAGTCACGGCGACACGGTAAAGCTGCTCATTGATCACGGTCAGGTAGCCAATGGTTTATCATTAAGTAGAGTTTTCTGTGTGGTTTATGGAGAACGGGTCAATATTAGCTCCTGCAGCGGACAGTTTGGTTCACGTGCTCACGGCTTAATTGGGATTTGAGATGGACATAATGTACTCAAAACTATGTCTGCACTTTTGTTTATCTCCGTGGCTGTGGCATCTGCTCTCATACAGTATGGTAAAAAATTCAGGGTCTGGCCCTGCAGTGGATCAATTATGTGTGTCCTCCGTTAGGAGAAGCAAGGACACACAGAAACAATCACTCTCATGAATGTAGAGATGTATACGTTTAAAACAGGCAGAACCTTAACAGTCCTAGTGAGGAGACAACACACAGCCATAAACAAGCTCGATAGTTTATTCTCTTGTGAGAGGTTGATTAATGCTGTTCTGCCTCAGCCTTTAACTTCTGTTCCAGCTTAACGTGGGGGGGCGTGTGCCTGACTGGGTGCACAGGTTTGAAGAAAGTTGATGTCAAATATAGTTAATAGGTGCAATTTTTTTTTTTTTTTTTTTAAAGTGGTGCACTTGGTAAAACAGCATTCGAAAAAGTTAAAGCTAATCTGATAGTGTTTCTGTAGCAGCAATATTTTTGTTCAGATAAGTACAATATTACAGTATGTTAAATATGGATAAATTAAACTACAATATATAATGTTAACAGACATGTATTTTTCTCAGAATCCCAAGAGATTTGTTGATCTTATTGCAGACGTTTATAGACCCAGGAAAAGTGGCGGTTGTTGATGCCAATTTTCGTAGTTGCCAAACGGCAGTATTACAACCTCCGTGTCCGTCAAGTGATGCCATTGGGCCCTAAAAGACTTTTCCCCCATTACACTAGGAAAGAGACGTCCGTAAATCAGTGGATCATTTTTTTTTTTTTTTTTTAAGTGAATCAACTTCCCAGTACGAACACTTGAATAGCCCTTATTTAAATCATTAGGTCCTAATGGTTGTAAAATGCACTAATAATGAATTCAGAGATATTTCCCTTCCTCCGTTCATGTGAATGAGCCTCAGACCGAGGCTGGAGCGAGGGATGGGAGGAGGAGTGAGCAAGCCGTGACGACAGTCTGATGGCTGTGACCGAGCAGACGCTACTGTGCCTGCTCCACGGGCCTGATATGAATAACAGATCACAGCTGGTGCTACCGCGAGGTGGTCGGCTTATTATTAACACGGTGTGTTTCCATGTAACGTATCGGAGGATGCCTCTCTCATTCAGCAGCCTTGTTATATCTCTATAACGTTACACTACGTTGTCTCTCATCCTGTCATCTACAGCTTTGTTCTTCCTCACCGCGGACGGACAGCAGCTCCCACACACACGTATCTCTGCTCTCAGAAGGAGGCGAGGTCACGCGGCATGTGTTATACCCTGTGGTCTTCATGCTCATGCTGATCGAAATCCTTCAAAAAAATTCCTGGGTCCGGATTGCCACCAAAATCTAATGGATGGATAGATGGTAACTTTACTGGATCCCAAGGGAAATTATTGTTTCCAGCATCACAGTTCCATAGTGCAAACATATTAGTAAAAACAGTAGTAGTACACATGTTGGTAAGACACAGGTAAGAAATGCAGAGTATAAAACAAAACATGCTATATGCAGAAGAAACTGTTAAAAATGAATATAGTGCAGGGTAACAACTGCAATGCAGGACTATTTAGAAATGTGAATGTAGTGCAGAAGGTGATACAGGGCTGAATAATAATAAAAATAAAAAAAAATGTTGTTCCTTGTGCTACACCCCACTCCTCCAAAAAAATTCATTCAAATCCATCGCGAACTTTTGGAGTAATCCTGCTAACACACAGACAAACCAACGCCGGTGAAAACATAACCTCCTACGTAATAATCAAGCAATCAAAAATACAGTTACTAAATCTGGCTCCATAGGATTCAGCAGATAAACAGGAGAATAGTTAATAAAAGAAAAACAGCAGTTCACCCCTACCAATCAATTGCTATTTTTAAACAACGGAAAAGACTACTACAAGTCACACAATTACATAAGGCACTAAGGCTACTGATTCCAAACTGAGTTATAAGTTTAACTACAAGGTTTGGAGGCTGAGGACAGACTGAGGCTGCTATCAGGCAGCAGAGCGTTTTATATGATGGAGGGACCAATCAGCAGCAGACACAGCCCAGACCGAACCCACACCTCCACCTCCAGCCAATCAGAGAGAGAGCACCGAGATGAGAAATCAAAGATCCTCACCAGACAAGGACACTCACTCTCACAAAAAAAACACAGCCACACAAAGATCCTCACAAGAAGGAGAGACACTCACTCTGACACAAAACACAAACACATTTCTATATACGGCTGGAGCCGTAACAATCATTAAAACAGGTCTACAGCTATCTTTGCTCTGCACAAATTCAAACTACAGCACATCAACAGGTTTATTTGCCTTCAACCTGACAAGCTTTAGGCAATACAAGCACCAACATTTTAAGGCCAACTGAAATTAAATCCATACTTTTTGCCTGCTACAGCATGTGAAAGTTACATGCCCAGTGCTCTCCCGTGAGAAACAAAGGAGTCTTATTGAAACAGTGTCCTGCTTCATCCTAATTTACTGCTTCACATGGCATAAATTGAAGCTCATTTGTGTCACTACATTCAATAATATGTATCTACACAAAATTCAGGCAACTGCATGATATATGTTATCACAAAATGTGGCTACAGATGCCTTCATAGTTTATACTGCTAACCCAGCTCTGTGCCGATCAGCACACCTCTGTCTGCCTCCGCTCCCTCGCTCCACTGGTTTGCCGTTAGCTAATTAGCATGCACACTGCAGCTAAAACACTAGTGGTGCCTAAAATTGTTAAGACCGCTCTTCACCACAACTGCAAACACAACTTTCTGTCCTTAACTTGCAAGCTACAGTTACCAATTCAACGTTAACCCCACCACATACAGCTCAGCGGCACACATCCGAGTCCCAACCAGCAATGATCCATGACGTTATTGCACAAAGCTTGACTGGTCGATTAGCAACCACAAAATGGCAGCATTTTCAATGGTATACAGCTAACATTTCCATTACGTTGGTTAACATTAAGCCTGAAGCAAGTAGCACTGGCATAATTTTTTTACATCAGCAAAAACGTTTTAATAAAGAACGTTTTGATAGCTGGTGTAATTACATAGCTGACAATGACATATCTAGACATACAGTAACATTAAACCATGTTAGATAATGTCAGTCAGCTACTGGCATGCACCAGCAGAAGCGTAACTACCTTTGATTGAGTAACAGAGAGTGATGTAACGAGTAATGTAAATGCTTATTTCAGCTGCTTTCTCATAATTAAATGATCAACTGGGTTTATTAACTGTGAACCCAACAGCATGCTAGATGCTGTTCCTGAAGATAAATTTAAAGGCCAGAAACATTTGTAAAACTGGTGTGCACCAGATGATGTTTCATCTCACTTTACCCAACTGTACTGACTGACAAATTGGCTTGTTGAGTGTTCACACAACACGACAGCCAACTAAAGTTTTGATCATGTTTGACAAGGACTTGATTGGGACCTCCCTCACAGGGACAGGAGCTCAGGGGGGGCAATTAAAAAGGGACATGCTCTCAGCAGGGCGTAATGATGGCTCCGTAATGATCCTACTGATGTACCAGTGAAAACTAGTTGGAGACGGCCCAATTGACTATGCTGCTGTCTGCGTAGCGGGCATCCACCTTAACAAGCTACCGAAGGCTGCAGGCTAACTAGATGTAATGTACAAAAATCAGATATTGAATATTTGCAATTGGATCTGCTCCATGGGCTTTTTAACATGGAGTCAGATCAGTGTCAATATTAATGAATGCACCAAGAAGGATTCACAAATGTATTTTGTATATTTATATATAAATGACTCCACAAAAATAGTTTTCAATGCAAACTAAAATAATTATTGTATATAAATGTAAAAGAAACAAAAAAAAAGCCACAAAAAATAAGCATCACAAATATAGTTCTGATGCACACACAAATGTTTCTTGTTTTAAATAAATCTAATAGAAATCCACAAATATGTGCATTTAAAAACATTTGCAATTTTCATAAAAAATGCATTTGAATGGGAAACTGATGAATCTGCATTTACAAATTAGGTAGGTAGCCTAGCTATGATGCTAACTGGAGCTTCGAACTAGACAGGCCCGGGAGAAGTGCTTTTGTTCTTGCAGTCCGAAGGTAGGCTACCGCGGTCCGAACAACGGTTTGTTTTTTCATCATTAAAGTCACTTCTGGGAATTTGTGAGGCTATAAAATCAACTGTGTAGATTTTTAATATGGGCAGTTTTATGAAAACTAATGGCAAACTGAAAATTAGCTCCAACGTTTTCAGAGTTTAGAATCTCCACAAGACCGCGAGCGGACCGACCCCGCGGACCTCCCTCTGGTTGTCTGGTGGAGGAGCAGAGCAAAGTGGGGCTTGCTGGAAGCTGCTTAGCGGCTGCGGGATAGAGCCAGTAAGCCGAGAGTCAAGCAAGGGCCAGCATAGCATGTTGGGAGAACCAGAGGGAGTGCAGGAGGACTGCGAGGTCCGTGCCCACTGCCGAGTGGCCGCTATCAGCTGTCCTCCAGTGTCTACGCACACCTGGATGTGGAGCCTCCAACATGCTTTCCTCTCTACCGCTATGACTGCCTCTCCAGCCCCAGTAAAGCCTCTAGATTTTTACAAACAAAACATAATATGAAAAGTTTATTTTAGACTTGACACAGTTTGACACTGACCGGGAAAGGGGAGGGGCAATCATGAGGGAGGGTTACTGATATAGGGTTACCTGCAGGAGGAACTCTGATTGTGGCATTGATTCAGGCCGGTGCACACCTCATTCCATGTGGCAGGGGGAAAACGAGAGAGCAGGAACAACTGACCTCTTTCCCTGCTGCGTTGAAGGCGGCTGGTAGGCGGTAGGAAAGTAAATCGACGTACCAGAGCACAAGTCGGCCATTAGCTACTCTCGCCGTGGGACTGTTTTTGTTTGTTTTGCTTTAGGGTTGATTTGCTGTCTAGTCCACCCTGGTAAGTGAGCCCGTAGCGGGCAGAAAGATATGGGTATTGCCCTTTGGGCGGACTAGTTTCTCTCTTTATTTTCGTTGTTTTGTTTCGTCTGTCAATCTGCCTACTTCCCTACGGCGTAGAACCCCACTCAGGTCGAACCCCAGTCAGACAGCCAGGGCAGACTTAAGGTGTAGTTCGGAATAATTTGCAGTGAAATCAATTAGGTGTGATTCATAACTGTGTGAATTCACTTAGCGTGTAAACGCCTTGATTGCAGCGAGTGTGTAATTCAGCCCTGCCCTGTTAGTATAGCTAGGGTTTTAAACAGTGAGTAGGTTACGGTGGGGGATATGAATTGTAAAGCTAAACTTCTGTAATTAAAGCTTCTACTCTTTAAAGTTACTCCCTGATTGTCATTCCTTAGTCAGCACTTGTGGTGGGTGTAACAATAGTTATTTTGCCATGGCAATTGGTTGCCGAAATACATTAATATGTAATAACAGTAACAATCATACTTATTATTATACTTATTTTTATTGCCTGATAGAAAAGTCTATAATAAACTCTTCATATATGTTTTGTTTGTGAAAACCTAGAGGATTTATTGGGGCTGGATAGGCAGCCAAAGCGGGTGAGAGGAGATGCAGGGCCAACAGAGCACGTTGGAGGCTCCACATCCAGGTGTGTGGACACTGGAGGACAGCTGATAGAGGCCACTCGGCAGTGGGCACGGACCCCGCAGTCCTCCTGCACTCCCTCTGGTTCTCCCAACATGCTCTGCGGGCCCTTGCTTGACTCTCGGCTTACTGGCTCTATCCCACAGCCGCTAAGCAGCTTCCAGCAAGCCCCACTGTGCTCTGCTCCTCAGCCAGACAACCAGAGGGAGCTCCGCGGGGTCGGTCCGCTCGCGGTCTTATGGAGCTTCTAAACTCTGAACACGTTGGAGCAAATTTCCATAAAACTGGCCATATTAAAAATCTACACAGTTGATTTTTTCGCCTCAAAAATTCCCAGAAGTGACTTAAATGATGATAAAACAAACCGTTGTTCGGACCGGGGTAGCCTACCTACCTACCATACCTATATTTAATGTCATACGTTCATATCTTGCTAAACTGCTACAGAGACCCGCCTGCTGTGGGCGATTTCTCCGTCTCCGCTCCAGAGCTGAACTTCAGACATACAGACAGGCAGAGTGAAGGAACAGCATTTATTTTGCACAGATGATTCTCTGTCATATTTTACACATATTTCTGGGTGAATTTGAAACAGACAAATATTGCCAATTTGTATAATTTATTATTATTATTGGCTGTCTGTGGCTGAAGGAGGGCAGCGCCATAGCGTCCTCTATTGGCAGCCATTCACACTCATGCACTTACTGCATGTCTTTGGACTGGCGTCCTGCAGGGGGGGGGGGGACCGTTCTCAATAGTCCCGTCTGTTGTTCAGTGACCTATATGATAAGCATTTATTCCACATATTAGGAAACGTTGAAACTTCCTGATAACTAAACACATTCTTGATCAGAATTTCTTTTGAAGCGTGTTCTTGTCATAAGAAAACCTACCTCCTTCAGCCAGCACGCGATGAGGACGTCTGATCCTCTGTAGTTGTCCTCGTGGTGTCTTCCTCGTGACTTGGACAATGCGGTGTACAATAAAGCTTGTTTGAATCTCTTGAATCTTAACACGTTCTTGGATGGCTAGTAGGAGACCTTCTGGATGATGGACCTGCCGCTCAGTGTCAGTGTCAAAAGGTCAGAGGGCTCATATACATCACTTTACATTTATTAAGTGTTCATAAAATATTTCAACCAGTAGTAGAATTTCACAAATAAATCATCACATTTACTAAACTTACTTTGCGTCTACGCAAGTTGTTCTCCCTTTTGGGCTTCGCTGTCTGACCGTCAGCGGCCAGCTCATGTGGATGGCAGTTCATTTGATGACCCGGAATCTGAGTTGTTTAACGGATTCAAAAGAAGGTGGATTTTGAAGTAGATAATCTGAGTGGAGGCTGGATGGCATCGGGACCGATGTCTTGTTAATCACTGATGCTCTGGAAAGTTGCGCAGCTCCGTGAAACCGCCACGCTTGGTGGTCCTGGCAGCTGTAGATCGAGCCAGGGTGCGTAGCCACGTTGCGCCCTGATGAAGCCACGCGGAGCCGTTGGTGCTCATTGTCGGTAGTGTCTGTGCAACCCAAACGCGCGGTGTTATGCCAGGGAAAAACCCCCGTTGATGCTGTGGTAGTAGTGAACAGGCCAGGTGAGTCCACGGAGTAGCACGGAGCAGGCTCATCACGCCGAAGCCGCCGCGTGGTGATGTCAAATCACTCCCCCGTTGGTAAGGTCCTGGGTTCAACTCTATGTAGAAAGACATAATGTCTATAGACTTTGGGCTTGATGTTATGCCCAGAGTTTTAAATTGTTTGGCGTGGCCATTGTTGAGCAGTGTATTGTAGACAAAAACTTGGCTCACCGTTTTAGCAAGGTGCACCTGGCCGCCATGCCTGATGGTGCAGCAGCAGCGCACAGAGAGCAGGAATATGGTTAGGCAAACAGTAAATGATTTTTGCATTGTCTTGGAAGGTCAATGTTCAAGTTGCTGCTCTGATCTTGCTGTGGTAGAGGATTGACTAAGTTGGTGAGATGTTTCTTGCGTGAAAAACTTTTCGACTGCAGCCTTCGTCTATCTGTCTGCGTTGGCAGTTGGTGTCGTCCTCATTTTTCACATCAGGGACATATGGATCCGTCTTGATTCTGGGGTTTGTTCCAGTCCAGATCCTGGAAGAATGGGTGTTCCTTCACCTCACTGGCTCCTCCTGGATAACAAGTGACCCAATCAAACATTTATCGACACATGTTGAGCCTGGCACCTGACCCAAACACTGCACACTGCCTTCAAAGGTTTAGGATCTAGTCTCTCTATGGACAACATTTTCATACGCACCTCTAACCACGACACCAGTTAGTATTCTAATAAAAATGCAGCCTCTCATTGTGTCCATTATTAATAAAGCTGTCACTAACCTGGCGCCTCACACAGTTCTTCAGGAGAAGGGTGATGAGGGGCGTCAGCTGGCGGGGAGTCTCCCGCCTTAAACAGACGCCGCTTTTTCATATGTCAGCGAGCTAATTTGACTAATCTTCATGGAAACGCAGACAACAGTTGGCTGAAGGAACCTTTTAGCTCCTTGAAAAGTAGTTCCTGGGACTCAACTTTGAGTGGAAACACGGCTTTTGTAAACCTGCTATTTCAAAGTGATATTATTTTTCTTATAATATCTAAAAAATTTCAAGCCTGATCCTATTATACATACTAGATCCTTCAATGAAACTGCCAATTAATTGCAGTGACTTACTGGCGTTTCTATAAGCTGTGATGTCCAACAACCAATTCCAATGTCATTGTAGATACCAACATATAATTTGGAGCTCACAAACCCACCTAGCAAATAAATACAAAGCACATAAATCACTACAGCTTCCTCACAATTTCCGAAGTGATGGAGGTGAATTCATATTTATTCAGGACAGATGAAAGACAGAGGGAGGGATGAAGGATCGCATCCTCTCTGAGGCTCAAAATCCAAATATTCTCATCGATCCCCGTTTAAACACCTCATAGACTGATTACCATTCATCTGAATGCTCACTTCTCCAGCGGGGATTCTTTTCAGACTGAATTATTCTGTATTATGGATGCATTCGAAACACCGACTCCTCACAATTGTAGGAGAGCACACACAAGACGAGTGGCCTCACTTCTCTGATTGATTTCCATGGCTGAGAGCGGGGGGGCGAATTGATCGTGTCGTTGGCTGGTAAGCACGGGGAGGGAAGAGGGAGACATCACACATAGCTTTGTGTTCATTGATCTAACCCTCTGAGATAAATTAACTTCTCTCTCTGCTTGGGTGTTGTGCTGCTAACTCCTCTGGCTCATCAATGAAAATGGATTATCTCTGGGACCACCAGAGAGGGACTCTGATTCTCTTTATTAGATGATGAATGTCCTTGAAGATCACATCTCATAGTTCAGAACCCTTCAGTGATCTCATCTCCTTCTTAGACCTGCAAAGTCGATATGGAACGTCTGTTAATTCAACCAACGTATCCTCATACAACTTTTTTTTTGTGCGTTCTCCTGCGAATGTCCAGCAACGCGAGCGATCACCTGTTTAAGCAACAGAACTACAGTACTTGGTTATGATTTGGGAAAGATCGTGGTTTGGGTTCAAATAAGTATGTTTGTTACGTAAAATAAGTACGTTACAAAACTAAAGTAAAATCAGTCAACATTGACCTAGTTTCACACGGGACACAAACAGCATCCACCCCGACCTCCTCCCTACGACGCTCTTTATACTACGTGATCTATGTACCTTATAACTACAGCGAGTAGAAAAACAAAAAATAACATTAACTCAAGGTTCACTTACTAGCTCTATCTCTGGAGCTTACAGCTGCATCTCACTGCCTTCATCAGCAGATGGAGTGGTTGGCTCAGTTGTCATGGAGATGATTCAGTTGTCATCATGTGACCTGCTGTATGGAACCTCAGTGACGTGATAACAGATGGTTGTACATGAGGAAATGCTTTGAGTTGTTCTGATCTGGTGTTCACAGACAACCTGATGTTCCTGGTCTTCATTCGGTCCCGTGTTTCACTGATGTAGTATTCCCCACAGCCGTCACATGGGACGTGTTCGCTTGGATGCATATATTAGCATACTGTGATGAGTTGTCACTTATGACAGTTTCACACTTGTAACGTGCTGCTGTTGGTCGAAAACTGCATGTGAATCATTCTGCATTAAGTATTTTTGCTCATGCTGGAGACGTTTGCTGAATCCTGTAAAAACCAGACAGGTTGGATCAGATGGACGTATGAAGTGCAGACACCGGAGGCTGAGCTTCACACTCTGCACCCTGCAACTGTTGCTAAGTTTTACGCTGCTGAAACACTTGCTTAAGGTGAGGTAAAGATGGTAGTTTAAATATTGAACAGTCAGCGTGTCCTGTCTCATGCTTCAAGCCAGCTTTGTCTTTTTCAATATTTAATCAAGGCCACCGTCGTTCCCTAACCTAAACCTAAAGTGCTGTGAGTGCACAAACATAAGCGTGAAAATGTTTCGATGCTTCAGATGCCAGGAGTGTAAATGAAATATGTTGACAGCTAACATTTTTTCCAAATTGTGCAACATAGAGTTCTCTTGTAACTCAGATCGATTACTACAAAACTTTTTTGCAAATGCAAATCAGTAGTATATGACAGCCTGTTCTCATTCCCAAGGCGTCAAATATCGAGGCGATCAACACCGCCACATAATGCACCCTTTAGTGACGGTATGTATGGTACGGTATTATATAACTGTAATGTAACCCCATCCGCAGCAACAGTTAACACTGGTGACGTAGTTTAAAGAGCAAAAGAGACACAGGGCGGGTACCGCAGTCGTGGAAAGGGAGGAGTGAGCGGAGGAAACGCCTCTTGATGCTGCCAAATCCTTCACACCGTCCCTTTAAAACAAGTCAACGCTGACTTTTGGTTTCACACAGGACACGAACATCAGTCTGCAGGATGAAAGTCCCGTGTTGGCATTAAAGTACACTAAAAAAAATCAGTGATGTTTTAGAAATGTTTTATTTCTGTCCTTCACTGTTTAGTGAGTGAAATCAATTTGATGTGTGTTGTGATGTTTTTAATTTCAGCCAGCGTGAAGCCACAAATTAAAAAGGTGTGCAGAGTTGTGTGTGTGCAGCATCTCAATAATTAACATCCAAACCTTCATTCTGAGGCCGTTCCTGGTCTAATCTGAAGGAGGCATAACAGCACAGCTGTTGCCAGATGGTTTAGGGCACGGACCCAGCCTCTCTCTACTTTGTTTCTATTACTACCACACTCCAGCAGCCCCAGAGGTGCTTTCCTGGCAGCTCGCTGCAGCCCTGGAACAAGGCCTTGGAGACTCCATGACCCAGACCAATTCATCAAACTCCCTTCTCCTCGTGTCTCCAGTGTTGAGGACTGACTGAGCCTGTCGTCACAGCAGCTCTTAACAACCGCTCTCTGCAACGTCCCCATGCAAAAGGGACACTCTCTGGAAATAACTCGGCGCCCTCGCAGGGCTTTATTACCTGCCGGCTGACACACAGAGAGCCGGCAGGATGATCAGAGCGGGGAGGCAGACGTTTGGGGTTTTCTGAAGGGGGACGCGGTCCCGTTGGATTCAGTTGATCTTCATTCAGGGTGCAAAGCCCTGCATGTCAGATAACACCTCCATGAAAAGATAATTGATGGAGAAAAAAACCCCAATATGCATATGTTGAGGTGCATTGTGATTTCCACACATACATTTGAAGTTCAATGCATTGTAGATTGTATGTATTTTAATTTCAATGTATATAACCCTTTTTTTGGACGTGCAGAACTATCCGCTAGGCAGGTTATTATGCAAAGGTGTTACTTGGTGACATCTCCACGTTATAGAGGAAAAGGCGGGACTTCAAGCGAGGCGTTTCAGGCAGTTCAGGAGCTGTGTTTCTGTGGGGGCGAGGACTTTGTAACTTTGCAGAACTTTTACATGCACAAAAAAACTATATAACACACTAAAGGAAAACGTAAAAGCATAATAGCTGTACTTTAAGGGCACTGTGCAAATAATTACAGATTACAGATTTGCTGCTTATGTCCTGGGGTTCAGTAACTGTGGTCCAGACAGATGTTGGAACCACTGTGGTAACGTTGTGCGGTCGAGGCCAACAGTGAAGCTGTAGTTGGAAGCTGGTAAACTGTAAGGTGACTGTAAGGTTATGTGAATACTTGAACTGGGTTTTGTGAGTAGTGTGAGTAGACTGAAAGTGGAATTAATACTGTCCACTCGGTAGATTTAGGAACAAGAAGACGGCTCATCCTTCGAGTGGGGCCGTGGTATTCTTATCTGTGAAAGCCACTCTAAATCCCACATTATAATTTCACTTTTCCAGAGGTAATACAGACTCAAGTCATTAGCATTCATTTTACGACTTGGGTTGAGCTCCCGTTGATTGTTTTTTCCCCCTCCATCATCTGGAGAGGGGGGCCGTGGACCGGGGCCTCGGGGGCCAACTCTGGAGGCAAATGAAAAATGAAATGGTAATTAAGTGTGAGATGGAGGTAGCGCGGGCTCGTCGGCGAGGAAAATGAGGAAGCGAAGCATCAGGTTTGGAAAAGGGGGCTGAGACGGCGCGGCGCTGCGGGAACTCTGGAGGCACAGCGGAGTCATTGTTTCACCGCTGACAGATCTCAGGAAGGCCCGGCTAATTTATTTTCAAGACCCCTCGTTACTCGCTCAGACCCTCGCAGGTGTTGCTCTATTAAAAATGAGAAGCTTTTAACCCTGCTGTGCATAATGCAAGCTTACCCAGTGTACAGGGGGAGGGGGAGCAGTCACAGTTTTACCTGTGAAAATAAGCAGAGAAGCACAACAGTGAATAATTTATCACACTGTTAGCTGGAAAACAAGTGAGAGTGTCACTGCTATTTGATTTGATTAGATTTGGTGGGATTCTATTGATGCAGGATAGAGCCGAGGAAACAGGACGTGAAGAAGATGTACACAACGTATTACAACCCTCCGTTCTAATCAAGAGCAGCGGCATCTGGCATTTAATATTTAGAGATTAAAAAGATGTTTCCAAACTCTACAGAAGCTTTTACAGGGAGCCATTTTCATTGAGGATGGGCTTAATCCTACAGCTGTTGTTGTTGACTTATAGTTTACCACGATGGATCTGAAGTGTGAAGTGAAGTCATTATAACATCAAGACTGAAAGGGTGTGAATGAATGGAAACCATAAAGTATTGAAGAAATTAAAAGTTTGACCTGACAATGATGCCAGATGAAAAGTAAAGCAATCACCAAAGAGGGGAAATTTATAAACACCTGACAAAGTACTCCTCCTCCTCCTCCTCCTCCTCCGTGGTAGTTCTGGTGTCTGGTTCAGGTGTCTCCAGGTCCACATTTAGCCGTGATGACTCACTAACACACAGACTCACAAGGTGAAAACAACACCAGCCGCGACAGCATGTGGCTGGTAATAACAAGGTAGCACCAAGTCAGATTATGTGCATTATAAAACAAAGTTTAAGAATTGTAAAAACTATCAAAATATGTTCCCACATTTTCTTCTTTATGGATTCCCTCAGGAGTAATGCATATAGCCATCTGTTGTTTTTATTGAAGTCCAACAGAGCTGTGATTGAAGTAGGAGGTGGAAAGAGGTGGATAAAAGCAGCTTCTGTGCAGAACAAGATGCTTTCAAAGCCTGTGTCTATCCAAACTGTCGTAATTGGATCTTTGCTTTACTGCTTTAAAGACCCTTGGAGCATACATTTCCTCCTCTTTCTTCATATAAAAGAATAAAAGAATATTATCTATCTCTCCATTAGTCTCCTCCAGCATCCTTCCATGGAGATCAGCCCGTGCCCTCCCCTTCCCCTCGCTGCAGATTGCTTTCCTTTGTTGAGGGCCCCTCGGGCCCGAGCCAACGTCTCAACAGAAGATGAATGGAGGGAAAGCAAAGGAAAGGGGGAATAAAATATTGACAAAGTGAGAAAAACGAGAGACCCTCTGAGTCATAAAATGTGCCAAGCATGGACAAGAGAAACGGTGGAGTTTGTGTATGTATGTGGTGAAGGAGCAAGACTCTCCTCTCTTTCCACGTCTTTATTCTGGGAACATCCACAGTGAGTCGGGCTCTAAAGGCTCCAGGTTCACTGCAATTACTTGCACGTTTTTACATGCACGTTTTGTTTAGCAATATGCACAATGTCAACTGACATGTCTTGTGATCCAGACGCCCTGTAGTGTTGTGACATAATCACGTTTTTGTATCAGTTGATATTATCCTTATATGCCCCTAAATAAATACATGTCTAATCAAAATAATCCACCAAAATATAAAAAAAAATTAGTTTAGGAAAAGGTGATTGGTGTCATGATTGTAGTTTGTTTCCTGTTTTATTTTGTAGGTTCCCTCCTCATGTGTCATGTTTTGTTTTACTTCCCACCTTTGAGATTGTCTGATCACTTTCACCTGTCCCTAATTAGTTCTGCACTCACCTCACCTGTTCTCACTTTCCCAGTATTGCTGGGTACACACTACATGATAATCAAGTCGATTTTGGGCCCGATTCCCCCTCCTTACGATCGTCAGCAAAGCCCCGATTTTTTGATGGTTCTAAAGATGATCTTTCCAGATGTTCCTGTGGTGTTTTTACATCCCCCGATCGGCTCAGAAGTCCATCCTGGCCGCACAGATTTCAAATCATAAATATTAAACATTGTCAATATTTACGATGGGATATCCTGTTGTGTTTGGGGAACCCCGAGTGGGAAAGAACGATAGCCAATAGAGAACCAAGCTGACTGAAGAAGGAAGGACAACCACCGTCGTCATGGCGGCCGCGGCTAACCCATGAGCTAATGCTAAACACGAAGCATAAAGTAGTAGTAAGATGGAGCTCAGAAATGGAGGAGCAACTTGTTGATTTGTGGCAACAACGCAAGTGTTTATTTAACGTGTCTCCATGACTTCATCATCATAGGTCTAAGGACAGAGGGTGTCTTATGCTGTACAGATTGTAAAGCCCCCCCCCCCCCGAGGAAAACTTGTGATATTGGGCTATATGAATAAATTTGACTTGCCTGGTTTTGACCATGAGTAAACACAAGCTTTTACCAAAACCTGCTCGTCTCTTGAGTCGTGCATTGGAGTTGAAACCTGCTTTCCCTCTGAGCCTTCACAATGTGTTTACTCTGGCCTCGACTGTGTGTTTCTACTTCGGTCTGGACTGTTTCTACCATTGTTCTGTTGGAGCGCGGTGAATCACTGGCTGCTCAGTAATTTGTAATGCAGCCACAGTAATCCCTGGGCTCTGAAGGCGGTGTGTGGAGTCGTCCGTGACTGCAGAGCCGACGCCGTGATCATCTCTCCATCACTCCCCTCATGTGAATAGACTGGCGGAGATGAAATTGATGGGGGGAGGTTTAATGTAGTCCTGGAGAGTTCTCATCAGCATGATCCCAGACTGGGGAATGAAACCCAATGAGTTGTTTATTAAATCTCAGGACTTTCTGACACACACTGACAGTACAGACGGGCTGCAAATCACAAGCACTGGACGTGGAGGGGGATTAAATCATCACACAGCCGCAACCCTTGGAAATGCATTTAATACCGGCTTCATGATCAGTATAACAATCTCTTTTTATTGACTTGTTCTTTGTTCTGAAGCTTGAGCCCTGGGTTGTATTTTTACATTTTATTAAGACGTGTAAAACAGGCGTGACTTCTATCTTTTTATAATTTTACATTTATTCCTGTTTATATCATCAGTCATCGTGGTAAGATGTTGTCCTGGAGACACCAACTGTAGCAGGAACTACCACTAAGGCTGTTTTGAGTTGAGTCGTCACGGCTGGTTGTGACCCCCATCGCAAGATTGATCTCTAGTTTTCACTTATTTTGGACAATTTGTCCTTCAAACAACAAGCCAACTATTCAGCCCACTCGCACAGCGTTTCTTGAAATAGTCACGAAATTGAATGTATTGATTCGTGTACAGAGACAACATTTTTTTTCGATCTGATGGTCAGCATGAAATCAATTCGTATGTAATCCACGTAATTGTGAACTGGGAATAGAGAGCAGCGAACGCCGCATAGGGAGGAGGTCGGGCGGTGTGAAACCAGAAGTAAAAGTTGATTTATTCATCATGTAACTTCCATACTTAAGTTACAGCACTTACGGAGTTATATTAACCCAAACCACGACCTTTTCCTAAACCTAACTAAGTAGTTTTGTTGCCTAAGCCTAACCAAATCGATCTTTTCCTAAACCTAACTATGTAGTTTTATTTTGAAAAAAAACTGGAGCAGAAATTGACTCGTGTTGCTGGACATTCGTAGGAAAACACACAAAAAATATCTCGTTGAAAGTCGTGCTGAGCGTCATGAAAAAAAGGGAAATTTGTGTCTCTGTACACGAATCCAATAGATTCAATTTTGTGACTATTTAACAAACTGCTGTGAGACTGTGTTGAACTATTATGAGTATAAATCCAGGATCGGCACAATCCACACAGGAGGACTTTTTGCCGTTTATCAGTCACCCATATCAAAATCAACAGACACATTTCCTTTTTTATCAAATATATCCATCTACACTGACTCCAAGAGACACTGTGAGAGCCCCCGTGTTGTACAGTATAACGGCTGGATTCCTGCTGTCTATATGTAACTAACTTATTAAATATATATTTGATTGATCAAGGTTCACTCTGAGCTGTCAGGTCTCTAAACAAAATCAATAAATAAATAATGCGTTATTTTTCTTCTTGCACGCTCCTCATGGAACCTGCCTTAAAGCTGTTTTTGTGCAGAAAATAGTAGTGAAACTAGTCAGCCTGGTAGAGTTTGGCCTCACTCCCTCAACTGGATCAGCTGCTGATGAGGATAGTGACGCCATAATGTGGATTGATGTGCATGTTTTCTGATGTGATCCTCTTTCAGCAGGACGCCATCATGTCTGTGCCTTCCAAAAGCCACTAAGAAATATTTCAGTCAGAACCGAAGTAGACAACCGACCAAGTAACCAACAATGCCATAAAGCCCAAAACAACAAAATACATATTACTTATTCTAACATCCGACCACAGCCATCCTCAAATTCAGCCTTCGCTTTGATCTGAACTACACAACTGTAAAGCTTCATGACTGCATCGTGCACGGTTCCACGGTCCACAGACAGAAATATAAACACCTGGCAGAGTAGTCCAACCTCCTCTGTGGTCGTTCCTGCTACAGTCGGTGTCTCCAGGACCGCATTTAGCCACGATGACTCACCAACACACAGACTCACAATGCTAACAAGCACGCAGCCAGCATATGTTAGTGTTTATCACATCTCCAGGGCCGGAACGGAGCAGCATAATGTCATCGTCAGTGATCGGTCTGTTGAGAGACGGGATCATGTCTCGTTGCTGGCTAATGTCAGCGCTGTCCTTAAAGATGAGCACTGCAAACGGAACAGGCCGAGAATAAAAGAGCAGCTCTGACTTTAATAAGTAAACAGGACTAAATGTCTACATTGGCAGGTTTAGTGTTCCCCAGAGGCTGCGGTGTTCATTAAACTCCGGGGAGGATACAACACACTGATGACTGTGTTTGTACCTGGTGCTAGAGGACAGGTCATGAGGTCATTGAAGATTAAATTGGTTCATACAGTGGGGAGCATTCACCAAAGTTAACTGCAATTTGACTATTTGATTGAGACGTTTTGTGTGCACAGTTGACATTTTGTTCTGAGGGCGATGCTAGAGGAAAGCTTGATTTTGATATTGCTTTTGTAAACACCAGCCATGTTAAATGTTCAAACACATATTTATGGAGAACGGAACCTGCCAAAATAAAAATGAATAAATAAATAAATGACTCCATAAATAAATAAACATGTCATTAAATCCAGCAAAAATTATATAAAAATTAAATAAATAAATAAATGACTCGATAAATAAATATGTCATTAAATCCAGCAAAAATAATATTAAAAATAAATGTATTAATTATTGTAAATAATGTATGTAAATAATTAATTTATAAAATGTGACATACATTTTTTTGATTTGTTTCTTTATTTATCTATCTTTGTATTAATTCCCTTATTTAGTTACTCTTTGGTTTAATTTTCCCTTTTATATACTTGTGTATTTATTTTTAATAATTTTAAAATGTATTTATTTTTGCATTTTTTATTTATTCATTAACTTGTGCATTCATTTTGTATTTGTTTATTTATTTTATATTATTTTTGAATGTATGTATTTACTTATTTATTTATTTATTTATTTATGTATTTATTTATTTATTTATGCACGATTTTCCCTTTGCATTTCGCTCCTTATTTATTTCCCCAAACTTATTTAGGGGGAAAATCATGCAGAAATAAATACATAAATAAATGTATAAATACATAAGTAAATACATACATTTAAAAATCAATAAATAAATAAAAATAAATGAATGAATAAAAAATAAATAAATAAATAATTAAAAAATGAATAAAAATATATACAAAAATAATTAAAAGGGGAACTGAAGAGTAGATAAATAAGGGAATTAATACAAAGATAGATGAATAAAGATCAAATTAAAACAGAAATATCAATTTATGTTAAATCTTATCAATTAATTAATTGCTACATTTATTTTTAATATTATTTCTGCTTCATTTAATGACATTTATTTATTCATCGAGTCATTTCTTTCTTTATTCATTTATTTTTTATTTTGGCAGGTTCCGTCCGCATGTTTTTTGGTGTAACATATAAAATGTTGTATCGTAACTTTTGTAGTATGCCCTCTTGCTTCTCACATTATAATAGAGTCTGCCTATTGTTTCCCTGAGCTCCCAGAACCATAATATGTTGCAGAGTCACCAGGACGACTTGACCAATAAGAAAGCTCGACTGAATATCTGCATCAGTCTGAGAGTTGCTGTGTGAAAAGTATCAGGATGCTTTGGCACTCGCGTACTGAGCACAACTGAGGATAAGAGTCTATTGAGTTTTTGGGGTCTTCTGTGGCCACGACTGAACTAGATTTTTTATTGAGCCTGAAATCTTTTCACAGCTGCTGCCCGAGGCCCGCCTATGATGATGTAAATCTGAAATGAAGCATTGAAAGTGTAAAGTATGGCTAGGCTCGCGGCAGTGAACATGTTTCCCGGCTGGAGGCTCGGTGAGTCTGCTGTGGGCAGAGACCAGAGATTATCTGCTCCTATCTGAATCCCTATCTGAGACTACAACTCCATTCCCCCCCTTTAATCTGTATTCTGTTCTATTATTGGCAACAAGGCGTTCTGCTCTTTTCACTTCAAACAACACAGCTCCATTCCCTGCAGGATTGCCTCAGATCAGGGTTCGATATACGAGGAGTTCGGCTCCCCTGAAACACTCTTGAACTCTCTTTGAGAAATTTAGAGGGAGCTCTAAAATATCGTCATTTTTGGAGCCACTGTTTTCTGTATAAATGTATATATTCCCTGTATATTTAGGTTCCTGAAATAAATAATAGGCTAAAACATTTCTGATAATTTGTGTCCATGCTGTGGCCATCCATGCGTTGGGGCTCACTCAATGCACGTTGTCTACTACATGATGGTGTATTTGCATTGCGACGTTACCCTTGGAATGTTTTACTGTGTCTGCAGCGAGCATTGGGTGTTGTGTAGTGCTGTCAAAATTACCAAGATACTAACACGTTAACGCAAATTGGTTTTAACGCCACTAATTTCTTTAATGCATTAACGCAATTTGGGGATTTTTAGGTTGTAGTGGACTCAGTTACTACTGACACTGGGATCATATGAAACTAGAAAAACCAAAGGAATCCATCGGTTCCAACCATGTCATACTAGCTTGTTGCGAAGGTTAAATAAACTTTGCTCCAAACTTGCGCTAAATTTTGGTGAGGAAAAACTGGCATGGCCATTTTCAAAGGGGTCCCTTGACCTCTGACCTCAAAATATGAGAATATGGGTACCTGTGAGGGTTTCTGGACAATATCTGCCATTGTTTTATGTTGTTAATTGATTTCCAGTAATAAATATATACATACATTTACATTAAGCAGCATATTTGTCCACTCCCATGTTGATAAGAGGATTAAATAATGGACAAATCTCTCATGAAACCTGCAGTAATGTTTTTGGCATCTCTAGGAAAAAAATTCCATAACAACCTTTCAGCATATTTTAATTCAATTGTTCTACTATATTTAGGGTAAAATGTTGTGTACTGCTCCATCCACCTGTGTTCTCTTCCCTCTCTCAGCTCTGCCACAGTAGATTGAACAGAGTAAACAAGGAGAAGATGAGCAGGAGAACAGAACAGGTCAATACGGGGCTGCTATCGACTGGGCGGGACGTTTACCTTGGCTCGAAACCATCAAGCAGTCTTTAGAGCAGTTTGTGTGTTTGTGTAATGTCGTTTACCCTCCCTGATTACCTCCCAGCATTCTGCATAATGCTGCCTGTTATCCAGACCGAGCTCTGCATGACTCTGGATAATCAAATATAGGAGAAATAGGAGGAATTTTTATACGGCATTAGCTGTTTTTGGTGTTGGTTTTGGGGGAGGGTTTTCATGTCCACCAGACCAAAACAGCTCACAGTATCCACTGGGAAGAGGTCAAAGGTCATCGATCAGGAGTCAGTGAATAGCTGGGCCCAATACCAATGTCCCCCCTAATATAAGGGCCCAGACACACCAACCCGACATCAAAGAACTAGCGGCATATTTATATAGTATGGAGGACGGAACCTGCCAAAATCAAAAAATAATTGACTGGATAAATAAATAAATAAATATCCCAGTAAAAGAATCAAAATACATAAATAAATAAATAAAAGTGGAAATTTAACAGAAGAGTGAATAAATAAGGGAATTAATACAAAGGTAAATATATATATATATAAAAAAAAAAAAATCTATTTAAAACAGAAATATCAATTTACGTCACATTTTATCAATTCATTAATGGCTACATTTATTTTTGATATTATGTTTTGCTACTTTAAATGTCATATTTATTTATCGAGTCGTTTATTTATTAATTTATTTTTTTATTTAGCAGGTTCCTCCACTTTCTAAAATATGGGAACTTTAAAACAATGTCTGTTTTCTGTCAGTACTATATTCCTCTTAAAGCTCAAGGGAAATTATTTTTTTTTAAACTGTATTTAATGCAGATTTTCTTTCATGATCCAGTCTTATACTAGGTTTCGACCTTGGTGTACTGTCACTTTAAGGCGGTGGGAGGTGGGTCACCTGCTACTTTATAAAACCCAAAGCACACAACATGAAATGAGCTGTCCACGGGCCTGGCAACACATTGCTCTCCTTCCACTTGTTAATACAACAGGCACCAAACTAATCACCCTTCTTTGTGTGTTGATGTGTCCCAACATGTTCTGCTGGCCAAGAGATAACTGCTGGATAACATTAGCAACTCCATCTGTAACCCTCCTTTTACATTAGCACTGCTATCAGTCTTATTAAGCTAAGCTAGCCTCTGGCAGCTTGTGCTCTACTACTGTTGCTGTGCACCAAAACACACACTTGCCCCCCCCCCCCCATTTTTCCGTGAACAGAGTGCAAACAGAAGCTCAGACCCAATCACGGGAAAGTGATATAGTGGGAAGACTTGGCACATGAATGCGCTGCCGTCTAAATGACTACAGGATTGTGGGTAAACAGTCTCCTCCCGGCCAAGCAATGAACCTTTCCTCACCGAGAAACCTTAATCACGGAGGTTAAATGCCAGCGTGCAGCTATTAACCCCCGGCCATCCACGGCGTGGACAATTTTCGTCGTCTCCCTTTGTTCTTATTTTCAGAGAATGCTCACTTCCTCCCTTCTTTTAGCTCCCAGCCTCATATTTCATTCCTCCACTTCCATCACTTACACAAGCTGTCTCACGTGACAGCTCCCAAATGGTAGAAATATGTGCAGACAAAGCACCATGATTCATTTTTCCCCGACAGCCCCCTTGGAAAGCTAGCTAAGGAGCACGCTATTCAGATTGAGAGAGGTAAAACCCCACCCTCACCACCACCTGCCCCCTCCCACTGAAACGGATATGTCTTATTGTTTTATTATGAGAATCTGACATCCTGATTGCGGGCTCAGATTCCTGCACCTTCATCACTTCCACGGCTCTTCTGGGACGTGATATGATAGCTCCAGCCCCGATGTCTCCGTCTCAGCTGAGAATTGTGGGGGTTTTTTCTGAAAGGAAGGCGAAGACTCGCGAGGGCTCCGGGAATCTTTGAATTGAGACAGACTGGTGATTAATTAGGCCCTGGATCCTGCGTTGCCCTCGGACCTCGGGGGAAGACTCGCTCTCATCCCCCCCCAAAACAGACTTTTCATCCTGGCTTGGAGACTTGAGCTAATCCCCCGACAGACTTAAGTTTGGCCTCGAGGTGCCTGTCCTACATTTCACACAGCGCTGTGTTCTTATATTCTTTGAAAAGGTGTTGTGCATATTAAAGCACCCTGCCAAGGCTCACAACATTCAGACACGGCGACATTATGAAGCTTTCTTGATGGGGTGTGAGAAAACGACAAGTTGTCACATCTAAAAGAAACCTCAATTATTGAGTCATCTGAGCAGTGCATACATTGAGTCCCGGCTCGTTGTGTGTGTGTCAAACAGACCGGCAGACATTTCAAATTACACTTGTTGAAGTCTGAATAAATGTGAATTTGCCTGCAAAACACCCCACCAGCAGATAATGAGGGCAAACTTCAAAGCCTTGGACTCTGACGTACATTGAATCGGTTGCTCCGGATGTTCTCCTGCACTGATAAGCTTTGGAACGACGCTGTCGCATCCATATCAAAGTCCCCTTGATCTCCGATCCTGCTGCTAAGGCAGACATTTTACCCCTAACTCATAAGATGAGTACATACAGTATGCAATGGCTGGGTAGCACCGATTACAAGCGGTAACAACGATTCATTCTTAAATCAGTTTAAATAAAAGTTTTTGAGTTGAAACCCCGTTGCAAACATTTCAAACCAAAATTAAATCTAAGATAAATCAAAGAAAAATGACAGACTCCACATACTTTGTTTCTCTCTAATACCTCTTTCACACCAATGAGCAGGGTCGGACCTGGGTCACAACCCGGGACCAATGCATACCAGTTAGCTCAGGTGCTAGATATGTGCGGGGGGGTTTACAGGTCTGGAGGATTATAGAGAGACGGGGGCGATCGTGGCATCATCAATGTGTGCAGAAATAGAAAATGTCACAGAATGATGCATGTTTTTGGGGGATAATGTGGTGTAAATTTAGTACAAAGCACGCAGCATTTTTACCTTTGTAGGCTTGTTAAACTATGTAATACGTTGCGTGGAGCTGTAATGTTATTTACAGCATCTATCAATCAACACTCATGAACCTTTTTCCTCTGTCTATCTACAGCAGGTTCACCCATTTATCATATATTAGACTACATTGTGCGATTACAGAAACGTATGAAGACTGAAATGTATATTTCACTCAGTCTACCTGCAAAGATTTCTGTTTTATTTTGCTTTGTACTCTCTAAAAACTGACAAAAAGACAAATCTGTGCAGTCGAGGGTAAATAATCCTAATCACGGTGTATAATTAGGCTGCCCCAACAGGTTTCAATCAGAGCAACCAGTTAGTAATCCTGCTCTGTGAAAACAGCCTCCAGGTGAGCCGGCTCTCAGCGGACCGTGCTCGGAGACCTTCGGGAATGTCACGAGGTTGAAAGGTTGCCAACAGCCGAGGCTGCGTGTCTCATAGTGCCACCCTCACAAACCAGTGCTTGTTCTCAGTGTGTAGGAAGTAATGAAAAGGTCAGTTTGGGATTAGAAAGGAAGACCTCAGAGGATGCGCCTTTGAAGGTCAAACCCAGGTACTCAAACACAACAGTAAAATGGGAAATCTGGAAACAGCAAATATGGAGGAGGAGCTCCCGGGAGCAAGATGTTGATGTGATTTATAATGCCACAACGAGGTCTCACAGCAGTTACTGAAATAGTCACGGAATTTAATCTATTTGATTCGTGTACATAAACACGAATTACCCTTTTTTCCGTGACGCTCAGCACGACTTTCAACAACGTATTTTTTTCCTACGAATGTCCAGCAACACTGTCAATTTCCGCTCCAGGCTTTTCAAAATAAAACTACTTAGTAATGTTTAGGAATAGCTTGACTTGGTTAGGTTTAGGTAACAAAACTACTTAGTTAGACTTAGGAAAAGATCGACTTGGTTAGGTTTAGGCAACAAACTACTTAATTAGACTTAGGAAAAGATCGTCTTGGTTAGGTTTAGGCAACAAACTACTTAGTTAGACTTAGGAAAAGATCGACTTGGTTAGGTTTAGGCAACAAAACTACTTAGTTAGACTTAGGAAAAGATCGACTTGGTTAGGTTTAGGCAACAAACTACTTAATTAGACTCAGGAAAAGATCATCTTGGTTAGGTTTAGGCAACACAACTACTTAGTTAGGTTTAGGAAAAGATCGACTTGGTTAGGTTTAGGCAACAAACTACTTAATTAGACTTAGGAAAAGATCGTCTTGGTTAGGTTTAGGCAACACAACTACTTAGTTAGGTTTAGGAAAAGATCGACTTGGTTAGGCTTTGGCAACAATGGCTCCAGCCATTTCTACACATACGATCAAATACATGACCCATTTCACATTATCTGACCCCAGATCAGGTCAACCGCTGAATGATCTGTGTGGTTAAATGAAGACAATAACACTTCTGTCCCGTTGGTAGTTCATAAATAGGATTCAAATCTGTCGTATCATGTCCACATTTATGTTTCCAACTTTAGAGGTGAAAACCATGTCATTGACTGAGCCAGTCAGATATCACACACTGTAGGTAAACTCTTAAAGACCTCTGTGCTTAATACTAAGTTATACTGCTGGCTGATTATAGTATTAAAGAAGATGCAGTAAAGCTCAGCTTGAAAGACGGGAAAAGAGGCAAAGTGAAGGTGAAAGACGGATAAGAGCGTCTGCAAGAAGAGAGAAGAGAAGGACACAGCAGGATAAAAAAAGATGTGTGGAGGGAGAGGAGAGACGGAGTGACTGAGAGAAGACAGAATCATAAGAGTGTAAAAGTAAATGAATAATAGATGAATAAATGTAGAGACAATAAATCACCGTACGTTTGATTAGATTGAGATGAAACTCCTAAAGATCCTGTGGAGGAAACTGGCTGCTTCAGTAGGAAGTAGGGATTTGATAAGTCTGTGACAAAGAAAAGATTAAAACCCTAAAGCCAGCAGTTTAGCTTAAAAGTTAAAAAATATGTCTATTTATATATTATCTGTCTTTTTTTATATTTATCATACAATCCATAAAATGCATTTACAAATAGTAAGAATTCCTCTAGAGTTGAATCTTTCTTGCCTCGAGTTTCCACAGCTGCTGTCGTTGAGAAAAATTTGATTAATAAATGAACACAAATGACTGATTCCAATAATTAAATTTATATTTATGCATGTGTCATGTGTCTCCTTGGTTTCCATTGCCTAAAGATGGTCGCCCTCTCCTTGGTATGAGACTTGTGTTGGATCAGAACACAAACAATTAAGTTTTCATTGCAACATTAGGTCTTTTTTTTCCAGAGAAAATCCAGCATTTCTGTCCTCTATACCCCCAAAACTCTGGTACTCTACGCCCCCGGACCACACACCATTTGATTGACTGTAAATATGTCGATTTGTGCAGGTTTAAAAAGACAGGTACCGTGAAGGAAAGGAAATGAAATGCTTGCTCCAAGGTTAGGTTAGACTGCTCCGATGACAGGTTAACGTAGTAACTGTTTTATTGGGGGAAAAAACGGGCCTTTCAGGATCTAAATTGCTCCATTAGTCTGTAGCCTGACATCTATATCCGTTAGTCTGGCTGGGTCAGGTCATCTTTCCATCACCCCATCAAATGTTGTGGCAGCTCCGCTAGCTCATCTATTTTCAGACCGGAGGAGGTCAGAGTCAAATATGATGTCTGGGACAAAAGCCGACCTTCACTCTCTGTGTGCGTACGGTAACCTCCGGCCGATGATGGATGGAGAGCCATTTTGAGGGTTTATTGACATGGGATGTGGCTCATTAGGAGACTAAAGGGCAGCATTTGGGCGATCATCCATCCCGGGACAGGTCGAGTCTTTGATAATCACCATTTTGGAAAAAGCCTCACTGCGTTACAGCTGCAGCATCTGACAGTTCAGACCCCAACTGACTGATATACAATATTACAGGTATATAATGTGATCACATTCGGCAAAAGTTTTTTTATTAGCCTTGCTGACTGACATATATCCTGGCTCAAAGATTGTCATTCATGAATAAAAACAAGGAATTTATTGTTTTGATTATTTAAAAGTTGCATTGCCACATTCAGAATGACCCCACACTGACCACGGGGACTTTGTTGGAAACCAGTCCTGCTTTGGCTGAAATGCAAAAACTTTCTGCAATGTGTTGCGGTGCTGAGGAGTGGATCCTGGAGGACCAAAGGCTGCACCATAAATTACTCTGACAAGGAATCAGTAACTAAATCACCTCGGAGCCCAGCACTCACTGGATATTAAGGTGGGGACATTTCTGCCAGAGTCAAGCAAAGAGTGTGTAGGAGGATGGATTAGTCTTTGCAAACAGCTCCTGCTCACCTCCAACGCCCCCGTTGAGGTTAATATTAAAGTAAGTAGTGCTACAGTTTGGATCAGTAGTCCCAGTCTTACTGCAGTCTTACTGCATCTCTGTGCTGCTGATGAAACTGATATTGATCTTCACACTTGACCCTGGTAAGACCTGATGATTTAGTCTTAATAATCCTACACAAGAAGGTCAAAGAGCTGCGGCTGTCATTAATTAAGCAGTAAATTCAGAGCCGATGTTAAGGAAGTGTACAATATGTACAGGAAATAAGTCAGCAATGACTCAAGAGGTATTTAGGAGTATAATTTAAAACTGAGTTCAGAACAACATTACATTTCAACTACAACTACACAAGTTAATTTAAAGCCAACGAACCACTTTATACATATTCTACCTATGAAATGATATGTCCACATATATAATAAAGCGATCTCGTAACCAATCGGCTGTCAGAAAGGTGATGATTTAGCCTCTGGGGGCAACGGCCAATGTTTCGGGGGTTCCAGTGTAGCCAGCGGATATCCGGGCCAAGACTTCCTATTCTGTGCACCGGTGATTGTTTACAATCCGCATGAAAATTGGGTTTGAGTTGAGAGACAACGTCTACAATCGGAGCCAGTTTACAAGCTGATTTGTAGTCTACTTGGACTACAAACGGAAACCAGAACGAATCCAAAATCTTGTCCCGTTGCCTCCAGATTTTGCATTTATATTCAGCTAACTTTATTAGGTTAATAATAAAGCAATTCAAGTTTTAAAGATTCCATAAAAAAATCCAACAAACTGAATTCAGTAGTCCATCTTAGGTCAATTTACCCACAACTAAAAATGAACCTCACTCAAATATATTTCAGAATTTATTAGAGTATATATATCATAGACTGCATATCAGAAGAGAACTCCTTCAAGGACCCTGGGGGGGTCCCCGGACCCTGGGGGGGTCCCCGGACCCCTGGTCGAGAGCCACTGGAGTACCGCCCACAGCTTGACCACTACCTTTGCAAAGGTGCGGATCGGAGCAGACTGGGATTTTTCAGGAGGGGGTCTTAAAGAGACAGGAGCTGAAACGGAGCGTTTCAGACAGAGGATGAATACAGATATATTCAGACAGACGGGATGAGAAAAATAATGTTTTTCGAACATTAAAGCATGTAAACATGTTCTCGTAGAAACCTGAAATACAAGTATGAACCTGGAAATGAGCACGATATGTCCCCTTTAATAAACGTACTGGCACTGACGTCACCAGAGAAACTCACTGGCCTGGAGGTTTAGTTCAAGAAAAACTGTAAGCATCATGGGGTGCTGCCCAGAAACAAATGGGTTACTACAAGCAGGTCACTCAACAGTGAAATTAGTAAAACACTGGAGGTGCCTCTAATGCAAAGTGTGAATAAAATTACCCCGAGGCTGGCTGAGCTGCCGTTATTCAGCAGCCTTCCTCGCTGTGCCTTTCCTCCCGTCTCAGAGTAAAATAAAGCGCTGCATAAATATACTCTTTAAGGAGCTTTGCTGAGTACAGTATGTGATTATAATACTACACATAGGCTCACAATTAAGGGTGCGGAGAATAAAGATGCAAATGAGTTTGCGAGCTCCTGTGACTCTTGTTTTACAAGAAACCATTTTACTGTTTGAAGTTCAATGGACCAACCAGCACTAAAAAGAAGGAAATGTTTGAAGACCTATATTTACTTATATTCCATCAGTACAACATCAGAGACATGTCATACTCACCACTCCATTGCTCTCAGTTATTCTTTTCGCTTTTAAGGTACTGTCAATGGAAATTAACATTTGTGTAGCTGTGTCACATTAACCCCTTACCATGTTTCCTTTTTTTAGAGGCTACAGGGGGTCTTTAGGGGAAGATAGCAGGTCAACAGTAGATGTCACATAGAATAGGTGTACATCATCTAAAAGCTTGAACCTGAAGATTCATTTGAGATGCTGTTCAGCACTGTGTCAAGTTCTTCTAGTCATAAATAAGAAATAAACATGAATTAATTAAAATAAGAAGAAGAAGAAAAAAAAAGGCTGGAAAATATCCGAAAAAAAAATTCTGAAAAATGTCAAAAAAAAAAATCTGAAAAAAAGTAGGAAAAATGTCTGAAAAAAAAAGTCTGAAAAAAATGTTTGAAAAAAAAAAGGTCTGAAAAAATGTTTGAAAAAAAAAGTCTGAAAAATGTAAAAAAAAAAGAAAAAAAGTCTGAAAAATGTAAAAACAAAAAAAGTCTGAAAAATGTTTGAAAAAAAAAGTCTGAAAAATGTTTGGAAAAAAAAAAAGGCTGAGAAATGTAAAAAAAAAAAAAAAAAGTCTGAGAAAATGTTAAAAAAAAAAAAAAGTCTCACAAATGTAAAAAAAAAAAAAAATCTGAGAAAAGTAAAAAAAAAAAAAATCTGAAAAATGTAAAAAAAAAAAAAGTCTGAAAAATGTCCGGAAAAAAAGTCTGAAAAATGTTTGAAAAAATGAGTCTGAAAAATGTTAAAAAAAAAAAAAAGTCTGAGAAATGTAAAAAAAAAAAAAAGGTAAAAAAAAAAAAAGGCTGAAAAATGTCCGGAAAAAAAGTCTGAAAAATGTTTGAAAAAATGAGTCTGAAAAATGTTTGAAAAAAAGAAAAAGTCTGAGAAATGTAAAAAAAAAAAAAAGTCTAAGAAACTGTTAAAAAAAAAAAAAAGTCTGAGAAATGTAAAAAAAAAAAAAATTTGAGAAAAGTAAAAAAAAAATAAAAAAGTCTGAAAAATGTCCGGAAAAAAATTGTGAAAAATGTTTGAAAAAATGAGTCTGAAAAAAAAGTCTGAAAAATGTCCGACAAAAAAAAGGATGGAAAATGTCAAAAATTAAATCTGAAAAAAAAATAGGAAAAAAAGTGAAAAAATGTTTGAAAAAAAAAGTCTGAAAAATGTAAAAAAAAAAAAAAAAGGAAAAGGCTGAAAAATGTAAAAAAAAAAAAGTCTGAAAAATGTTAAAAAAAAAAAAAAGTCTGAGAAATGTAAAAAAAAAAAAAAGTCTGAAAAATATATATAAAAAAAAAAAAAAAAGTCTGAGAAATGTAAAAAAAAAAAAAAGTCTGAGAAAATGTTAAAAAAAAAAAAAGTCTGAGAAATGTAAAAACAAAAAAAAATCTGAGAAAAGTAAAAAAAAAAAAAAAATCCGAAAAATGTAAAAATGAAAAAAAGTCTGAAAAATGTCCAGAAAAAAATTGTGAAAAATATGAAAAGAAAATTTCCGAAATAAAAGTCTGAAAATTCTGAAAAATGTCTGGAAAAAAAAGTCTGGAAAATGTCCGAAAAAAAGTCCGAAAAATGTCCGGAAAGAAAGTCTGAAAAATATCCCCAAAAAAAAGTCTGAAAAATTTTGAGAAAATAAGTCTGGAAAATATCCGAAAATATTGTCTGAAAAATGTCTGAAAAAAAAGTCTGGAAAATTTAAGAAAAAAAATGTCTGAAAATGTTAAAGGGTAAACATTCAGAAACACAGACAGCTCCTGATTGACTCCGCTTCTAGGTTTTTCATTAATATTTTAAATTCATCAAAAGTAATCAGATTTTCCAGTTTCAACTTAGCTTGCAGTGTATTTCAGGAAAAGGGAGCGGAATAGCTAAAGGCCATCTTACCTAGCTCTGTGCGGACCTTAGGTACAGATAATAAGTACAGGTCAGACGAGCGTAGGCTATAGCTGCCAGTGTTGCGTGATATGAGAGTGCTCAGATAGGAGGGGAGTATACAAAGAATGGATTTATAAATAAATGTGAGCCAATGTTCGTGCTTCCGCATAGACAACGTCGGCCAATTAGCCCTGTACAGAGTACAGTGATGTGTGAGCACTATACAGACAGTCACAAACCTCTGTGCACTATTATAGACATTATCTAATATACGTAAACACTGGGCAGATGTTGTTGCCTGTTGGGCTGCAGTATGCCATGTTATTATTTGAGCATATTTTTTATGCTAAATGCAGTACCTGTGAGGGTTTCTGGACAATATCTGTCATTGTTTTGTATTGTTAATTGATTTACAATAATAAATATATACATACATTTGCATAATGCAGCATATTTGTCCACTCCTTTGTTGAGAAGAGAATTAAATACTTGACAAATCTCCCTTTAAGGTACATTTTGAACAGATATGAAATGTTCAATTCATTTGTGATTAATCATGATAAACTATTTTAATTAATTGACAGCCCTAATATTAATATTATATTTCATTTCTGACAACAGATCCCCCTAATTGTTACCCACTGGTCCTCTAAAGCAGCAAAGAAGGTAAACACCTTCAGTTCTTACAGTTTCAATAAACTGGTCACTTCATTGTTAAACCTTTCAATCTCTCCATATTCCATCAGAGTGTTGTACAGTATAAAGTAAAGAGTAGAAGCAGTAGACGTACAGCTGCATAGTAAAACAGAAAACAAAGCCAGTGCAGACCACAGCGGTGTTTAAAGACGTGCAGGGGAACAATGAAGTGGTTAAGTTGCAGGGCTCCCTGAGCTCTCAGCCTGATTTGCAGCAATAAAAGCCAAATGATTATTTAGAGAGAATAAAGCTACTATTAAACAAAATTGACCATCGTTTTATGAGCATGGCACAGAGGTCTAATGTTCCTCTAACAAAATATTTAACTCTGCTGCCTTCCTGATAAATAGAGCCAATGAATGCGCATGCTGAAAACCAATCCCTTCTCTCCTGTGGTCTGCATGAGCTGAGGCAGGAGAGAGCTGTGGGAATAGGAGCTACTATTTCATTATAATATATAGATTACACTGTCTAAATGTGCTAAAAGGAGTTTATTGACACATTTGAACGTGATGTGAGGGTGTGTTGAACCATCTGAGAAACAGTCATTGGAAAGTGTTCGGAAACTGGGCCGGCACTACCAAAGAAATACTTGGCTGGTGATTGGATGATCTATCTGTCAATCAAACTCTTACCGAAGCCAGTCAGGAGAAGAGCGAAAACATCTTTTAATTTTCATTTCCAGTGAGAAAAGCTCACACACGTAAGCCACGCCCGCCATACCTGCCAGTAGCTTCTCACAGGACGCTGATTGATCCGGAGTCTGGACACAAACGCATTACTTGAAGCCTGAAAAAAAATATTTTCACATGATATGTGATCCCACATGACATCGCGAGAATCCAGCTGCCGTGCAGGGTGAGTTTAACTTTCCCCTGACAAGGAAGTAATAATGTTAATCATGTTCACCATCTTTGTTTAGCATGCAAATATGTATAAGACATCCACCAGGAATCATCAGTGTTTGTACAAAAGTCAATGGCAATCGGTCCAAGATATTTCACTCTGGACCGAGGAGAGGTGGACCAACCAGCCAACACTGCCATCCAGAGAGCAATGCTACCAGCATGGCTGCAAATTAAGTTAAAATGTAAACTTTGTCATTAGCCATGGGTTCATGAAATAAAAAAAAAAGGGCATGCATGTGCCCTGTGCATTTCATGATATTCTGCCCTCTACATTAGACATCTTATGTGGAAAGGTTCATCCACTGGGGACAAACTGGTGGACTTGACCAGCATTGAAATCCCAAAAACGTTCTCATCCCAACTCGTCACATACATTTCCTTTGGCATTGGCGTCACGCCCCTCGGCGTTGGCGTCACTCCCCTTGGCGTTGGCGTCACGCCCCTTGGCGTTGGCGTCACTCCCCTTGGCGTTGGCGTCACGCCCCTTGGCGTTGGCGTCACTCCCCTTGGCGTTGGCGTCACTCCCCTTGGCGTTGGCGTCACTCCCCTTGGCGTTGGCGTCACTCCCCTTGGCGTTGGCGTCACGCTAATATTAGGCAACAAAACCACTCGAGTTAAGTTTAGGAAAGAACTACATGGTTGGGTTTAAAACTTTTACGTTTGTACAGTGAAAATGACACTAAACGTTGTGGACACGGGACACGAACAAACAGCTGATTGTAACGTGACGCACGCCCTGGGAGTGAGAACGGGCTGGACATCCTTAGGCCCAAACTCTTAATAAGCAAAAGCAGTTTCTGAAGCATCTGATAAAAGTGCACTTATTAAATTGTGAATCGTGTCAGCCTAATGATAATTTTATTCATTGTTAAAAAGTAAATGTGACTTGGGGGGTGAGTGGCCAGACATTAGTATAAGAGAAGTCATCCCCACACAGACGAACGGAAGGAGAGATTAAGATTGCAGGCGCCATCTATTTCCCATCGGCGGTGCAGGCCTTGGCACTGGCAGGACTATGACAATATCTCTATTAGGAGTGATGGAAAGTGTGTCGCTTCCACGTTATTAACTGTGCTGCAGGTCTGAGATCAGCATACAGTGGCTAGAGAGTAATGCCTGCTGCCACCCCCTTAATGTACACTCCAGTGCTGCCACCGGCCTCTCCTTCTCCACACTGCCAAGGTCGTTTGACCTGATTGGTATCAAAACGTATTAATAAACCATTCGTTCCAATTACACCGAGGGCAAGCTGGCAGAGAAATACTGCGGGAGGCGGGCTCAAGAGAAGCTTCAATGGACATAATGCACACAGCGGTGACTGCATTGTGTTACAGTCACTGATGGAAATGACTGCATCACTGCAGGTCGGCCCTGCAGCACTCCGCTGATAACAACCCGCCTTTGATACGGGACTGAATTGCTTTCTTAAATCAAATGCAGTCAGATTCATATAGTAAATTGTAGAACTAATCTGCCTTTTTTTTATAATAATGGTCTTACCGACCACTTTTTTTTGTTAAATTGATTTTTTATTTGTTTTTCCACCAAAATGCTTGAGATGTTGAGTCATGGTAGAGTGCATATATCTACCGTTTTTTGAACAATCTGCATAGATTTGTCTCCGTCATAGTAAAATATAAGTGTGACTTTAAGGATGGCGATATCGGTCTCTAAATCAGTCAGTCAGTCGGTTCACCACTTTAATATCTCAACAGCTATTGGATGGATTGCCGTTGAACTTTTGTACAGATATTCATGTTCCCCAGAAGATAACCACCACCAGTAAAGTAAGATTGTTCACTTATTCTGTGAAATATCTCTACATCTACATTTTAATTTTCAAAGAAGGCTCAGTTACTTCCTAAAACAGCAGTCCGATGTAGTTTTTTAGTAAACGTCACTCAAACAGGAGGAAATGTTGCATTTGTTGGGGACTATTTTCAGCGGTGGATTAATCCACATTTGGTGCTTTAGTGATTATTTGTGGCAGCGGCACGGTGTTAATGCCCAGCAGCTTGTTCAAGAGCATAACAAAGAAGGGAAGTCCACACAGTAACAGTTCAAATAAGCAAGTAATTTTATTAAAGATAGTTAAACTGAAGCAAAATAGAGTCAATAACTAAATGTAAGCAAACCAAGCTGGGAGCCTGAAAGGAACCAGCCTTCCATGAGGGAGAGACAGACGCCATCTTGGAATCACCCTGCTTATATCTGCTCTCAGCAGGTGAGGTTAATCTCCTAATGAGAGGGGGGGGGGGGGGGGGGGGGGGGGTGTTTAGGTAATCAGGGGAACTGAGAGAGGCAAACAGGCCAAGGACAGAGAATCATATTGACAAGGCTGTCACAACGGTGTATGTGGGATTGAGTCAAAATAAACTACATTGTGTGCGTTCATGGTGAAGAAGGAACATGTCACCCAGTGCAACAGTAGCCATGTTTACATTCACATATTTTTAATGCACATTTTGAAGTATTGCATTAGAAAAAACTCCTCAAGGGCGCTCCCTTGAAGGTGGTTTTTGCCCAAAAAAGAGTCGATGCGCTAAAAGGATTTATGGAAACGTCTTTGCTGAATAAGTTCTGACGTAGCGAACATTAACTCACATTGCATTTTGCTGTCGGCGTCTTCCCGGATATATATTTATATTGTCTTGACATGGCCAATACTAGCTGACATAAAAGAACTATTAAAACTTACCCAACTGAAACTAATTCCTGAACAAGTCTCTCTATTTTTCTTTCGTAGATGGTTTAGATTACCTAGGCGACCTGCGTAGCCTTTAGCGCCAACTTCTGACCAAACTACACCGTAGCCGTGTTTATTTTTTTGGGACATTTCAAAAGTTTGCTTAAAACTCGTCTGACAACGCAATCATTGATGTGTTTTTAAACAATGGAGCTCTATGGCAGAGAGGAATAAGATATATCAGCAGACTTATGCTTTATTTACCACATTTTCAGATGATGTCACGACTCAGCCGATCAAACAGTTGGTCAAACTGTTTCAAATGCTTTGTCTTCATGAGACAGTACTTTGGCTCCTGACATACTTGTGCTTCATTTGCTTCATTGATAATTGCAGTCATATTTCAAAGGCTTGGCCACCAGTCTGGGGACTCGCCAATCTTGTAAGCTCCAGAAGTCTCTGCTGACATTCAGTGGCCTTTTCACATTTCCTCTGGGGAAGCTGAAATAATAAATCCCATGACTTCACTGACCCACAATGCACCACACGAGAAGCGAGGGGAAGGCACAATAGGACATTCGGTCTGATTTCTATGCAAATCGATTATCAACAGAAAATAAATACAGTATGCAAATGGATTTTCAGGCATCAATTTTTCCAATGTGACCTTGAATTAGAGGGAATCCAGGTAGAAGAAGAAGAGTAGATAAATAATCAGATGTCACATCCGGCAGGGTCTCATGGATCTTTTTCCAATATGTCACGATATATTCAGCCTGTTCAGCTGATGTGATTATTGTCACTAATTCAATTCAACACATTTTAATAAGATCAGAATTGATCAACATGGCTATTATTTTTTTGCTATCCAATAAAACACAAGTGATTGTTTTGTGTGTGTAAATTTGAGTGAAAACAGCTCAAATGCAAAGATGCAAAACCAGAGGTATAAATTATGGGTAGGCACAAAAAAAGCAAACAATATTTCCCAAACATGAACTGGTATAATGTTTACACCTACTTTAGATAATGTATGAATGGTCAGAATGAACCGCTGTGGCTATTCTAGTAGCTAACGTTAGCTTACCAGAGTAGCCATGGATGTACGCGCCTTGTCTTCACTTCCTCTCTTCTGTTTTCACTCACGTTTCCATGTAAGAGCGAAGAATTCCCGTTAACGTAGTACTATAAGAGACGAGGCTGTGACAGTCACATTCGCTACGTAGAGAGAGAATCCTGGTAGTTTGAGTGTTAAAATAACCGTGTAAATAAGTAAAATAAATTAACACAAATTGTTATGTCATTCATACGCCATGTGGTAAGGTTGGGCTGCTCATATAGTTCATGCTTTCATACCATAGTGCTACTTCACTGTTGCTAAAACCTATTAGAAACACACAACAGAGTCATGGCTTTGCATTTGGCTGACATTAACATGAACAATGCCAGTACAGTAAAAGTGACAAATTCTACTACTAGAAATGTTTTTTTCTGCCTTTTATAAAACGTTGGTAATATCCCTTATCCATAGTAATAAAGAAATGTTCTTCACTCCTTCAAAGAGGAGAGAAAAAAAGGACTTAAATGAGTAGGCGGGGCGTCTCTCATTAGAATCCAATAATCCCGACCCATCGGGGAAATAAATGAGAGTGAGGACAGGAAGGAACCTGTGGAGATCCTCAGGCTGCTTATGTGTTTCACACACACACACAATAACTACGGATGATACATTATTTTCTTATCAGAGTATATAAGAATTAGTGCACACATTGCAATGTGAATGTAGTTGCAGTGCTTCAAAAGACATCATGTAGTTTGCTGCAAAAATGGCTGGACAATAATCATAAGATTAGAGAAGCCTTATTTCGCTGCACCTGGGAGGAGATGAAAAAAGAAGCCTCACGTCTTGATCAGGCAAAATCCGCGTTGATGCATTTTCAAAGTGTGAAGTTCTGAGGCAGAGAACCCGTCTGACATTCGGTGTTTCCTCTTCTGACCTCATCTCGGTTTTACATGGGAAGTGTTTCCTGTCGCGTCCGTCCAGGTGGAGGATGAAGTCGTGATGTTATCAGAGAGAGACAGGCTGACGGTGCCAACGGCTGCTGTATTGACCGTGTAATCCCTGACAATAGACTTTGCCTTGATCTGGCACTGACACGGATTTATTCTGCTCCTCACCCAGCCGACCCGACGCTTCGCTGTCTCTCCTCAGAGCAGCAGCCGCGTGCGCTTCCATCGAGGATTCAATCAGATCCTCGTGTGTCTCCAAGCTTTTTCCCTCAGATATGTGCAACATGGGTCAAACTACCTGTTCCCGCTGTACGCTACTACTACTCTGCAGTATGCAAGTACTGGTGACAAGTTCATACCTTTTGTGCTATAAAGATTATAGGGAAAGAAGACATGTCGACCCAAAGTTCTACCTAAAGTTTCATTTTCTGTGCTTGTACAGCGTTATTTACATTTCAACTGTGTCCTTACAGGGCGAGGACACAATGTGGACCCGTGCTTCTCTGGTCTTGTTTAGAAGCTGTACAAAACCCTGACATGTGTGGTCAACTAGAAAAACTAGTGGTTTTCGTTGTTGTATGTGTATGCTTTTCATTACGCTAACGTGTCTCCCCGATTCCTTTCTTTTCGCCTCCTCTCCTCGCGTCTTAGTCCCTCCCACCTGAGATGCGAGCAGAGGAGGCGAGGAAAAGATGCTAGGAGAGAGAGAGGAAATATGTTTTAAGAGACATGAGACGTCTTTACCTCTGAAGCGTCACGTGATGCAACATCCGTTTCTGATGACAGCAGCAGCTGATCACAGCTGGATCATCTGTCAGTCGGCTTTAACAGCTGTTTGTGTCTGAACTGTTCTACTAATAAAGACACAGTGTTTTCTCTCTGTAGCCTGTTTAACAAACACCTTCACATGAATAACAGTCTGTATTTATACCGTGAACTGAGTCCTGCTTAGAGGACCAGGAACCATTTCTACTGGCACAATGCTTTTATATTATTCATTCATTATTAGCGTCTGTATTTATTAATATTCTGACTGTGAATTCATTATGTAATAACCCAGAATATGACTATTGTGTCTTTTGAACACTGGAAATGATTTATTAGGCTGAATGTTTGAGGGAAAATTGAAATGATGTAACTCATATCAAACCCGACGCTCAGGAATTATCAGCCTCACATGTGACGGAATGGAAACGACGGTAAAAAGTGTTTGTTGGGAGCTCGTGCATTAAGGCGCCGTTGCACAAGCTGCATACAGCTGATGGAATGAAAAAACATTAATAGTGTAATTCAGACCTTATACTTAACAAGAGCCTGTTTCACTTTAGGAAACATTTACAACAGTGTTCTTAAAAAATGAATATGTATTCCTCATTTTTAGGGTGTGATCCCCCGACATAATTACCTGTATGAGCAGCTCATCATTCAGTAACCCCTCGTGTGCCTCAACAGCATACTTTTAAGCCTTTTTCGATCTAAAGTCCAGTGTGACCCAGCCATGAAAGACCTGTCAGGCAATCAGGCCGCTGTTTCTCTGGAAAGCCTCCACCGTCGAAGAGAGCTTGATTAGACGGAGGCAGATAAGGCTGCCCGGGCTGCCCGGGGGATCGGACCTGGGTGGGAATGCAGCTGAAGGCAGCACAACACAAGATGAACTAGATGTAATGAACCTCTGCAGCATCTCCCTCTGCCCCAATCCTGAGCCTGTCCAATAGCTCATCACAGGCTGATCGCTCCACTCCAGCAGCTAATCGCTCCGCCGGGCCTCTTCCAGCCCGAGCCCGGCGCCGTCTCCTCCCCAACCTCCCATGATGGACGTGTAATAAATTTGCTGTGATGTTGGTGGAGGCAGAACGGGCCAGGCTTGATTTGAGTAATTGATTACCTCACTCCAAAGTTGCCCAAAGGCTTATTGGTCCAGTTGTTGTTGTTGGTTGAGAGGGGAGACTGAAAGTCTGGTGCAGCGATCAACGCCGTCATCGGCACGTTTTCTGGGTTTTGGGAAACGGGACCAACATTTTTTATCACACTTCTTTGAAACAGCATGTATGTTTCAGGCTAGTTGTACACTTTAGTTGCTTATTATTTGCTTTAAAATACAAAAAACAAATACTGACGCTTTGTAAGTATGCGTCACTTTTCGGCTGCAGTAAACGAGTGCTTAATGTTGTGAATTAAACAAACACACTTGCTTAGGATCAGGCAACAAAACCACTATAGTTTAGTAGTATAGGTTTAGGAAAAAACAACATGGTTGGGGTTAAAATTACTACGTTTGTACCAATGGCGTAAATATCGACGGTTCAGGGGCTCCAAAAATCACCTTCCTACACCGTGTCCACACTGAATCCGTTATATTCACTTCTGTTACGGCGATCTTCCTCTCTCTTTTTGTTATTATGGAGTGGGATCAGGTATTTAAATCTGTAGCACTGTAATTGTTATGTCACATATGTTGGAAAATGTGCACCTACTGTAATCTGTGTCTGTGAGAACATCTGGCTGCTGAGTCCAGATCAGGCTGATAAATTAGCGTTGATGAATTTGGTGCTCCGGCTGCTGTCCGTGGTGCTGATCAGAGGCTGGTTTGCAGGATGGGAGTTGCATGGTGAGCCCGCTCAAAGTTACCGACGGCAGCTTTCATCGGTTTCTTCATTGAAACCGATGAACCATATCCGGCGTTTTTGGACCACTCGCAAATAACATTCTTTCCTTTGTCTTTAATTAAAAAAAAAAAGATCAAACACGCATCAAACACATTTACTAATAAAACAAGCTCTTAAATTCTCATTATTTGTGTTGAAAGCCGGGGTCAAATGTTGGTATTTGAGAATAAAGGTAGAGGAAATGAGATTCATGATTTTAGAGAGGCATATTATGATGCAAAACAGCATGTGCAACATTAAGATCTAAAATGTCAAGGCTGTCATAATGTCATGCTGCACAAGCATATCTCTCCGACAAATGCCACGCTGAGACTCTGCATACAGATAGAAACAATCAGCAGCCAAATACGCTATTAGCTTCAGAAAAAAAGACAACAAATGACCGTGAGTGTATTTGACCAACATCTGTGTGTATTGTATTGTATTTTTGTAGAAGCGTGTCTGTGAGTGATGCAGCCCGGTGAGGTGGAGAGGTGTCACCTCCGTCTGAATGCCCAATGAGACAGATAACAGAGGAGTTTGAGTCCTGAGCTGCAGCAGCAGTGACCTGCTGTTATTAATGATTCATCCTCGGGGCCCTCGGGGTCTACATTCTGTACAGTCTTTGTGTGCAGCACTTGAGATTAGAGCCAGCGGAGATCACCTCAACCTCCCGTCACATCACCCCGACACAACTCTGTTTGCTTTGGGATGAAAATATCATCTCTGGGGAAAAGATAGAAATGTGGAGCGGTGTACTCAGAGTGCTGCATGAGGCATTATACCACTGATAAATGATATATTATACATATCATATTTCAGAACAACACGAAAAAAGATTTATTCTAGAGCTGTAATTTGTACGCCACGCAAACGTCCGCAGTTTTAGGCCAGAAAACAACTTAGTTAGGGTTAGGGAAAAGGTCATGGTTGGGCTTGAAATAAGTAAGTAAACTAAGTAAAACACGTAACAAACGTCAACATAACATGACAGACGTCACTAACGTAACTTACAAAACAAAAAAACGGTAAACAGCAGTCACAAACACGTGTCTCCTGGTTAAAAGTCCAGTGTTTGTTGGACCCATCAACAGCTCACCATCAGTGGTCTTTCTCTCTTTTTATACTACGTCACTAACTCTTACCGTAGCATTTATACATGGATGCGTTTACATTGCAGTCAGTACAGGATACAAAAACGTACAAAAGACACGTGGAAATCAAGAAAAGGCGTACTTATTGCACGCTAAACGCCGTGCACATTATCGTGGCATTTATATGCCGTTTTGTGCGAACGGGCTGGAGTTACCGATGAGACTGTAGCTGTGTTTCCATTCACATATTTTATGCACATTTTGAAGTATCACGTTAGAAAAGCTGTACGGAAAAGTACGGGAAAAAAAAGCTTTTATGCTCACTTGAGGTGTTTTTTGGAGACTTTGTTGAAAAAGAGTTGATGCACTAAATGGATTATGGAAACGCCTTTGCCGAATAAGTTCTGATGTCGTCAACATTTAACTCATACGACTGCTCTCCTACCGGATATAACGTGTGAATGCTTGTCTTTGTCTCTGGACAGCATGAAACAAGGCCAATACCAGCTGACTGAAGACCTGAATTCTTCTCCATTTTTCTCTCCTAGATGCCCAAACAGACTTGTTTTGTTCCTGGTTCCTCTTCTTCTTCTACTCTGTTTACTGGCGGATTACAGCCATGCAGCTTATAGCGCCAACTTCTGGCCAAACTACGCTGTAGCCAAGTTGATTTGCTCCATACCATTTCGCATTTCTTTGACAACTGAATGGAAACACAGCTTGTAAGGCAGCTTCTGTCCCTGCTCTTTGTATTAACAGTGATGGCAGATGAGCTTTTATTTTGCTTTGCCTCAATTAGTCAAGTAGTCTATACCGGTAAACGCCTGTCTCCAGATTTCACAGCTGTATAATATTACAACCAATCACATCCGCTCCTGGTCCAGTAGACTGACTCTGAGCCAGTAAATATCTCTGTTTGAGGCCAGCGGAGCTTTCAGATGAAGACCGCCTTTGAAGCCGGAGATTTCCCATTTTGGAATTAAAGGCAAGAATCCCCCCCCCCGACACTTTGAAGTTGCCTTTATCAAATAGAACATGAAAAGCCAATCGTTTAGCATAATCTGATTCCTTTAGTGAGGAGAAACAGGATAAAGCTGTTCGCCTCTCAAAGGGAGAGCTGGAGCCGGGAGTCCAACCAATACACATTTACCTGAGCTGCAAATTAATGTGATACTGCTGCGACAGAGAGGGAGGACTTTATTACCCAAGATGTGCCTTTAGATGGCTGAGAGGGAATCTATGAAACACGGATAAGCAAATGATCCTACAATCTTCTATTAAAAGATTGTGCTTGAAGCACAGACTGTATAAAATATGGACGTAGTCTCCGTGACGTCATCCTATGCTCCTCTCCACACCGAGTCCAAAACTTTCTTATTTCACAATGCAGTGTTTTTTTTCTCTGCAGCTGTTTTGTTTTTTCGAGTAATTTCGGATGCCAATAATAACAAACCAACCAATAAAGGAAATTACTTTTGCTCACAGGATCAATAGATTTTCTCGGAAGTCAACAAATCATAATTCTGATTGCTGCTAGATCGCCCCGTTACAGGTGTGTGCGGAAGAAGGTGAACTATTTAATGCAATGTTTCTGTAAGTTAGATAAGTAAGTAGATCATAAGTCATCTGAAGATAATAAATTATATTACATATGAGACATTTATGTATTTATTCTAGGGCTGTCAATCGATTTTTATCGGTTCAAAATGTACCTTAAAGGGAGATTTGTCAAGTATTTAATCCTCTTATCAACACGGGAGTGGGAAAATATGCTGCATTATGCAAATGTATGTATATATTTATTATTGTAAATCAATAAACAACACAAAACAATGACAGATATTGTCCAGAAACCCTCACAGATACTGCATTTAGCATAAAACAATATGCTCAAATCATAACATGGCATATCTGGAGGTCAGAGGTCAAGGGACCCCTTTTGAAAATGGCCATGCCAGTTTTTCCTCGCCAAAAATGTAGCGCAAGTTTGGAGCGTTATTTAACCTCCTTTTTGATAAGCTAGTATGACCTGGTTGGTACCGATGGATTCGTCAGGTTTTCTAGTTTCATATGATACCAGTATCTTCACTCTAGCTTTAAAACTGAGTCCCCTACAACCTCTGAAAGATCGATTGCCTGTTAAAGAAATTAGTGGCGTTTAAAACAAGTTTGCGTTAACATGTTATTATCGCGTTGAACTTATGAATTCATTCATGTAGCCATTGTTACATCTTGCAGTGTGGTAGTATTTTCACACCCTAAGAACCTTCCAATGGTGTTTATTATGGAAAGAGGATAATTTAACTAAAGATTTTTATATTCCTAAGGCAAAAACACTCCTCAAAGTGTGTACTGGTTGGTGCTCAAAGTGGCTTTTGACCCAACAATCAAACTCAACGGCTGCCTCCATTCATTCAGTTTACTAATTATTCCCCTCCGGGTCTGTCCAGCTGTTTAAGTGGCATGTGGATAAAGTACACCCAGTGGAAGGCTCTTAATGAACCAGTGGAACTGATAGTCACTCTCCACTTTCAGGCACTTTACTGTGACAGATCATGGTGATTGTTTTACCCTGAACCTAATCAGCGGCTAATATCCAAACGGCTCCACACAGTCTGAACAAGCTGCATATGAGAGGATGCCGGCACATACTATATATACTATATAGCCACTGTTTGAGATTTTAGAACGACAACAGCATCTCTTTCCTCTCAGCGGTTTCCCATTGTCTCTGTTTAGCTTTTAGAACCAGAAGCTTTTTCCTTTTGACAGTGGCATATGAAGTAGTCCCTTACTTGAGTTAGTAATACACAATACTGTAAAACTGTATCAATAAACAGTAAAATGTGCCAAACGTTGGGTGAGCATTCCTATGGAAGCTCAGTATTCATGTTAAAGTCTGTGTAAAGCAATAATAAATACGCATTCTGGGTTTGTCACACCACATGAAAAATATGTTACTAACCAATCAGCCAAATTTAAATGATTAAAAAAATCGCCTAGGTATATAAAATTAGCTTTCAAAATCATGGAAAAATAAACAGTATTCTCTGCTCTGAAACGCTGGGGGCGTGTCCGCTGAAGGTGCTGAAACAGCGCCAACAAGCGGGGAAGGGAAGAGTCCTTCTGATCGAGGCTCAGCCCGTGGACGGTCCGGTCTTCTCGGAGTCGGGTTGTTGGGAATGCAACCCAAAGCGGGTGGTAAACTCCATCTAAGGCTAAATACCTGCACGAGACCGACAGTCAACAAGAACCTGAAGGGAAAGGGAAGCTGACCTCGCTCACCTAACTACCATTTCTTTCAAAGTGGGGACTTTAACATCTATTGGGTGGTCTATTGCCCCATTGGAGGGCATATCTAGAGGTAAACCTAACCCTATTTATCTGTACGCAGCTTTTCTAAGTAAACCTCTAACTCCCTCTTGTAGAGAGCCACTTCTCTACCTACCAAATAATTCCTTGGCAAACTTACACAGATCTTTATAAAAAAGCTGCTCATTCCTTTCAGACTCGCTGCTTTCCTAAAGTTGCCAGCCTTGTAATTCTGCAGCTCATTAACACCCTCTTCCTCTGAGTTGCCTTCGCTCTCGGACTAAATCCATCAATCTCCTGTTGGCGCCTTGACTTTACTGCCTCCTAAAGATAACTTTTTATTCATAGGTTAAATCTTCCAACCTTCTCCAACTTCTTCTCAACTGTCCCTTTCCTATCAGATCTGAATTAACAGTTTCCCATAAGCCCTTCTCACTTCTCAATTTACTTTGGGTTTCTGCCCATCACTCCTCTCTCTTTCCTTGGCTTCCTGCTCTCAACACGTCCCTAACCCTGCCTAACATTCGCTGCTACCTTCTGCTTCAGGGATGCTAATATCCGGCAAACTTTTGTTACTAGCCTGTTGCTGGACTCCCCCCAACTGATTTGATTGACTTGAAGAAACTATAAATTGCCCAGAACAGAGCTGCAAGACTAGTCTTACATTGCCCTTTAAGAATGAAAACACAGACAGCATGCGTCGTAAGCTGTCATGGTTACCAGTAGAGAAAAGACTCGCCTTAAGCTTCTTTAGTAATAACATTTATTCTACTAAACCAGAGTTTTTATATATCCTGTATGACTTCTTTACCTACGTCAATCCTGCAGCAAATCCTCATTCAAATACCATTTAATAATACATTACTTGAGCAGCTGATTGATGTTGGTCATGTATAATGTTTTTTCCCTGATAATAGACCCTGAGGATAAATAATTATAGATGATGTAAATGAATGTAAGTCCCTGTTTCCGTAATCAGATTAGTTTTTACAAGAAGAGGAGATTACCCTCTTGCTCAACCTCCATCCTGGTGGACTCGGGTCATTTATTCATGGTTTCCTTCTGATAGATGTTTTGCCTGCCACAGCTAACGAGCCCAATCTGCCCGTGATTTCAGAGTGAAACTTCTCTTAGATGAGTTGCCTTACTACTGCAGGCTACGACTCTCATCTCGCCGACTATTTGACCCATAGCTGGGGTAAGTTTGGGTATCTTTTACTACTCATCCGCCTGTCCGCAAAGTTGACCCGTACCTGGAGTTTCACTCTCCAGACGGCATAGCCTTCAGGGTCATTGTGGCTCGCAAACCTTCCTGCCACAATGAGATATACAGTATACCTACAGGAAGGAAACAATATTGATCAGAAGAAAATGGAGATGGCTAGGACGTGTATTAAGGAAACCATCTGATGACATGACTAAAGTGGCATTGCGTTGGACACCGGAGGAAAAGAGGGAGGCTCAAAACAACCTGGATGGCCATTGGCATCAGCTAATGGGGATCCTTTTAAATAAATAAATAAATGTGGGGTCCCTGGCCATTACACTCTTTGCCCTAAGGCCCTTGTTGGAAGTCACCTTCTTACAGCCTCAACGGCACATCTGCAGTTGTGTTTCCTCTACCTTTGATGCTGTGGCTTCCACTAATTACTCTAATGCATTAACACAATTTGCGTTTAGGTTGTAGCGGCTCAGTTTTAAAGCTAGAGTGAAGATACTGGCATCATATGAAACTATAAAACCGGATGAATCCATTGATACTAACCAGGTCATACTAGCTTGTAGTGAAGGAGGTTAAATAACGCTCCAAACTTGCGTTACATTTTTGGCGAGGAAAAACTGTTATGGTCATTTTCAAAGGGGTCCCTTGACCTCTGACCTCCAGATATGTGAATGTAAATGGGTTCGATGGGTACCCACGAGTCTCCCCTTTACAGACATGCCCACTTTATGATAATCACATGCAGTTTGGGGATCTCTGAACATGTCTCTCTGTATGTGTTGCCTTGCCCTGTGCAAGTACCATAAGCATAAATATACATGTAACTGTAATGTAACTATATATGCATATATTACATATCTCCCAGGTTCTTTACCATATCCTTTCCTTGTTGGTTTGTCAGTGCCTTCATATAGAAGGGAAGGCCTCAACTAGATTTACATTCACTTTGAAATTACAAAATGAGTCGGGAAAATTGGATGGATGCAAAAGCCACACATGGAACCATTGTGAGAAAACCCGTTTTGTATTCATGAGAATGCCGACTCAAGTGGCAGAGTTAAATTGAACCACACATAGCAGAGATACTGCAGACGAGCAAAAAGCCCGCATCACCTCACAGTCACAGAGATGGAATTAACCATCCACACCACCGGCTGGTGTGCACTGCAAAAAGTGGCTATTGACTAAAATGCATTTTTTTCCCCCAAAATAATAATTGACATCTGTTTTTCCTATTATGCTCTATTTTTAAACGTCTTGTTTAGTCTCTTCTTCCCAGAGATTGTATGATTGCATGGATCTCATGTAATAAATGAATTTTCCTCAATCTCATTCTTTCGTGGTATACGTTTGTTTTTTGTTAACAAGATTCACTGAAATACACCAGATTTCTCACAATTCAAACCATCAGGTTCAGGTGACTTTATTTATAGATTTGTTTTGCAGCAAAAAATAGAAGATGGCATCCGTATTGACAGTAAATGAAGCAGTTGAGCACAGACAAAAGACACACCAAAAACATGACAAGAAGTACGCGAAAAGAAGGTCACAAGAACAATATAAAAAAACACTGAAATATCAGGACAAAAGAAAATAAAACGACAAAAGGTTAAACTTGCTCAGACTTATTTAAATGAACAATTGGAACAAAGCTGTTCCTGTAGCGCTGTGTTCTCCACCTTGGGACCCTAAACCTCCGACCAGATGGGAGAGGCTGGAGCTCACCAGACAGAGGATGAGAGTCATCGTTTGAGATATAGCTGGCTATCCGCTGTGACTTCCTGGTATACAGGGACTCTAAACTCAGCTGTGACTCACCAATCAGCCGACTGGACCATTTAATTATCTCACTCAGTCTGTTTCTGTCCTTCAGAGGCATTTTACCAAACCATGACACCAGAGAAAAGGATAAAACAGACTCAATAAAAGCACGATAAAATGAGGTCATCATGGTTTTTCCGATGTGGAAGTAGGACAGCTTCCTTAAGCAGAACAGACGCTGGAGCCCCTTCTTGCACACAGCTTCACAATTTGCCTCAAAGTTCAGTGTTGAAGAGCAATCTGGCAACGAGTGAGTGGAATGGGGAGGTTTAAATACTGGATGGATTACTGATGATATGCAGCTGTGAGCTCAGGTGAGCTGATGAGTCCCTTTACGAATTGAAACCAAGTTTCCAAAGAATTGAAACCAAGTTTCCAAAGACTTTTCCTAAAGCACAATGAAAACTGAACTTAAGGTGGCTCCTGCATTATTACCTGTCTTGTAAACGGGGCCTAAATAAATGTGTGTTAATTCAATTTACCACAAAAACAGGTCAATAGGGACCCACAGCTAATTTTTGCTTCTGGGCCCTGGTTATTAATGGTTACCATGAGGGCAGGTGTACGCCGGGGTGTTTTAGGATTTGAGGACATTCAGGGCTTAGTCCGGACCTACAAGCTCTATTAGTCTATCTTGATGCTTTATTTATGCACTCTGGCACCTTATTTACATTAGAAGTTTTGGCCTTCAGGCCGTAATTTGAGTAACGCTGCCACACATACTTAAATAAAGTTGGTTTAGAACCTCTGGCAGAGTAAACACGTTGTTTGTTAGGCTCCTGTCCTTGTCCTTGGTGTTTGCTTGCAGACTGCTAAACAGGAAACAAAATGACCAAATCGTAAAAATACCTGACTCCAAAATAAGAGGAAACACAACAGCCGCTCCAGAGGCAGCCTTATGCTATGATTAATTTGCAACCGACTTTATTACACTATGTGATCCCCCTTATATGAAGATGAATTAAAGAGCAGCTGGAGCTGGAGATTTAATTAAGATTCAGCATTCACCTTCTGCTAAGGTACCTTTGTTACTTAATTTAAATTAGACCATGGACCTGGCTAAGTGTTGGATTTAAAGCGCTACAGTGTGCTGATATCCTTGCTTTGCCCTCCACACGACGTTCCAATTACTGCAATATTGCAAAAGCCCATATGTGGGAAATAACCATATTCTGAAATGTGGCTGAATAAATTGCATCATTGCATCAGAATGAGGATACCTTGCCAAAGTTTTTACACCTAAGCAGCGAAAGGTGCTGTATGGTAGTCTAGAGACTGCTTAATCCCTCAGTTGTTTATAGTCATAGTCTTACTGTAGACACATGTTTCCCACATCATCTTACACTGATCATCAATGTCCCATAAGACTGGGATAAGATCGATTGACAGCCCTACTTAGTTTACGTACTTATTTTAAGCCCAACCATGATGTTTTTACTAAATTTAATTAAATTCGGTTTAATTTTGTATATCGTCAAATCATAACAGAAGTTATCTCAAGATGCTTTAATTTAGAGACCCAACACGAGATCCCCCAGGTGTGACAGTGGTAAGAAAAAACTGTCGCCGTTACCGTAGTTTTGTTGCATAAACCTAACCGCCACCGTTTCACATGCAAAAAGGCATTTTCACAACATTAACCCAGTAGCTAGAAATTACACGCGAAAAGCTTAAAACGCTTATCATGACACGCGGGATGTCCTTAAAAGTGGCTTTCTGTTGATATGCCTCCCCATGAGATCACAGTGCAGATACATATCAGCTGTAAATGTAATTATAAAAGCATCGGACAGACAGACGGGCTGCTGGTCACATTCAGATTCCTGTTGTAAACGGTCTTGAAAGTAGGAAGATAGTGTTGTAATGTGCATGAGGCGAACAACATGATTGACATCTCAATATACACCACATGCAGGATGTAGATTTAATCTGAGTTGGAGGCTGAGGTTTACCATCCTGACTCAACTCTTCCCATTTCTGCCTACAGTTAGCTCATCAGAACTGTGACAGGTTCATTTCTGCTGCTGCTTGCCTGAGATTACATTATGACTACATCTGCTGGGTGTGAAAGGCCTCCGCTCCCCGTGCTCCAATTCACAGCCTCCCGTATGTCAAAACCTCTTGTGCTAGAAAGTAAATTAATAATTTTGCTTGAATAATAATTCCAGAGAAAAGAATGAAAAGTAGAGCGGTGCCTTCAATGGCTTTACACGAACGTCTTAACTTAAATGTTAATTTCATTATTCACTCGGAAAAGGAGCGACGATAAGAAAGAAGTCTGTCTTTTGTTATCATTTCATAATGTGTCCACGGACCATTGTCTCACCGTGGACTCCACAGTGGAATCTACTGCTCAGCTTCACTCTGAAACCCTCACTGATTATTAAAATATCTAAATTTAATGGGTCAAACATACATAAAGTTATGTAGTTTTAAAATATGTCCCACTAAATTTTCACTTTTCTGTGGCTCTACGCTGCAAGGGGTTTGTAGCTTCTGCAACTATATGGACATTTTTTAAGTCCCAGCAATGAAAGTTTGGATTTATGTTCAAATTTGCATTGCAATGCTCGCTAAATACATACACAGTGTTATTATCCATCTTGACATAATAAAATAATTACTAAATAATGTGATTTAATTAAATGTATGAAGCATTTTATGGGTTTAAACATCACTTTTCATCATGTCCCACAACTTTGGTCTCAATGTTGAGATACGTAAAAAAAAGCTAATTCAATTATGACATGACATTATTACAAATGGAATTGTTTCATTGTTTGAAAAATCCTGTGTTAGTTAGTTGACGCAAGAGTAGGAAAAAATATTCGTTTTTAAAAATATCTGTATACGTGTAGAAACAACCTAAGAACGTTCTTCTTATGTGGGCCAAACATTGTCCAAGTTGCTTAAAAGTTTTCCACACCCACCTAAAGAGTGAGAGGCCACATGTGAGACTTATTCCTTAATAAGACGTTACTTATTAAAAGATTCATCAGCTGTGGCTGGGAATGCGTGAGCCCGTTTTTGGAGTTGACAGATGCCCTTTGGTTAAGTGACTCTCCCCGTTGAGCCCGCTCTGCACAACATCTATCAGCCGGCCTCGGAAAAAAGTCGATAAAATGAGTGCCGCCTACAAATGAACACATTTACCACTTCACTTGTCTGCCTCACCTATGCAGGGCAGAGCTCCGGGGAGCAGAGGAGAGGGACACTCTTTGAAGGGCTGGTCTGATTGAAATAATGGAAGACTTTGGACCTGAAGGAGGAGGTGGAGGTGGAGGAGTGATCGCTCCGCTTCCCGCGCTCTCTCCTGTCTGCCCCGTGTGGCGTACAATGCTTCAAAGCCGGAGATCAATAGTGCTCCTGCGAGCCGCCCAGCGTGTGGTGACCAACAGGCTTTCATTCCACACGCTTCTGATGCTGCGAATGTGAGAGCAAAATGTGAAATTTGAATTTCATTGTATTCTTGTCCAGTGTGTACCTCCCTCTCTCTTTCTCTTTCTCTCACACCCACAGAGACACAGAGATTCTTTGTGAGGACCGTCATAGACATAATGCATTACCTAACCCTAACCTAAACATCACCACTAGATGCCGAACCCCAACACTTACCCTAAACACATCAACCCCGACAAAAAATGTCAGAAAAAAGTGAAAAATGTCAAAAAAAAAAGTCTGAAAAATGTCCAAAAAAAGAGACTGAAAAATGTCCAAAAAGGTGAAAAATGTAAAAAAAAAAAAAAAAAGTCTGAAAAAAAGTCTGAAGAATGTCCAAAAAAAAGTGAAAAATGTCAAAAAAAAAAAGTCTGAAAAATGACTGAAAAAAAGTGAAAAATGTAAAAAAAAAAAAGTCTGAAAAATGTCCAAAAAAAAAAAAAAAATCTGAAAAATGTCTAAAAAAAGTGTAAAAAAAAAATATCTGAAAAATGCACCTGCATTTCTTTCCAGATCTGCCATTCACAACCACAGACTGTATATAAATATGGACAACGCGTCTACCACTCCACTCCCACTGTGCAGAAGTGCCAAAATATCCAAGATATCCAATACGGGAGCTGTCATGTTTGAAAATTTGACGTCATTTGGAGCCGGAGTCTGCGCAGTAGTGATCGGGGCGGTGGAGCCGCGGTATCGAGGTCACATCATTTGACACATTTAACTAATAAAAACAAAAAAAAAGCATCACACTTGTAAGATGCATGCAAGAGGAAGGACTGCAGTGCATGACGGCTGCCTCGCTGACTGCTGCGTCTCCCATGCGTGTGGTGTCCACACCAGCAGCGTTTCTGCTGATTGCCTTTCTTAATGGCCGTTTCATTTCATTAGGGCCCGAGCACTGACCGCAGGTCTGCGAAGGCCCTATTGTAATTGGTCCGTTTATTAGGGCCCGAGCACTGACCGCAGGTCATGCGAAGGCCCTATTGTAATTGGTCCGTTTATTATTATTATTATTAGGGCCCGAGCACCGACGAAGTCGGGTCCGAGGACCCTATTGAAACTGAAGGAATTATTATTATTATTATTATTATTATTTTTATTTTTCACAAAACTTAATCGCCTTTTTGAGGCCTTTGCCATGCTCGAAAAGTTGTTAAACTTGGCACACTTATCAGACGCGGTGAAAAATTTGATATTTTAAGGGTCTCGGATTCGGGTGTTGCAAAATGGCTCGCTAGCGCCCCCTAGAAAACTGAAAAAATTGATATCCGTTCGGCGGTTTCACCTACATTTATGAAATTTGGCAGATAGATGTAACATGTGGAGACGCACAAAAAAGCCTCTTGGAGGCATGCCCAAATCTCAACAGGAAGTCAGCCATATTGGATTTTATATGCAATTTTGCCCATTTTTTGCGTTTTATAGGCCGTGTACTTTAACGCACTCCTCCTCCAGATTTCATCAGATCGACTTGAAATTTGGTCAGGACCATCTTAAGACCTTAAGGATGAAAAGTTATTCAATTGGTGAGTTTTCATTGAACAATCTGACCGTGGCGTGGCGGCGAAAAAGCGCCTTTCGCCAAAAAACAGGAAGTTGCTGTAACTTTGGCATACCTTTTCCAATCTGCTCTAAATGTCACATGTATGATAAGGGTCCTGGCCTGATGACATCCACATGCAAATTTTGACTCTCAGTCATAGCGCCACCTAGTGGTAACAGGAAATGTCATGTTGTACACGTTGATGTACATCTCCTCAGAAATTAATCACATCTTTACCAAATTAGGTGAGAAAAGCCTTAAGACCTTGATGATGCTTCCTTTCGAAAATTGTGAGTTTTCATCAAATGGCGGCACCGTGGTGATATGGCGAATTTCGATGAGTCGCCATGAAAAAACAAACCGCTGTAACTCAACTCCAGATGGTCAGATCTTATCCAAATTAATAACATTTGATGATCGTCCCGGCCTGAAGACATCTACAGTCTAATTTTCAATCATACTCATAGCGCCACCTAGTGGCAACAGGAAGTTACTGTCGCCATATTTTGGTGTACTACTGTTAGCAGGTTAACCAGATCCACCTCAAATTTGGTCACAGCAATGGTAAGACCTTCATGATGCCAGACAGCGAAGGTTTTGTATTTTCGTGAAATGCCGTTGCCGTGGCGACGTATTGTTCGCCATGAAACAGGAAGTTGCTTTTGAGGTGCTAGGATTGCTTAAAAACAAACGAAACTTGGCACACTCATTAACTGCGCTAAAATATGTTAACAGATATGGTTTTGGTGCTTGTGTGTGGCAAGGGGGCTCAATAGCGCCCCCTACAAAATTTCAACAAAGCAGCCCTCGCGGTACGTTTGACCTAGATGTTCGAGATTTGGTAGGCACATGTATCACCCGTAGACTTAACAAAAAGTCTCTTGGTGCCATGCTCTAAACCCAACAGGAAGTCGGTCATCTTGATTTTTGTGTGAATTTTTTCGTATATTTTTGGCTATTTCCAGGCTTTGTATTTTTACGAACTCCTCTTACAGACTTAACCCGATCAACTTCAGAGTTTATCAGTACAATCTGAAGACCTTTGTGATGAAAAATTATTCAAATCGTGAGGTTTTTTGAAACGACGTTGACGTGGCGTGGCGGAGAATTTGCATGACTCGCCATTGAAAGACAAAATGTTGTAACTCGACTGTACTTTTTCCAATCTGCCCCAAACTTGAAATACCACATAGTAGTCCAGATCTGAGGACATCTACATGGCAATATTGACTCATAGTCATAGCGCCACCTACTGGCAACAGGAAGTCAGCGTTACGTGACAAACATCATCCGATTCACATGAAATTTACCATGTGTGATCTACGTCATTGTGCTCGTCAGAGTTCCGGTTTCATTGTGCCCGGCCGCGTCGGTTGGCGTCCCGCGCGTACCCCAGACGCGCGTAGAGGTGCTCGGGCCCGTTCATCGCTGCTTGCAGCTTTAATTATTATTATTATTATTATTTTTAGGACAAAGTAATCGCAGTTTTGAGGGGCTAAAGGTGCTCGGAAAATGAAAAAATTTTGCACATGTATCAGGACTGGTGAAAAATTTGATATTTTCTGGGTCTCTTGCTGGGATGTGACAAAATGGCTCGATAGCGCCCCCTACAAAATTGCTAACATTGAGCCCCTCGTTGTGGTTTCACCTAGAAACATGAAATTTGACAGGTATATGCAACATGTTGAGACGTACAAAAAAGCCTCTTGGAGGTATACCATAAACCCAACAGGAAGTCAGCCATATTGAATTGAATGTGTTATTTTAGGGTATTTTTTGCCATTTCCAGGCACTATACTTTAACGAACTAGTCCTAGAGTTGTAACCCGATCGACTTCAAATTTGGTCAGTACAGTCTCAAGACCTTTGTGATGAAAAGTTGTTCGAATCTTTCATTTTCATCGAACTATGTTGCCGTGGCGTGGCGGCAAAAAAGCGCCTTTCGCCAAAAAACAGGAAGTTGCTGTAACTTTGTCGTACATTAACCAATCTGCTCCAAATCTCTCATGCCTGATAAAGGTCCGTCCCTGATGACATCCACGTGCAAATTTTGGCTCGCAGTCATAGCGCCACCTACTGGCAACAGGAAATGTCATGTTTTGCATGCTGATGTACTCTGCCTCACAAACTAATCAGATCCACCTCAAATTAGGTCAGGAAAGCCTTAAGACCTTGATGGTGCTTCCTTGTGAAGATTGTGAGGTTTCGTTGAATGGCGGCGCCGTGGCGGCATGGCGAATTTCGATGACTCGCCATTAAAAAACAAACCTCTGTAACTCGACTCCTGATGGTCAGATCTTTTCCAAATTTCTAACGTTTGATGAGCGTCCCGACCTGAAGACATCTACAGGCACATTTTGAATCATACTCATAGCGCCATCTAGTGGCAACAGGAAGTTACAGTCGCTCTATTTTGGCGTGCTACTCTTAGCAGGTTAACCAGATCAACTTCAAATTTGGTCAGCGTGGTGTTAAGAAGTTCCTGATGCCAGCCTGCAAAGCTTTTTAGCTTTCGTTGAGCGTACTTGCCGTGGCGACGCATCATTCGCCATGAAACAGGAAGTTGTTTTTCAAGGGCTAGATATGCTTGTAAATGAACTAAACTCGGCACACTCATTAACGGTGCTAAAATGTGTTAACGGATATGGTTTTTGTGCTTTGGTGTGGCAAGGGAGCTCGATAGCGCCCCCTACAAAATTTCAACGAAGCAGCCCTCGCAGTACGTTTCACCTAGATGTTCGAGATTTGGTAGGCACATGTATCACCTGTAGACTTAACAAAAAGTCTCTTGGTGCCATGCTCTAAACCCAACAGGAAGTCGGCCATCTGGATTTTTGTGTGAATTTTTCGTATATTTTTGGCCATTTCCAGGCTTTGTACTTTAACGAACTAGTCCTAGAGACTTAACCCGATCAACTTCAGATTTGGTCAGTACAATCTAAAGATCTTTGTGATGAAAAGTTGTTCAAATCGTGAGGTTTTTTGAAACGGCGTTGACGTGGCGTGACGGAGAATTTGCATGACTCGCCATTGAAAAACAAAATGTTCTAACTCAACTGTACTTGGTCCAATCTGCCCCAAACTTGACCTACCACATAGTATTCCAGACCTGAGGACATCTACATGGCATAATTAAATTATGTACCCATGCCCCTACCATTGTTTTGCTTTTTTACAGAAATAAAATTGCGCCATATTATCAAGAGATAGTTGGATGACGGATTTTAGAGGTGACAGTAAACACATCAGTTTTCATTCGTCACATTCAGATGGTGTCAGATTACACACACACAGAAGGAGAGAGTTTTGGCTTAGGACAGGGGGCAACCCGCGGCTCTGGAACCGCATGCGGCTCTTTAGTCCGTCTGCAGTGGCTTCCTGTAATTTTGACAAAAAAAAAAATGGAAATAAATAACGTTTTTTGTTGTTTTTTTTGCACAGTGGACAATCTTTCACAGCCAAAAGACCCTCGTTAACAGCCAGTTGGAGGGTGTGAGCGACACACGGCAGGCTGGGGAGTCCCGCATAAGAGGCGGTGCGCCGAGACCAGCTCTCGGTCGGCTTGGAGAGGGTCGGGGCGAAGGTGGCTCGCGGGCGCAGCTTTACATCACTCCCCGCCCGGACCTGACCCGTTATCCCGAAAACAAACACGCATTATTCCGAAATACCGTTTTACCGACAATACACTCCATGCACCGCTGTCTTAATGCACGGGCTTTCCGGGGCTCAAGCCCCCTGACCCGACCACAGAAAAGAGCCCACGATGCTCCAGGGGAAGAAAAATAAAAATATAATTCACAGGCCAACTGGATGCTCCATGGTGTATTTTACTCCGCTCCATGGTAAAGACGCAACTGCGCTGGTGTTTTTTACTCCGACAGAACCTGCAGAGAGAGGGATGTTTCTGCTGATTTAGTTACGTGGGAAAGTGATGACATCATTCTGCATAATAAAGTAGCCATGTGCCAAACCCCCAAGCGCAGGTTCAGGCGTGCGCACGTTCAGGCACGCGCAGGTTCAGGCGCGCGCACGTTCAGGCAGAACTAAACTATCTCAAAACTAGAATAAAGGGAAAAATTAAAGGGAAAGTGAGCTCAATTTACAGTATTGACGATTGCTGCCAAATTTTCTGTGGATCATTATTGGACCAGGCTCATCAAAAGTTGCTTAAAGCTTGTTGATATCTTATTTCGTTTTCAAGATATTGACTTTTTAGCTGGACTGTACTTGGTCAAATCTGCCCTAAACTTGATCTACTTCATAAGAGTTCAGGCCTGAGAACATCTACATGTTAGTATTGTCTCCTATTCATAGAGCCACCTACTGGCAACAGGAGGTCAGCGTTATGTGACAAACATAATCAGATTCACATGAAATTTACAATATGTGGTCTACACTTGATAATGAGCAACATAATGCATGTTTAGCGTGTGTTCTCTAGCGACACATAGCGGACACAGGAAGTGGTGAAAAAATTGAAATACGTCATTTCCTGTGCCACTCAATCTACGCAGGAAATAACGTCTAACGTGTGCGTGCAGTGTCTGATGGTCACTGAAATGTACGGGTGTGTCGATTGGCGTCCCGCCAGTACCCCCGACGTGCGGGAAGGTGCGAGGGCCCGTTCATCGCTGCTTGCAGCTTTAATTATTATTATTAGGGCCCGAGCACCGACGAAGTCGGGTCCGAGGACCCTATTGAAACTGTAAGGATTATTCTTTTTCTTTTTCTCTCAAATGAATCGCGTTTTTGAGGCCTTTGCCATGCCGGAAAAGTTGTTAAACTTTGCACACTTATCAGACGCGGTGAAAAATTTGATATTTTAAGGGGCTCCAGCTCGGATGTTGCAAAATGGCTCGCTAGCGCCCCCTAGAAAATTGGCAAACTTGAGCCCCTCGCTCCAGTTTCACCTACAAGTATGAAATTCGGCACACAGATGTAACATGTTGAGACGCACAAAAAAGCCTCTCGGAGGTATGGCCAAAACTCAACAGGAAGTCAGCCATATTGGATTTAATATGCAATTTTGCCCATTTTTTGCGTTTTATAGGCCGTGTACTTTAACGAACTCCTCCTCCAGATTTCATCAGATTGACCTGAAATTTGGTCAGCACCATCTTAAGACCTTAAGGATGAAAAGTTATTCAATTGGTGAGTTTTCACTGAACGACCTGACCGTGGCGTGGCGGCGAAAACGCGCCTTTCGCCAAAAAACAGGAAGTTGTTGTAACTTTGGCATACATTTTTCAATCTGCTCTAAATTTCGCATGTGTGATAAGAGTCCTGGCCTGATGACATCCACATGCAAATTTTGGCTCGCAGTCATAAAGCCACCTAGTGGTAACAGGAAATGTCATGTTGTACACGTTGATGTACATCTCCTCAGAAATTAATCACATCTTTACCAAATTAGGTGAGAAAAGCCTTAAGACCTTAATGATACTTCCTTTCGAAAATTGTGAGTTTTCATCAAATGGCGGCACCGTGATGATATGGCGAATTTCGATGAGTCGCCATGAAAAAACAAACCGCTGTAACTCAACTCCAGATGGTCAGATCTTATCCAAATTAATAACATTTGATGATCGTCCCGGCCTGAAGACATCTACAGTCTAATTTTCAATCATACTCATAGCGCCACCTAGTGGCAACAGGAAGTTACTGTCGCCATATTTTGGTGTACTACTGTTAGCAGGTTAACCAGATCCACCTCCAATTTGGTCACAACAATGGTAAGACCTTCCTGATGCCAGACAGTGAAGGTTTTGTATTTTCGTGAAATGCCGTTGCCGTGGCGACGTATTGTTCGCCATGAAACAGGAAGTTGCTTTTGAGGTGCTAGGATTGCTTAAAAACAAACGAAACTTGGCACACTCATTAACGGCGCTAAAATATGTTAACAAATATGGTTTTGATGCTTGTGTGTGGCAAGGGGGCTCAATAGCGCCCCCTACAAAATTTCAACAAAGCAGCCCTCGCGGTACGTTTGACCTAGATGTTCGAGATTTGGTAGGCACATGTATCTCCCGTAGACTTAAAAAAAAGTCTCTTGGTGCCATGCTCTAAACCCAACAGGAAGTCGGTCATCTTGATTTTTGTGTGAATTTTTCGTATATTTTTGGCTATTTCCAGGCTTTGTACTTTAACGAACTGCTCCTAGAGACTTAACCCGATCAACTTCAGATTTGGTCAGTACAATCTGAAGACCTTTGTGATGAAAAGTTATTCAAATCGTGAGGTTTTTTGAAACGACGTTGACGTGGCGTGGCGGAGAATTTGCATGACTCGCCATTGAAAGACAAAATATTGTAACTCACTGTACTTTTTCCAATCTGCCCCAAACTTGAAATACCACATAGTAGTCCAGATCTGAGGACATCTACATGGCAATATTGACTCATAGTCATAGCGCCACCTACTGGCAAGTCAGCGTTACGTGACAAACATCATCCGATTCACATGAAATTTACATTGTGTGATCTACGTCATTGTGCTCGTCAGAGATCCGGTTTCATTGTGCCCGGCCGCGTCGGTCGGCGTCCCGCCAGTACCCCCGACGCGCGGAGAGGTGCTCGGGCCCGTTCATCGCTGCTTGCAGCTTTAATTATTATTATTATTATTCTTATTATTTTTAGGACAAAGTAATCGCAGTTTTGAGGGGCTAAACGTGCTCGGAAAATGAAAAAATTTTGCACGTGTATCAGGACTGGTGAAAAATTTGATATTTTCTGGGTCTCTTGCTGGGATGTGACAAAATGGCTCGATAGCGCCCCCTACAAAATTGCTAACATTGAGCCCCTCGTTGTGGTTTCACCTAGAAGTATGAAATTTCACAGGTATATGCAACATGTTGAGACGTACAAAAAAGTCTCTTGGAGGTATACCATAAACCCAACAGGAAGTCAGCCATATTGAATTGAATGTGTTATTTTAGGGTATTTTTTGCCATTTCCAGGCACTATACTTTAACGAACTAGTCCTAGAGTTTTAACCCGATCGACTTCAAATTTGGTCAGTACAGTCTCAAGACCTTTGTGATGAAAAGTTGTTCGAATCTTTCATTTTCATCGAACTATGTTGCCGTGGCGTGGCGGCAAAAAAGCGCCTTTCGCCAAAAAACAGGAAGTTGCTGTAACTTTGTCGTACATTAACCAATCTGCTCCAAATCTCTCATGCCTGATAAAGGTCCGTCCCTGATGACATCCACATGCAAATTTTGGCTCGCAGTCATAGCGCCACCTACTGGCAACAGGAAATGTCATGTTTTGCATGCTGATGTACTCTGCCTCACAAACTAATCAGATCCACCTCAAATTAGGTCAGGAAAGCCTTAAGACCTTGATGATGCTTCCTTGTGAAAATTGTGAGGTTTCGTTGAATGGCGGCGCCGTGGCGGCATGGCGAATTTCGATGACTCGCCATTACAAAACAAACCTCTGTAACTCGACTCCTGATGGTCAGATCTTTTCCAAATTTCTGACGTTTGATGAGCGTCCCGACCTGAAGACATCTACAGGCACATTTTGAATCATACTCATAGCGCCACCTATTGGCAACAGGAAGTTACAGTCGCTCTATTTTGGCGTGCTACTCTTAGCAGGTTAACCAGATCAACTTCAAATTTGGTCAGCGTGGTGTTAAGAAGTTCCTGATGCCAGCCTGCAAAGCTTTTTAGCTTTCGTTGAGCGTACTTGCTGTGGCGACGCATCATTCGCCATGAAACAGGAAGTTGTTTTTCAAGGGCTAGATATGCTTGTAAATGAACGAAACTCGGCACACTCATTAACGGTGCTAAAATGTGTTAACGGATATGGTTTTTGTGCTTTGGTGTGGCAAGGGAGCTCGATAGCGCCCCCTACAGAATTTCAACGAAGCAGCCCTCGCAGTACGTTTCACCTAGATGTTCGAGATTTGGTAGGCACATGTATCACCCGTAGACTTAACAAAAAGTCTCTTGGGGCCATGCTCTAAACCCAACAGGAAGTCGGCCATCTGGATTTTTGTGTGAATTTTTCGTATATTTTTGGCCATTTCCAGGCTTTGTACTTTAACGAACTAGTCCTAGAGACTTAACCCGATCAACTTCAGATTTGGTCAGTACAATCTAAAGATCTTTGTGATGAAAAGTTGTTCAAATCGTGAGGTTTTTTGAAACGGCGTTGACGTGGCGTGGCGGAGAATTTGCATGACTCGCCATTGAAAAACAAAATGTTATAACTCAACTGTACTTGGTCCAATCTGCCCCAAACTTGATCTACTTCATAAGAGTTCAGGCCTGAAAACATCTACATGTTAATATTGACTCCTATTCATAGCGCCACCTACTGGCAACAGGAAGTCAGCGTTATGTGACAAACATTATCCGATTCACATGAAATTTACAATGTGTGGTCTACACTTGATAATGAGCAACATAATGCCTGTTTAGCGTGTGTTCTCTAGCGCCACATAGCGGACACAGGAGGTGGTGAAAAAATTGAAATGCGTCATTTCCTGTGCCGCTCAATCTACGCAGGAAATAACGTCTAACTTGTGCGTGCAGTGTCCGATGGTCACTGAAATGTAGGGCTGCGTCGACCGGCGTCCCGCCAGTACCCCCGACGTGCGGGAAGGTGCGAGGGCCCGTTCATCGCTGCTTGCAGCTTTAATTATAAATGTCATTTATATGTATTTACCTGCTGTCCTCTTCCTGTCTGCCTGCCTGGAACCTGTTCTGTTACAGCTTAGAATATATTTTGACCACATGCTTATCTTGTCTGATCTAATTTACCTCCTCCAGACCAGCTATAAGGTCATAATGCCGCTGTAAGCTCTAAACTAGTCTTCATTATTAGTCGCCACATTTGCAAGTGCACACATATCTCTTGCACACCACAACGGTTGTCTGATATTGTAGCCTGGTTGTTATAAATGTCCCCATTATACTGCCACTGAATCTTCATAATGCCACATGTTGTTGACAAAGGTGAGAGCCTTTATAGAGAACAAGCTGCAGAACCACAATGCTTTCTGTCCCACGGGGGTGGACACCTCTGGCTAATTTGCAAAAGACGCCGCTCAGACGTCCAGTCTAACCTTCAGAGCTAATTCCACCCAGCGCTCCTCTACCGATGTCACGTTCATTTATTATCTCTGCGCTTATTGGAGAGGTCAGCGCGGAGGTCGTAGTCACTGACCTGCCAGCGCTGACGTGTCCGGCCCAGGTGGAAATCCAGCCGGCTTCTCTCTTTCTGCCGCGACCCCTCGTGCCCTACAGGTGTGTATTTCAGGTCATCCAGCCAATTAGGGAGCTCATAGGTATGCAAAGGCAGCGGCGCTCATTAAAACAACATGACTTCAATTTTACCCGCCTTCCAAACAGGATTTTCTCCCAAAAAAAGAAGAAAAAGAGAAATCATTTTGGTTGCACTACTGCAGCATGTCCTAATTATGCACTTTTTAATTGGTTTTAAGTTTGCCATAGAATCAAAAGTTGTCAAATTCAGTTGGGTTTAGACACGTTTCGTCTGGAGTCTGTTCATTAATTAGTTTAATGGCATGTGTTTACATACAGTACTTCAGATAAGTGCCCACATTTTGCTCGGGGCATAACAGCAACTGGGTCAGAACACTGACTCCAATTAAAAAGAAGGGCTTGTCGTTGTATGTTAAGCACTGTCAAAGACCTTTTGGAAATGTGGTGGCTTAAAGAGGACCTATTATAATATATAATATATAATATATTACCTATTTGGTCAGCTAGCCCACTGTTGTGATTGGTCAACCAAACCTAACTCTTCCGACTCCGCTCCAGCTCCGCTCTAGCTAGCTTTGTTTGAGGTCGTGCCAAACTAGTCGGTAGGCGAATGTGTTACTTGGTGACATCACCATGTTATGGAAGAAAAGGCGAGACTTCAAGCGACGCATTTCAGGCAGTTCAGCAGCAGTGTTTCTGTGGGGCGGAATCCCTTATATATTTACTTGTCCCTTTTATTTATTTATGTATTTATTTTTAATTTTTTACTTGTATTTATTTATTTTTAGAAATGCATAAAGAAATGTATAAAGAAAGAATATAGAAAAGAATACAGAAATAAAATGCATAAATAAATACATATATTTAAAATTAAATGTAATTAAGGCAAAAATAAATAAATAAATAAAAAATAAAAACATAAATAAATAAAAGGGAAAATTAAAAAGTAAATAAATAAGGGAATTAATACAAAGATAAATAAATAAATAAGCAAATTGAAACAGAAATATTAATTTGTGTCACATTCTATCAATTAATTAATGACAACATGTATTTTTAATATTATCTTTGCTACCTTTAATGACATTTATTTATTTATCAAGTCATTTATGTATTTATTCATTTATTTTGGCAGCTCCGTGTCTTCCATACTAAAAACCCACATTTATTTTAACTCCAGACTTTCTAACACAGATACAATTGTAGTCTCGGTGCCCAAACTGAGAGAACCCTGATTACATCATTAATCTGATGACATCATCAGGGTTATTTTCTCAGACTAAAGCTCCTCCAGAACCACGAAGCACACCTGTTTCTACGAGCTGAATGGTACTCCACACTACCGGTAAACTGAGCTTCACATGTGAAATTGGTCAAGTGGCCCTTTACTCCTTAAATACTGACCCTGAAAGCTCCCTGAACTCACTTCAGTCTCCTGAGAGGCTGCCAGTCACTTTGTGTCAAGCAGTGAAAGCACCTACTATTAAACCAATCGTTGGTTTCCTTCCTCTGCTGCTTGCCGGCTCCCACGGGGACAGAAAGTCCTCATCTCCCCTCTCCTGCTCTCCACAGCTACCTCCCTCTGTGGAACTAACAGATCGGCCCCCGGGCCCGAGCTTTCTGCCGTCTCCAGAGGCCTCCGATAGAAAAACTTCCACCCACTTTCCTGTAAAGTTGGAGAACACATGAGAGGGGAAAGTCTGTCCTCTGTGCAGACCAATCTGGAAATTCAATATACAATATGACTTCCTCTCTTACGTTTGTGCAGACTGTGTTCACAGGGGGGTTATGGCATATTTTGGTGTTCTCCATGTGGGATTGCATAATAATGCAGACAATTTTTTTTAACTGATACATCAATATCTGTGTAATTCATTTAAAAGTCTCTTTCTGTATATATTTATTTCACCATATCCCGAATCTGAGCCTTCAACAGGCACAGAGGATCCTCCTCTCCCCTCTCCTCCTCTCCCCACTCCTTACAGAGAATAAGTTTATTCAAGTGCGCTATTAGTTTACTTCTTTTAAACTTAAAATAAGAGAGTACACTTTCAGATGACTTTTTATGTACTTATCAGAGATAAACTTAACAAAATTATACTTAAGTATACTTGGTTTATACCGACATGTATACAGAAAAGTCTAGGTATATTTGGCTAAGTACTATAAGTTCACTTAAGAAAACTTACTAGTTTACTTGCAGTAAAAACTTATTAAACTAGTAGTTTACTGAGAGTATACTTTAAAGTGTACTTTCATAAACTAAAAAAAAAGGGCTACAAGTATAGTAAACTAACAATACCAATAACCAATAACTGCACTATACTGAACACCGACTGTCTATCAATACTGCTCAGGTGCAATTTCATTCCAATCACTGTGCAACATCATATTTCCACCAGTGCAATTGTGTTAATAGCCTGTTTATTGTCAATACTGTATATATTGTTCCAATTTTTAATATTCCCCTCGTTTATATTGTTCCTATTTTTAGATTCCTTCTATTTAAATTGTTCATATTTTATCTGTCTGTCTACTTTTGTTTTGCTTTTTGCACTGTGTTGTATCTTGATTTTTGTGTTTTCTGATGCTTTATTGTTTCTTACACTATCACCTTTGCTGCTGTACGCTGTAAATTTCCCCACTGTGGGACTAATAAAGGAATATCGTATCTTATAAGTTAACTCGTAGTATTGTCCATATTATAGTTGCAGCACAAAATACAACTTGGATGGAAACTAGTTGTGTACTCAAAGTTTACTACTCTTACATCAGTGATTGTAGCCGTTCTGCTCTGAGACAGCTGATGAAACTGTCTTGTTTGTACCAAAATTAATGTTCCTCATAAGACCCAGACCCTGTTTTTACAGTACTAAACAGACCCCGATGCAAAGAGCTCTAATAATGTTTCTGAACTACAGCTCAAACATCCAATTCTCCTCGCTATGGGTTAAACAACCGATGTGAATATATGTCATGTAAAACCATGGGACAGATAAATGAAACTGTGTGTCTTGCTCTACACGGCCACATCATCAGATATTGCCGTGCGCTTTTACAAGGATCCCTGTCTTCACAGATGGCTACTTTAACAAGGCTGAAACAAATACGGGAGACAAGAGCAGCGTTAAATGAGACACGGCCAGTGAAAACTGCTCAGCCTTGATGCTGTCTGCTCCGGCGAGCCGAGCTTTTTCATGCTCAATTTAAAGTTTGAGGAAGTAAAAGTCGCTCGTGTGTGCTTTTGATCTGGCTCACTACAGCTTTGCCTTTCCATGACATGCCATGATTAGGGAGATATCCTCTCAGGTGTGTCAGATACAGAGAGAGGTGAGTGTTATGCGAGCCTTTCACTGCAAAACTATCTCACCTCAAGCCCATAACAGTGGAATCAGGTTGTGATGGCATTTTATGAAAGTATGCAGAGAGAAAGCTGAATCTTTGACATTCTACTAAACAAGATGATACAGTAGATTACAGAATAACGTTATTATTCAGTGCGTCTGTGTCCTCCGGTGCTCCTAAAGGCATCTGCAAGATTTCACAAACCAGAAAAAACAACCAATCAGAGCCGAGCTGGAGCCTTGCCGTCTCTGAGCAGCTGTCAATCACTCGCAAACTCCAATCAAGAGGTCAAACTAGGCAGCGCTGATCAAACATGAATCAATATTCTGTTACTGTAATGTCTATTTCTCTCATCAGATGTTTTCAGAAAGCTGTAAAATCTCAATGTCCAGCCTCTCACACAGTAGAGTGCTATATAACCATGCACCCTTATTAATATTATGGACAGTTGCACATTATAAATACAAACTCCAAGGCAACAACGGAGCTGTTGAAGCCAACTAACTGCTGATCCATCTGTGATACAGTCACCAGCAACTAACATTATTCAGAAGGCTTCACATGAGAAGGAAGGACGACTATTAAGAAAATGCAAAACTGCCATTTGTTGGTCAGTCACTATTACTATGAATGTATGTATATATTTATTATTGGAAATCAGTTAATAACACAAAACAAAGACATATATTGTCCAGAAACCCTCACAGGTTCTGCATTTAGCATAAAACAATTTGCTCAAATCATAACATGGCAAACTGCAGCCCAACAGGCAACAACAGCTGTCAGTGTGTCAGTGTGCTGACTTGACTATGACTTGCCCCAAACTGCATGTGATTATCATAAAGTGGGCATGTCTGTAAAGGGGAGACTCGTGGGTACCCATAGAACCCATTTACATTCACATATCTGGAGGTCAGAGGTCAAGGGACCCCTTTGAAAATGGCAATGCCAGTTCTTCCTCACCAAAATTTAGCGTAAGTTTGGAGCGTTATTTAACCTCCTTCCCAATAGTAGTGGGTTAGATAGTCTGACCTGGTTGGTACCGATGGATTCATCAGGTTTTCTAGTTTCATGTGATACCAGTATCTTCACTCTAGCTTTAAAACTGAGCCGCTACAACCTAAAAATCGCAAGTTGCGTTAATGTGTTAAAGAATTTGGTGATATTAAATATATTAAATATTAAATTATATGTTTAAATAAATAGCAACTAATTTCTCCTCATCAGCACATCCTTATCAAAAATCCACCAATCTCTTTAAGGTCAAAGTGGTGGCTTTCAGCCAGTGAACGCCTCACTGCTCCACTCATAATACGACAGCATCTATAAGCAGCAGAAAGTCTCTATGACCCTTCAGCTGCCTCCTCCAACTGACATTACCTTTTTTCTTTTTTTTCCAAGAGAGACGTAATTAATATGACATTGTTGTCAAGACGCCCAAAGGACAAACTAAGGCAAGCTGGTTAAATCAATGGATGTAAAAAAAGGTACTTTAAAATTAGATATGACATGAATAAATGATCATAATGCAGAGGCCGCATTGACAGCTGGCAGTAATGTATGCATTTATAAGAATCTCATTACTTAAGCAGGGCATGATTGAGCTTCCTTTTGTGACGCTGATCTCAATCGACATGAGATTTAAATGCCATCCAGAGAACCAAAGCCACTCATAGCACTAATCAGCATGCAACAGAAACAAACCCAACTACCTCAGCATGTCAATGTGCTGCAGACGACCCTCACCGAGAACCAGGTCGTGGAGCAGGAATGGAAGAGACGGGTCAAAGAGTCTGTAAACATGATGAGACTAATGATTCTGTGAGGAGGATGCATGGAGAGCTGCACACACAGTGACCAACCAAGAGTTGTTGTCTCTCCTGTGAGGAAGGCTCTTCTGGTGTCTGTGGGAAGTTCCACTACTTAGTCATAGCCCTGCTAAATCCATTTTATTTACATAGCCCCAAAAATCAAGGCTTTTATACACACAAGCATCCATGAAACTTTGAGGATTTTGAGGTGAAAACTTCTTCCACCAGCATTATGCACTCAACTGTTATTAGAGTAATAAATATACTGTATGAATACTACAAGAAAACAAACCGGGTGCATTAAAGGACCAAGAGAGTAAAAAGCATCCTGTGCTCCTCTTACATCTGACTTCTTCTACCTGTTTGGATTATTCTGTTCAGTATCATGGAATAAAACAATAGACTAATGTTACACTACACAGCAGGCTGAGCAGGGACGACAACTGGTGAGTGAAACATCCACATTTAGTCTTTATTAACTTAAATTGTAGTCTACTAACCCATCTTTTAAGTGGATCCAGTCGGATCTGGAGCTCACAGCTGATCTGTACGTGGTTTGTTTACATGACGTAACAGAAGTGCAGATTAAACGGATTCACTGTGGACAGAGAGCGTCCGATGCCATGCGATGTGGCACGATAGTCGGACACTCGCATCCAGTTAGGACACGGTATTAGGTTATAACCTGTTTTTATTGACATAACAGCATGTGTATGCGTGCGTGCGCACCTGTGTGCATAAGTGACAGTATGTATACGCCTCTCTGTCATTTTATTTCTTTCATGAAACATGATAATGTTAAATAAACACTTATTAAAGTGTATATATATTATGTCAAAGCTGATTGCCCGTCCGTCCACAATACTCTGGCGCCGACCCTGGCTTTAGTGCATGTGAGCGTGCCCCACTGGCTAGCTCACGGCCGCTGCTCTGCACAGCTCTCGTACAGCGGTTACAGCTGATAACGTCGTCTGCACTGTAGCCGTAGTTTTAAGAATCAGTCAGAATGTTACATTAATCTGTTGTTTAACTCTGTGTTTACTGTATCTCGGCACCTGTCTGTGTGCGCATTTTGAACGTGATCGACTACACATCTAGATGGCCACCTGCTTCATGTGTGCTTCTGTCTGTAACCTGGGTGAAAAATGCTAATTAATCCAAGTATCCAAGTACATGTGTGTGTATGTGTGCTGCTCATCACCCTCTTAGCAGCTGGCCCGTATCTAATTGCTTCTACAAAATTCCTCTCTATCCAGAGGCTCGCTGCTGAGAGCAGATTCTAGGAATCAATGCAGAATTCACATCTTTGAAAATTGAGGAGCTGTCTCAAATTATTTATCAGGGTGTGTGAGAGAGGAGGGCGTGTTTATGTGCCTGCTGTGTGTGTGTGTGTGTGTGTGTGTGTGTGTGCACTCGCACCTAAGAAAATACAGTGCTATTTCACAAGTTGTATTTCATGTGGCGGCGGACAGGAAGTCATTTGGACGCAGGTACATCAAGGAAAGTGGTCCTCGGAGATATCAACAGCCAGCCCTCTGCATTAGTTTCAGTCAACGACAGCTCGCTTCTTCTGCTTCTGCCCACTCAACACTACGGATAGTGTGTAATCACAGCCAGCACTACAGGACTAACAGCAAACAAGTGATTAAATATGACTGATATAAGATTAATGAGGATTAATGAGCCAAAACCTGGGCGATAGACACAGAAATGAGCGTTAGAAGGAAAGGCAGAGAGATTTAATGATATAACTGGTTGAGATACTTTGTATTCTGTGTCTGTCAATGGAGGTTGGTTTCTACACGGACATGTCATGAGTACGCATATTAGCATTTTCACGTGTCATTTGTACGCCACGCAAACGTCCACAGTTAGGTTTAGCCAAGGAAACCACTAACTTAGGTTTAGGCAAGAAAACCACTAACTTAGGTTTAGGCAAGAAAACCACTAACTTAGGTCTTAGGTATTTGCAGGACAGTGTTGTAGAACATGCAGTGACTTATACGGCTCCATGAAAGAATAAAGTACGGGGTTTTAATTGTGGATTATTACTATTATTTACAAATTACCACACGTTTCTTAACCTTACTCTGTCTAAAATAAACATAAATGACATTTAAAATGAAATATAATGGCCATTATGAAAGGCAAACTCTATGTAGAAAGAAAGGCAGCAGCAGAAATGCTGCCAGTCTGGACAGGCCGTTACCGTAGCATTTATACGCGTAATGCATTTACATTGCAGTCAGTACAGGATACATAGCGTACAAAAGACACACAGAAATCAAGAAAGGCGTACTTATTGCACGCTAAATGCCTTGCGCATTATCGTGGCATTTATACGCCTTTTCGTGCGAACGGGCTGAACATGCAGAATGTGCCAAAATATTTGGGGACAAAAATAGATGGAATAGAAGAAATACTTCTAAAGTTGTACTGAAGTCCAGAAAATCTAAACCCACAGCAGGTTTCTCTCTTTTTTGGACGAAAAAAAAAAGCCAGTTCAAAACCAATTTCATGCAATTTCAGAGCACATTTACATAATTTCCGTCCATTACGTCCATCTGAAAGCCGCTGTCCTGCAATCCTGATGATCCCAACAACCCAATTATTATGGTTAAATGAGATGGAAGGCCAGCTGTAGAGCCACTGGGTATGGAGCATTTTTAAATTCTGTTCAAGCCAACTTTCTAACACCGGTGTGTTTGGCACCAGGAAATACCTGTAAAATCTGCTGCAATCCACTACAACAGCTATGCAATCAGTTCTATAATGTTAGTCTTTTAAAACACTCAGTGCAACGTAATGACTACCATCATGTCAGTGTAAGAAAGGCTTAACATGCCTGACTTTAAATGTTGGTAACTCTTTATAATAACCATGTGTGCAACAATAAACTGTTAAAATAACATAAAAAAGAGTATAGTTTTTGTTGAGTAAACATAACCACACCTTAACTATATATCAGAAAACAGGCATATAAATCATTTGTCTTAATGCACATATGATGTAATTTGTTGTTTAGGTATGAGCACTTCTTGATCGCAAGAGACTATACCACAATATATCATGACATAAACTATTTTTCCAACCTGTTGAACATGCTGTTAGGGCTTACGTATACAGTATACGTAAACTGACTTGTCATAGTAGGAAAACCACAGGTGAAACTGATAACATTAACGATGGCTCAGGTTCATTAAGTGTGACAGTAAGCTATTAAAGTGAGCCAGCATGCACAATACTCAATGTCTGCCGTGGAAAAGGTCTATTCATCAGAACCCTGGATTACAAACATGCACTGCAGATAACTTTACTGTGTAAGCACGCAGTGACTCAGTGACATGCCATCACCACCTCCATCCTTCCACTGTCTGTGTCTCTGTCCAACCAAGCAGGAGTCTCATCGTCCGGCTCAAACATGTGCATTAAAAAGCCATCCCACTCTGTAAAATCCAGATGGTCTCTTATTGTGTGTGTTTGGAATTGTTGGGCTTAAATAGTGATTGCTGTTTGTCTACTCCAAAGTGCAGGATTAAACTACAGGATCAACCAGGGTGCCGTTTTGGCACAGCCCGAGGCTTTTATCATTGCGCCGCTCGTCCCGCTCCGTCGGCGGCTGCCAGTTCACACACTGTGCCAGTGACTGCAGAGCTTTTATGGCCCGCTAAACAGGTTGTGGGGAATATATTAACAAGCAGCGGGGATGAAACACATTAGCAGGTTTCTGGGACAAAATGAAAAACATGCTCGAGTTTTGTTTTTTTAATAGTTGGTTTGAGAGAATTCACAGAAACGGACATTTCTAACATATAACCAAGCACTGAGCTGACTGTATGGCTGCAGAACAATGACAGTTTTTCACCCTGATTTCCTCGCTGATGTTTTTCTGGCCCTAAGATGACCACAATCGTAAACCAAGCCCCCGAAGGAACAGCTGAGGGATGTGTGGCAATTTTGAAGTAGTGGTCAACGGGAGAGAGTAACGTTATCGACGTTATCGAGCAGGAAAAGTGAACAGTTTATCTCTTCTGGGTGTTACGTTCCCCCTCTTTAGGGTCCAAGGGATGGAGGGAGTAAAAATCAATGTGTATCCAGGAAAGAGAGAGAGAGAGAGAGAGTGAGAGAGAGAGATTGGCCACAGATGGGTGTAAACTAAATTTATACAGTTTATAAACAAAAACGAAAAGCGTACAAAGACCAAACTTAAACCTACTTTCTACAACAGACAGCTTGGAGCTACAGCTCAACAATATATCAACTGACCACTCTTAAGGTGTTATAGAAAAACACTGCTGAATCCAGCACACAAGTTAAACCGCTGATGCAAACCACACGCAACACACAAGACTCTCAAGACACCGTCTGGCCCCCGTCTTCTCCTCTCTCCTGGTCTTTAATCCGCCCCGACCTGATTGCTGATCAGGCACGGCTGCCTACCTTCATCCACTGCAGCTGCACAGCAGGGGGGGGGGGCATCCACAATCATTTGCTCATTTCTATCCTATACCTGCCATCATCTCTATTGTCACGCGAGCGCTGACAGTGAAAGCCCATTTCTGTTCTCATATTGCAGCGCTTTTTATTTGAGGTATTTTATATGGTCTATTGGTGAAGTAACATTAATCCCTATGAGGGGGGGGGAAATTTTGTCCCCACCTGTGATAAACAGCAGACGTGGGGATATATAGAACACCTCGGCAAATCAAGACATTGGTTGGTCCACCACTTTGGTCCCCAGGGATGAAACCTACTGACTGGTATCAATTTAATTATTAGTTTATTTATTTATGTGTGAAACCAGGTCAAAATTGACTTATTTCACCATTGTTATGTAACTTCCGGATTTTACTAATGCCAGTTACATAACAAGCGTATTTATTTTATGTAACCAACGTAGTTATTTTAAACCACGATCTTTTCCTAAACCTAACCAAGGAGTTTTGTTGCGTAAGTAAATCTAAGTCGGAAGTTTATTTTGAAAAGAGACTTTATGCATGTAACGTGCGGAAAACTGACACGCCGTCCCTGAGACGTCCAGAACTGATGCTCGAGGGAACCTGGAGCGTCAGTATTTGAGTGATTGAGAACGCGTTGACTGTATATAACTCTACGGTCTGACTCTGTGTGGATATACAGCTGATTGGTTCTCTACATGCCCTCTGGGCAGAGGCCTCTCTTTACGAGCGGCGTCCTCTGTAATGTAAATGATGGCATCTGTGCTGTCAAACTGGATTACACATTGCTTATGCTGTGATGAAATAACATAATGAGTAAAGGTGTGCCAGCACAATATATCCCGGCGACAAGAAGCAATTACATCTGGAGGCCATCCAAGTCAACAATACTGCACAGTGAGCACAAAGTGTTCGCTGACAGGAGTCGACTGGCACATTGTGACACACTGAGGATGCCAGCACCTTTTAGCTCTCTGAAAGCCCCCCCCCCCTCACAGCTGAACTCCACTAGTGGTTAATACACACAACGTGGGGATTTAAGGCATGAAAAAAAAAGCCTGTGGAGTCACTTAAACACAGACAAGTAAAGAATTTGACAGTTTTCTGAGGGCGTATTCACACCTGCCTTGTTTAGTTGGGTGGAATCGAAGTTGGAGTGTTTACCCTCTCGATGCGGTTCGTTTGGGAAGGTGTGAAAACAGCAATCGTACTCGGGTGCAGCACCAAAACAAGCGAACCGAGACCTCCTTGAAGGGGGGGGGTCTCGGTTCGGTTCCAAACGAACTGCGGTACGGTTCGGTACGCTTCGTCTGTGGTGAGAACATGATCCGACCTCGATTCGGCCCAACTGGAGAAAGCATTGCCGCCTTTTTGGATTAAACCAGCTCCGGTAGCGAAGAACCTAAACACAGTACGAATGCTTCGCGCACATTAAGGACCGCCTACTCAACTGTCGTCCTTTTCCTGATATTGCATTGAACCCTATTGAGACAATAGTACATCTATTTTCTTTCTGACCTCTGGGTAACTATTTATTCTATCCTATTTTAGCATACTTTTAGCTTATTTATTAGTGCTCTTATTTATTAGCTAATTACTTAACAATTTATTTATTTTTCCCAATTGTTTTGCACTGAATTACTGAGTGGTGGATGTGTGAAACATAATTTCGTTTTTATGTGGAGCATAAGAATGACAAATAAAGGAATCTTGAATCTTGAATCTTGAATCTTGGGTACAAAAAATATTGTCCGAAATTTCTTAAAAGCATTAAGACGTGTTTTCAATCCATGCTGCTATAGACTGATTGTAGATTGTAATTGCTTGGTGTCCTGAGAACACAGAAAGATACAGAAACATCCTCTCAAGGTTTATTGTACATGCTGGTAGAAAGTTTTGATTGTTAGTCTTTGTTTCTCCAAAGCTCTGGTGTTGTCATCTCATAAGTCAATAGTGTTGGGCGCTGTAGCATGTTATTTAGAGACAACACAGTCGCTGCTCTTTCTCAGACATCAAAAGAATGACATTTATAACAACTAGAATACAGAGAGAGGCTTTGATAAGAAGACGGGAATTAAACCCCAAAACAACAACAACAGAGAGTTTACACAAAAGACAGTACGCATACAGCTTTATGCCAAAACACATTCATATTCATAGCGCTGACATCGAGATGGATGCCATCATTCTTCAAATAAACTTTTCTTCAGAGAAAGGTTTCTTGCTCTTTCACGTTATTATCAGCAGTGGCGCAGGCTCCGACAATTTGTACTTCATTAGGACTTTTCCACGTGTACTCGCCAACAGAGAGCAGAGACAAAGAGGAAGAACTAATGAAGCGCCAGGTGCAGCTCTTTGATCGGGAAAGCAGTGAAGCCGGATTTCCGCAGTACGAGCGCCAACTGCTGCTCACCCACCTTGAGAAATCCCTCCAAGTAATCATCCGCTCATGTTGGTGACCCCGTTGTTCCACCCGACGATACCGGAGCAGGTAGCAAGGTTCTATTTGGAAAAGAACAAAAACATGGAGAGTGATGAGACATCTGCTCCAACAACAACAACAACAACAACAAAAAGTTATGTGAATTACAGCAGACATGAAATGGGAAGAGGTCCACAAGCTGAACAGCAGGGGAAGCTGGAGGAAAGACAACAAGGAAGAGCAGAACCTCCATCTGTCACAACTTCCTACCGGGAGACGTCAAGCTGCGGTTTCAGATCCTGCTTAATGCTGGTAAATATCTCCTATCTTTGCTGAAATGTTAGCTTTACTTGCTCTTGAGATTGTTTCGTGAGATCAAACTATTCTACTCATACTGAGTGTGTTTTTCATGGTTCTGGTTCTTGCACCTTAGTTCCCGTTAAATCTTGAAGGTACAGTGTGTAGGATTTGGTGGCATCTAGTGGTGTGGTTGCAGATTGCAACCTACTGAGCACCCTCTCTACTTCCTTTCCAAGTCTGCGCTAACGTGAGCCTCCGAGTGCAAAACCGTGGTAATGCCGGTAAACTCCGTGGGAAGCTGTAGATTCAGGTGATAATTCTCTGTAGGTTCATCACTGCAAACAAACCCTTTCACATTGTTTTCATATTGTCAAATATTGGTTATAGGCGCTTGAGGTACTCTTCGATTAGCACTACGCAACTAAAACACGAAGGAAGAGAATGTGATTACAGTTAATGAAACAAGACTCAAGTATATGTCTGGACCCTGTACGGTCAATCTGTGAGTTTGTGGCTAAATTGTTCTACAAATAGTCAGTGGTCACGTCTGTAATGTTAAATCCAGCGGTACATGTCCATCAGGTCCGGCGAAGGACACTAGAGGACGCGTTGCTCCACTCAACTGGCCGTTCAAGCGGTGACCTACCCTCTTGTGGAAGACTCCTGATTGATCCTTGTTTTTCTGCTTGTCGTTTCAAACAACATGGCGTAAACTTTCTTTTATTCCTTCTAAACAATCCACCAAAATCTACTTCTGAAAACATTTTAAGTGAGAAATAGACGATTCCACTGCTAGATTTTAGATCTAGATCGCCTAGTTTGACAGCTTGGTCCATGGTTTTGTGAGCTGGACACGCCTTTTCATTTTGAAAGAGCAACGGCCAATGAGGAAACTCCAACACTCGGCTGACCAATTGTGTAACTTCGTCTCTCAGTCAGTCAGTTTGTAGAGCCGGCCCTCTGCGGTCTAGCCAAAAAAGCTAATGTTGATTGCAGTTCTGTGACGGGACACACACTCTTACACACTCTTACACACTCTTACCACGCTCCCGTCCTGCGTTGGCGTCAGGCATAAATTGCGAGGTGTCAAATCGTCCAATATGGAAGTAATTTCGAGGGACATCCAGCTGTTTGGACAATACTGTCCTTCCTTTAGCCCCTTTTTCAACCAAATAGTTCCAGTATCTGGGGAGCCACAGGAACTAAACTCAGGAACTAAACCATTAACTAAAAGTCACTTTTGAGCATTTCTACATGTCCTGCTGAAAGATAGTCAATAGTCGGATGATGGTGAGACAAACATGCATCTGCTGTAGACACTGGCAAAAGGTACAAAACACAAAAGCAGTTGTTGAGAAGTTTATAATGTCACCTGTAGGCCTAAATGGCAAAACAATTTGGAACCTGACATTTCAGAAATCGCAGTGCCATCCGGTAAATGCTGAGAAGTACATCTTTTCTTGCTGCCCTTTTCCAATAATCACACTGCTGTAGGTGTTCTTAACAAGAGGGTTATTCTGGGAAAACAGGTATTTAACTGAAACACATAAAAAAACTGTGTTACAGGACAGTTAAGGGGTTGTAAAATGTATTAAATTAAAATTCTTAAACCTAACTAAGTAGTTTTATTTTGAAAAGACTGGAGTGGAAATTGACACATGCGTCACGTGTTGCTGGACATTCGTAGGAAAACGCACGAAAAATACGTTGTTGAAAGTCATGCTTAGCATCACGAAAAAAAAGGGAACTTGGTGTCTGTGTTCACGAATCAAATAGATAACATTTTTTGACTATTTCATGAACTGCAGTGAGACTTTGTTGGCCGTGGATGATTAAAGACATCGTTGCCCAACAGTGGGGGAGTGATGCTGCGTTCCTGTCATATTGTTCAACCGTAATCGTGATGAGTCAAGTGAGAAAAGCCGATCATTTAAGCCTCTTGAGTTGAAAAGAAACTACTAAAGTGTCAACAAACTATTTGCAAAATCACCGGCAGTTACATAATTCAATATTAACACATCATACACAGCTAAATTAAGAGCTACACTCCAAATCATTTAAGTTCTCCAACAACAAAGCCTTCATTTATAGTCTTTGAAATTGATCATAAAGTGTTGAATAAAGCAAAAATAAGAAAAGAAAGTTAGTATACTTTACACGGCTGCTCATTTGCATACGTGTACTTACTGATAATACATTTTATTATGTGTTGCTGACAAACTGTTTTCATCAGGACAGTAAATTAAAGAGCAATTGATGGTCTTTCATAGCTTTTCACAGACACAGTAAATAATGGACAGATTTAATGTCTCCGTCATCATCAAATGTGCCACTGTGCTGAGGAGAAGCCATTTCGGGGCCGTTACGTTGCCATATGCTCATCAGGGAAGGTGTGCAATTAGGCCCGCCTAAATCAAAGTGACAAGGACGTTCCATCAATGAATCGGCACAATGTTGTTTTCTACAGCCTGAACAGAATGGAAACATCGTACATTAAACATTACAGTCGTGGCATCACAGGGAAAAACAATCATCAGTGACTCTTTTATATTCTTAATGTGTTCACTAATTAAACACGTTTCACAACCTGTGATCTTAAAAAAACAAAGAAGAAATTTCTATTTTTTATAATGTGATACACATACTGCAGATACAAGAAAAGTGATGATTTTGAGGAATTGTATCGCAGGTGGGTGCCGTTACACACATATTTATATAACATTACAGCACAAATTTGCAGGTACATGTATTGGTGTCTGCACTCACCATACATGGATTGCTGGCTTAGCTCGTTGTACTATAAGACACAAAGGAGTCATTTTTTTCTGGTAGGTACATCACAAACAAATCTGTTTTTTGCTAGCGAAATTAGCATCCCAATTAATATCACAGGTGTTAATGTGAATTACAGATGCACATTGCTAACCAAGCTAGCTAGCTAGAGCTAGCATTAGCTGCTAACTTAGCGTTCATTATGCTAACGGGACCTTCCTCCACTGAGCCTCCGGGAGCCGCCCACTTTGAGCTTCACTTAGAAACCTCTGGGTGTCGTCACGGAGACTACGTCCATATTTTATACAGTGTATGTTGTGACTCCTCGTTATAAGTTGCATGTCAGTAAATTGTGTAAATTATAAATTGTAAGCTTGTAAGCAAAGATTAGAGAAAAGTCACAAAAATAAAAATAATTTTGCGTATCAGAATAGTTTTTTTGTTCTTATTACCTGAGAAATACTCATCTAGAAATAAATTTTTCTTGTGACCCCTTGTAGGGATCTGACTAAAACATGCAACGCCTTGCTTTGGTCTTGTACATTCTGTAAAACATGCAACAAAATAACTCAAATAAGTATGTTTGCCGTCCTCAGTTAAGGCCTTGTTGGCTCTCTCTCTCTCACATCCCACAAATCAACATAAAACACCTCCAACAGCAGTAACCTACCCAGCCCTTTTTTCACCTCCCACTTACAACAAGGTTTATGTCTCTATCTGCCCAGTGGGACTTTTAAAAGACACTGTGAGGCTAAATGATGCTCTTATGTTGCTGCACCGCTGCTGACTGACAGGTATACACGGCAACACAGCTGCTGCTGCTCCGTGCTCAGTGCCGGGCCAGATGTTGCCGGCCCGTTTGGTGGCGTAAAGCGAAAGCAGCAAATGACACCCACCATCTGCCCAGAACTTCATCGGGAACATGTGCCTCAGTCACTGCTGACTCTGGACTGAAATGGAGACAGACGAGGACGTGCTACCTGTTACGGGGGATAATGTGGCAGTAACATTTAGCTTAACTCATCCTTCACTTCCTTCACAATTTATGTTACAGTACAGATGCTCTAGACAAGACATTTATGGAGAAATACATCTTGGTTCAACTTAAATCACTGCTAGTGTAGCTTATGGCTATAGGCTGGTAGTCTGCCCCCCCGCTTCCAGGCACTCTTTATACAGGTGTATAAGTTGTAACTGATGGCTTTATTGATGGTTAATAAATCATATACGTATGCCTTATAAATTAGTTATATCCCATTGATAATAACTTTCAAAATGCATGAAACCAGAGCAACACGACCTCCTCTCCACGCCAACCAGATAGAGCCAGAGCAACACGACCACCTCTCCACGCCAGATAGGTAGAGCCCGAGTAACACAACCTCCTCTCCACGCCAGCTAGGTAAAGCCAGAGCAACACGACCTCCTCTCCACGCCAGCTAGGTAAAGCCAGAGCAACACGACCTCCTCTCCACGCCAGCTAGGTAAAGCAAGAGCAACACGACCTCCTCTCCACACCAGCTAGGTGAAGCCAGAGCAACACAACCTCCTCTCCACGCCAACCAGATAGAGCCAGAGCAACACGACCTCCTCTCCACGCCAGCTAGGTAAAGCCAGAGCAACACGACCTCCTCTCCACGCCAGCTAGGTAAAGCCAGATCAACACGACCTCCTCTCCACGCCAGCTGGGTAAAGCCAGAGCAACACGACCTCCTCTCCACGCCAGCTAGGTAAAGCCAGATCAACACGACCTCCTCTCCACCATGGAACCTAGAGAGAGGACCATATTTTTGTTTTTAACCTAACCTTTTAACCTAACCTTGTACCTATACCTTGTATTTGAATCCCCTTGATATAACTGTGAAATTATTTGAAAATTGTCCATAACATTTATTTATCAAGCCGTTATCATCGAAAAATCTGCCAAATAGATTGTTTGTTCAAACAGTTTATTACGACCCATAAATTAATGTTTATCGTTCGCGCTGTCACCTCACAGCAAGAGGGTCGCAGGTTCAAACCCGGCTTGGGGCCCTTCTGTGTTGAGTTCGCATGTTCTCCGCAGTCCAAAGACATGCAGGTTAGGTTCATCGTTGACTATAAATTGCATGTGAATGTGAGCGTGAATGGTCATCAGTCTCTATCGGTACATCCCAAGTCTCTTAATTGCATCCACGTTTCCCTCTCTTGCGTCTTTTCCTTGCGTCTCAGTCCGTTCCCACCGGGGATGCATGGAGAGACGCGAGGAAAATCATGCGAGGTCATAGGAAACGTTACCAACCAGTAACCAGCGTTACTAAAAGCATTAACCCCCGCCGTGGGCAGTGCTTCATGTTGTAGCTCAAAGCCTGCAGAGTTCAAGACTTAAAGACAAGAGAACATGTGCTGATGCTGATGTTTACACGCAGCACACCGTGGGACTCTCGTGCCACTTCATTTTCTGATGGCGCCGAGTGACGCGTGCTGATGAATTGCTCGAGGTGCCATATTTGGTTCTGTCACAAGCTTTAATGAAAAAGCACATTTTGATTTTCAATATGAAAGGCAAGAAGCACGGGCAAATTGATGTGCGTAGTCAAGGGAGACCTATACATTACATGCACAGGATGGATGTCGCTGGAGGGGTGTGTGTGTGTGTGTGTGTGTGTGTGTGTGTGTGTGTGTGTGTGTGTGTAGGGGGGGTGGGAAAGTCCCGTATCTTTGCTTCCCAATAAAAAAGGAATATTTTCTTTGTTTTTTTCTTTATTGACAAGGAATTTGATTAAATTCTGAGCAGCCAATTTATGCATTTTGCATCAAAAATTGCACCCCTGTCCTCAGAGTCATCAGTCTCACCGGGGGGGGGGGGCGTTTGCATGATCTCCCCGTGTTAGCGTGGGTTTTCTCCGGGTTCTCCGGCCCCCTCCCACAGTCCAAAGACATGCAGGTTAGGTTCATGGTTGACTCTAAATGTCCCGTAGGTGTGAATGTGAACAGAAAATACAACCTGGCAGTGGGCCTGAAGAAAAAGTAGAAAGATAAATGAAGAGTAAGTAGTAAGAGACGGAGCTCTGGAGATCAAACCATGCAGGTGAACCCACACTTTAACCAGGTGAAGAAGAACAAATGGTGCCAGTGAGTCTTCTTCATTAGTATGCTCAGAAAACTCGACCCCATAACGGCCTGTGGCGATGCCTGCAGGGATCGACACCGCGTGCACACTGGATCATGTGTACTTATTTACCTGCTGGATTGAAAAGCAAATAAAACACTTCAACGGAGCTGCAGCTAACATATTTTCTCCATGTGCTCCTCCACAGGGGGTGTGCTTTTGCTTTAAATTCATAAGCTTTCAAGAGAAAAACATTTATAACACATGTAACCTTGAACTCAGCCTCATTAGATAAAATAAAAATAAACTGGAAAAAGTGCTTTGATGTTAACCCTGACAGGTTGAAAAGTACATTTCTTATTCTGACCAGCACTTATAGAAACTGATAAGCTCCACATAAGGAAACCAAAAGCTTCTGAGTAGTGTGTCTACGGTGCTAAAGTAGCTTTCCTCATGCTAACAAGTCTTCAAACCTAAATGACCACATTACCAAAGCAATTCACATGAGTGTTAAACCTCTGTAGTAAAGGTTTAGTTGTTTGCTCTTTCTATCTACATAGAGTTTGCCTTTCATAATAACCATTTCACTTCATTATAAATGTCATTTATATTTATTTTAGACAGAAAAAGGTTAAGAAGCGTGTAGTAATTTGTAAATAATAGTAATAATCCACGTTCTCAACACTGTCCTGTAAATATTTAAAAGCCTTGTGTTAACAAATGAAGGAATTCTGTACACAGAGGAAAAATAAATAAAACGCTTGAGGGCTTTTATTTGGAAACGGAAGCAGGAAGTGTTGAGTTAAAAATAAAACTTTTCATGTCCGTGATATACTCTACAGATGTTTAGACATTTAAACTGTAGTAATGTTGCTGATATGATGTCAAATATACAGTCAAAAGATCACTTTCACTGTTGTTGCTGTGAACCGTGCGGTGGTAGAAGAAGAGACGCAGCTGACAAAATGTTGAGAATCAACATCAACCTTTTGAGAATAAATCAAACTTCTAGTGTCAGTGCATATACTGAAATTTCAGCTTAAATTGTGGACATTTGGACTTTATTTTCGAATAAGAAAAAAAAACTAATAAACACTGTAGAGAGCTTCATTTGAAAGTGGCACCAAAATAACTTTTAAAAGGTGTTAAACTAAAGTAGATAAAAATGCATTCTCAGTGACAATCAAGGATGTAGTGAGCCAATAAGAGTGAAGCCACACTGACGGTACGTGTCCACGGGGGCTTTTTAAAGCGAAGGCACGCGCCGCTTCCCAGCGTTGGACGCTTGATGGGCTGCCACTAACAACACAACACACTCGGCACCTGATTGGACGAACGCTTTCCCTCCGTGGGCTGCTGCTCCCAGCTTTCAAACCGGAAACAACATGGAGGCTCGTTTGGAAACTTTCTTCTCTTATTTCACTAGAAATAGTTCACTGAAATGTGTTTCTGAAAACATTTGAGGCGAGAAATAATCCGTGAAGTTGATGAATCTGTCTTTATTTTGGATCGACAACGATATTTTTAACAGATTCTCGGGAGTTTCGAGAGGCGGCGAGTCATGTCGGACGCCCTTGATTTGCATAAAGTAGACTAGACCTCAACTTTATGCAAATGAGGAACGGCCGTCGTTACGCTCCGTCTCTCGAAGCGTGGAAAGGACGGATCCTGTGGACACGTACCATCAGAATAATGAAAACAAAAAGCCAAAGAATAACGAGTCACTCTTGATTATTCTACACAACTAAGACATTCAAATATAATTGATCTAAAACGTTGACTTCCTGTCAAGGCCTGTCCCTGTGGGGAAAAAAACCCAGCAGAGTAGATGCTGTATGGATTTCCTCTGAACGCCCTGGAGCTGATTATAGTCTGACCAGGAGCAACATTCAGATTCTGCCTGTGTGACTTCAAATAAATCCACTCTTACCAACCTAAACAGCATCATCCAAGCACTTTCTACAGCTAATTCATTCAATCAGTGCTGCTAATTAGCTGTTGGTGAACTCTACTGGGTTCACATGGAGAGCAGAAGAAAGAGCGGCTAGAGGGCGCAGCAACACCACAGACTCATTAGTTCTCCACATCTGGTTAACGGCATGTTTCTAATCCATGCGTCTTAAGTGTTGACGGACAAGTCGGGGCTCGGTGGAGAGCAGCGGCTGCCCGCACAGTGTGCTGCCCTAAAAATAACCCAACACAACAGGGGGGGTGAAACCAGAGAAGGGAAACCAGTTTGAAGATCAACACAAATTAATATGAACAAAAATAAGCCGTCAGGGATCTCCGGGGCAGTTCAAGGAGCAGCATGGAGCTGGAATAATATTCGCCAAATGTCCAGTCTGGTCTCCTGGCCGGCGTTATTGCTTTCCCTTCCCAGCAGGGAACGTGAGCATTCTGTGATCGGGTACACAGACGTGGCTGCTGCACCGCTGCAGAGGAACTTGGCACATTTGAGAGCCGTGTTGAGAGACATCTGGAATCAGCAAACTGAGTCAGCTACGAGGACGCTCTTATTATGTGCCGTTTCGCCTGTCCGTCACAGTTCATTCACACTCGGGTAAAACAATCCACAGGCAGCGTGTGGACAGTCAACAAGCTTGTTAGCTCAGAAATATTGGCCATTGTTAGCTTTTTGTGGTCACGTGGTCACTCCTTTGATTTTGTACAAACGAGTCCACAGCTACGCTAGCTACGCCCTCTGAGGCAGGACATAGGAACATGTAGAGATGTTCAGCAGCTACACAGTTTACCATGTTTATCAAGTTCTGGACAAACAAAACTTTTGACCTGATGATGGCGCTAGAAGAAAAGGGCTCAACGTATAAGAACCAAGAAAGTTATAAGAACTAGGGATGTGCTCGATTCGTCCACTAGTAGTCAGAAATATCCTGAAGTCAAATATATCCGTCAGGAATTATTTATTAAATTTTTTTCCAGCAACCAAAAAAAATCTAAGAATAAAGACATTTCCCTCACAAATTAGTGGTATTTTCTTTTTAATTGATAAGGGACATGTAATGTTTTATACTTCTGGTGAATATAATCCAATCAATCTTATTTCCATAGATGTATTTTGTATATACAGTTCCCTTTGTTAACACCTTATTTTGAAAACCTGACGTACTCACACGTGTATACTTCCTCTAACTTCCCCAACTCCCGTCAGCTGTCGGGTGATGTCTAGCTCTGCTTTTTCCTGCAATGTGTGAAACCCAAAGTGTTTCGTATCCACGCCGACTCTCCGCTGTTTTCTGGTTCCTCGTTTTGGCTCGCTTAGGTTTGTTTTGGTTGACGGATACGGAACGGATATGACGTCACGTTACTCAGACTACAACAATAAAAGCGTTAACTTCCTTCTACCTATGCATAGACCCAAATGAAGCAAATATATTCTGGCATTAAAAAATCTATTTAAAAAAAGTAACAAAGTCATTTTATTGCTTATTTTTTATGCTACCAAAAGAATATTTTCAGCTTATTGCAACCTGGATCTTATGTTCGTAAGATTAGACGTAATTTCTATCTGTAATAACAGGATTGTACTCACTAAACTCACTGCTGCACACGGCAACAAAAGAAGTCCAGTGAGAGAAAAACATGAGCTGATCAGACCGGTTGGAAACAGAGAAAAAAAAGACGAATGGTGAAATTGTTATCCAAATCGTTTGCAGACTGACTTCCTGGTTAAACTTTGACCTATTGTACTTACCGTTGTGGTGCATTCACTGAATCTGTTTCAGTTCTACATCCAAATAAAGTGGTTTAATCTGGATATATTGTTGTCACAGTGTTCTGAGATGTCATCAGTTACTTTGGTAACGATGTTATAACCCAAAATAAGACCTAACATAGATACTCCATCCATGTGAAAACATGAAAATCTTCTATCGCTACAGATACAATCAGACTCCTCTCGTATGTATGAACATGTTTTTCTCTTATTTGATTTCCCTTGAAACTCTATTGTGTCCGCCTCCCTTTTTCCCTCCCCAGCTCACCTCTCCCCCTCCGCTTTGATCTTGATATGCATTAGGTGATTTAGAGATTATTTCATGCCTAATGTGGCCTTTTATCAGACATCCTCCCCAGGCTGCTGTCAGCGCAGGCAGCCGTAGGTTCTTGGCTGCCGTTCAGTCGCAGACAAACATCTCATCTCGGCTCGCGACGGCACGAGCTTTTTATCCATTTACATATTTACAAGAATCAAATTCCAAATATGAAGCAGATTAGTCCGTTTCAACCTGTCGTGTTTTTGGGCTCGATCAAGAAAATGATTTCAGTGGAATCCCAACGTCTGATTATACAAGAGGCGTTAATTCACTGGTAAATGATGCAAACATGACCAGACGCCAAATATTTGTATATTTGCAAGTGTGCTGTTTTGCAGCAGAGATGAAATGTGTGGATTCAGCTGCAGTCAGAGATTTTTGATAGATTTATTTGACGGATTACTTTCTATTTTCCAACTTCTTCTACAACTACGGTCACTTTTTACTCTCCCAAATTAAAAAAGAAAATCAGGAATTATCTAGGAGTATGTAATACATATAAACATTTTTATGATTGTCATCACTTGTTCTTACTAAATGTCCTCACCTCAACATTACAGTAATGTTCATTTTATACATTTTCCTTTTTTAATTTCTATAATATTTTTAAGACATTTGCATTAATTTTCATCAAGCTTTGTGTATTATTGTAAATATTGATATGAAAATATTGGATTTTATGATTTTCTCCTGGAAAACACCCTGAAATAGATGTTAGTCTTCATACACAAAAAAATATAAAATTGTTGTTTTTCATGACAGATATTATATATATATATATATATATCTATACATATAATTGTTTTTCTTGATCTTCAGGGTCACCTATGTGGGCGTCATCCATGTGCTCATCTGCTAACTTCTGTTTCCATGGAAACTAGATTTGTTTGGCCTTGAGAATAAACCTTTTACTATGACATTTGTTCAGTGTCGCGGTAAGGACTCAGAAGTGTGGGACAGACGCATTTAGATGAAAAAAATCATATAAATGATTTGTAAACAAAAACAATTATTTTAATATGATGTAAAGTAACAATTCCACTTTAAATAATGTCATATTATAATTAAAATAGCTCTTTTTATGTATCTCAACATTGAGACTATAGTTGTGGGACATAAAGAAAAGGGTGTTTAGACCCATAAAATGCTTCATACATTTTATTAAATCACATTATAGTAATAGTAAGTATAGTAATTATTTTTGTATGTCAAGATGGGTAATACCACTGTGTATATATTTATTATAAACAGATCATACGCTGCAACAAATTCATGGAGGATAACACAATAAAGTTAAGGAAACTTTTTCCCACATCCACTCTCCACTGACTCCATCAATCAGAACAACATACTAGGAGCCTTGCTATAAAAAAAAAAAAAAAATCCTGTTCTAGGAAGTCGAGCGTCTAATTAGTGAGTGTTCCTGCTCCTGCATCACATGTACCAGCAGAGTTGTACGGGAATAACACTGTGAAATTGGAGCGAGATCTTAAAATGCCTTCAGCAGATTCAGCATCTGCCTTTTCCCTTAAGGCCAGCCAGCCTTTTCATTCTGAAGCCAAATGTGCAAGACGCACTAGTTAACCACACTGTAATCAACTCAGGCTCGAAAACTTTCCACCAGAGCAGCGTGCATCATTTTCCCTTCCCCTCTTCTCTCTTTTGGGAAATTCCATCCGTATACACTGACTCTGGGACCGCAGAAGTACAACAAACATCCCGATGGGAGAGCAGTGAGAATCTCGCATGTTCTTTCTTTAAACACAGCCGTGGATGTCTGGCTTATTGGCCAAGGAGCCTTGTGTTTCATCTTTAGGATGTACAGTTGGAGCAGGGATGTGAACACGATGCACGTGCCAAACCAAATAACCTCAGCACACATAGCCTGTACAGGAGGAGCGAGCTCAGAGGCAACTGAAAAAGACAGCTGTTGGTTTCTCTGGAGCAGCTTTTGCTTCAATGGCACTTTCTGTTTAATCCAAGAATGGAGACGGGGGCATATATATTATAAATGGCGTGTTGTGTTTGAAGCCAGGGCCGAGAACTGGGCTCCGGGCCAGTTCAAATACAGATGTCGGCCCCACAGAGTGATCCATTTAGCTGCGGACGGGGCCCTGTAGGTGCTGAGCCTTTCCCAGGGCTAACGAGGCAAATCATGGCCAAGAAAGGTGTTATGAAAAACACAATATTTGATGAGCGAAGCAGGAAAAATATAATAACAGTTATGACGGCTTCAGAAACTTTTATAATTGCACGGCAGCCTGATTTATTATGACTGAATGAATACATGAATAGGACCACGCTAAATATTTAAAAAGTGTTCCGAAACACTTCGTGTCATCCCTGCAGCCGTTCCACAGTCAGGCACAGATAATGGCGTAAGTAGTGATTTATGATGCTTAAGAGCGCCTGATCAAGATTTATAAGTCAAGTGTGCATAAATTCTCCACCATAATCCATCAGGCAGAGAAAGGAGAGGGCTGCAATAAAAGCCAAACTTCCTTGAGAGGAAGGAGAGATTTATCTGCTGCTCTAAGGGTTTACTCAAACAAGGATGCATAATGTTGCAGCTACAGCTCACAGACAGCTGAGATTATTAGGAGCCATAGGTTTAAGCCAAGAGAAACTTTACAAGCTGCTCCGCTGGCTGAGAGCGAGAGCAGTAAACACACGGAGGGAAATCAATAGCCTTAGGGGAATAATGCCCTTTTTGGACATGTAAATGTCACAAGTAAGACAATGTAAAGCCTGCATCAGGCCCGGGCATCTGTTTTATGCCGGCGTACATCACGTTTACAGAGAAGATAACTCCATTCTGGAATTACGTTATCTCAGTGGCCAACAGTTGTCTGCACACAAAGAAATCCTTTCCCATGATCCTTTTGTGCAGATTAACAGTGAAGATAACTTCTGTTAAAGGTATGCTATGCAGCAGTCTATAAAAAACAACAATGTATATAGTCTAGGGCTGTCAATCGACAGAAAACAGTTCATCCCCATCAGTGACCCCCCCCCAGTCCATACTCAACTGCCTGCATGAAATAAAAACGTGGATATCATTTAACCTTCTCAAACTCAACAGCAGCTAAACAGAGCTCATGGTTGTGGCTCCTAAGGCACTGCTCAGGAAGGTTGGAGATCTCCTCCTAGACGTGGATGGGCAGCTCCATCTGCCCATCCTTCGAGGTCCGCGACCTATAGGCGTCATCCTGGACTCCATCCTTTCATGTCAGTCACACATCAAATCCGTCACAAAATCCGCCTTCTACCACCTCAAAAACATTGCCAGACTCCGGCCATCACTCTCCGACTCCGTGGCAGAGACCCTCATCCTTCATCACATCCCGTCTGGACTCCTGTAAAGGAGTCCTGTCCGGGGGACCCAGCAAAGCCCTGGACAGGCTCCAGTATGTCCAGATCTCAGCTGCACTCATCCACCTTCACTAGCTTCCAATCATATAAACTCCTCCTTCTCACATACAAATCCCTCCATGCCCCTCAGTACCTAACCGACCTTCTCCACCCTTACACTCCATCCCGGAAACTACAATCCTCCGACACCGGTCTGCTCTCCACACCCCCCCACACCCGGCTGCAAACTTTCGGCGACAGAGCCTTCAGCATCGCGGCCCCCGCCCTCTGGAACTCTCTCCCTCCTGAAATCAGAAATGCTTCATCCCTGGACACTTTCAAAAAACACCTCAAGCACCACCTGTTCATGCTCGTTCGTGGAGAACCTGGTGCTAAATCACTAGCAGACGACCTGATTCTGGGTCAGGGTTTCATATGTTACTGCGATCTATTGAAAGTCAGCCCTTGATCCAAGTTTTTGTCGACCATGGGAGAATTAATGGAACCAAGAGTTTTCGACCAATATCAATGTTTTCGTCTTCGTGTCGTTCTGAACAGGTATGAAAACCTTTTTATTTCTTTTAGACATGGTTGGAAGACACACGAGTTAATTTGAATACCTTTGTTGTTATGATGAAGTACAAAAAAAACAAAGCAGAATTTGTCATAAATTATTGTAGTTAATAGGCAGTGCAGACAAAAGCCAACCCTGAACAGGTGTGGAAGCAGGAGTTTCTACTGACAGCTGTCTGAAAGGGGCTTTACTAAAGGTCACGCCTTATCTCGGTTCTTGGCAATGTTGCCGAAGCTGAGAATACATTTCCTGCCAACTGAACACATGGACTTCAAATAAAGTTCAAATGAAATACCCCGAGACTTGTGTTCAGTTTCTGTTACGGGCCGTGTGTGGATACGTTTTCTTGGCACCAGAATGAGCCACTGGTAGATTCTTCATCACAGAGGAAAATATATTGCCAGGTACACTTTTCAATATGAGCACTTTTAGCTCCGGGGCACTTGGAGAGAATTAGAGACAAATGCTGGCTCTGAAAAAAAGCAGACCTCACATTGCTTTTCTTATGAGCTGAGCTTACCCCCCAACTTTTCTCCCTGAAGGTGTTTTAGGATGGAAAATTGCATCCCTTCCCCTTAATTCACTAGGATGACACACTGAAAGCTCACACACACACACATCACTGAGAAGCACACACACACACACACACACACACACAGCGTAGACTGATGGGAGTAGTTTGACCTTCAGTTGGAAGTGTGTGTCACATACAAGACTGCTGACTAATGGCATTACTGTCTTTGGATAGATACAGTCGGGGGAAGTGTGAACAATTTGCTCCTTAAACACGGGCAGGGTGAAGCGCTGTGTCTTGAAACCGTTCCATCAATTGTATGTCTGTCAAAGGTTTCTGGGAGGACTAATCTGTGGTGGCTGATGGTTATCAGGTAACATTTACATCACAGCTTGCCAGGAGACTGTCTGCAAAGTCTAACCTGGCACAATAAGTGATATAGAGAAGCTCTAAAACGCCATAAGGCCCTGATATTCAGCTGCATAGCCAACACTCATTGTAGGTTTAGGCAACGAGCCACACGTCGGGCTGGATTAATCTTGTTTACTACAGCGGTATGAACCCAAAATGAACAGATTTTGCTGTGATTTAATTGTAATAAACGGATGCCAAAATAACTAGATAATGATGCAGATTTGTTACAAAGTCAGAATTTATACTTTGTCGGGTCTGTCTGCAAGATGACAAGCAAACAACTTTTAAAATGCTTGTTTTCTGAATGGAGTCCGGATCGATCAATGCCAGGTTATGCTAACATTGTAGCTGCTCCATCAACACTCAACATAACATAATTTAGACATAAATGCGGCAGCGATGTCATTGTTTATACCATAGACAGTCTGTGGTTTATACACATACATATATACTGTAGCTACTTAGCCTAAATACTTTCATCCAGTCTCTGTACAAATATGATATACTATCGTAGCTCCGAGTGCCCACAGACGGCTACAATATTTTATTCTTCCATTTCTGATTCAACAATGTCAGGACGTCAGTGACGACAGGAGGAGAATCTGAACGCTGAAGGATTTTCGCGACAGCATCACACAAATTTCTTGCACGAATGACGTTAATTCTGCATTTGCGTTGCATCATCCCGGCGCAAACTCGCATCTTTGCATCGACTTCGAAAGAATAACAGTAGCACAGGAGAAGAGAGTCATAAAATCAGTAAACTAACTCAGAAATGCCACAGTAGCACTAATAGCTAAGTAAAGTGTGCTACCCTTAGCCTCCATTAGCTACTGGGTATACCAGACCAAGTATTAATGAGTGCACCAAGCCCCCAGGAAAAGCGCCTGTCGTCGATCCCAACTTTCGTAGTGGCCAAACGGCGATACTACAACCTCCGTGTCCGTCACGTGATGCCATTGGGCCCAAAAATACTTTTTCCCATAGACTTACATTGGGAAAGAGACGTCTGTTACTCAGAGGATCATTTTATTTTAGGTGAATCAACTCCCCAGTATGAACACTCTAATAGTCCTTATTTAAATCATTACGTCCTAAAAGTTGTAAAATGCACTAATAGCTGAATCCAGAGTTATTTCCCTTCCTCCGTTCATGTGAATGAGACCCAGACCGAGGCTGGAGCGAAAAAAAAAATTGCAAACCTTAGCTTTAAAGACAACTTGTTTGACTTATTTCTTATTTCCACAAATCTATAAATCACAGGGTCTCCAGGAAATTCCCTCCCAGTGTGAGGAGGCCTTGGAACAACACCTCATGGTTCAAAAGTGAACATTTGTTTTATAAGTAGGACCAAGTGGAGTTTGCTTTTGTTTGTTTAATGGATGCATGACACAGGGAATTATGCAACATCAATTTAAGATCCTACTGTTTCACCTGCTGTCTCTATTTATTCCCAAGACTCTGGACTTTAAAGTCGACCCCCGATGAACTAGTCCCTGCAGCTGGTTATACAACGCAGTTTATTAAATGTTGAGAGGAGGGAAATGTGAGGTGGGCAGCAGCAGGTGGGCGCCCGTCAAGGTTTATAATAGCCCCTGATTAATAGGAGCTTTTTGAAGATTTCACAGCATGCGTCCAGACTGATTAATAACACATGAATTCAAATGATTTCGGTGGCCTCGGTGAGGGGAAATAACACTTCCTATAATCAGGGATATTAAGGTTATTATGTCTGAATCCTGTCCATTTCACATTTGTCTTCAAATGATCTCTTTAAATGGCCTCAGATACACACTTTTACCCTTGGAAATGAATTATTAACCAGCGGTGATTGCCTCATCTGGAGTGCAGTAAGTGCAGGACGGCCTTTTAAAGGTAAGAGGCACCCTTTAGCAACAGTATGTGACGAACCAGGCTTTCAACTAACTCCAATGTAAACCCACCCGCGGCGTTATTCAACGGTCGGAACAAGTGTCGGAGTATTAATAGCGTGAGAGTCCGTTCAGGGCGGGAGGAAGGGGAGAAACAGACAAGACAAGAATTTCAACCAGGAGACCGGTGTTCGTGTCCCGTGTGAAACTAAAAGTAAGGTTGACTTATTTTGTCACGTCAGACTTTAGTCACGTGACTCGTCGGTACCGTGAGTCGCTAGTCAGTGAATTAAAGGTCAACAACGACCGTTGCCTAACCCTACCTAAGTGGTTGTGTTGACAGACGGATTGTCAGATTAGAAAACACTTCTGCGTCGTTCTAGAGAGCCACATATCTTCCATAGTTTGCAGCAAACAGCTATATGTAGCATGCATAATTCATCCATGAGCTCACAGTTTTGACTGCAAAAGAAAAAATAGTTCACCTGGCAACACTGATGGTCTCCGGACTGTGGGAGGAAACCCACACGGACTCATAAAGAACATGCAAAAACAGCAGTCCAGTTGACATGAAGCAGAACTTTCTGTCACGGACATTAAGTATTGCATCAGCCCTAATTCAAGGCTCATTCAGGATTGCAAAATAGTTTTGCAGGTTTTTAACAGCATAACAAGACCAGTTTGTTGAGGTTTAACAGTCTCTGTCTCTACAGTCTCTTACAATCTCCTTCATAAGAATTAATGGCAGCATAGAGAATGTAACATAGGGGCACATCAAAAAATGTATTCATAGCCCAGTAACATCCCTATTTACACATTCTCACTCCCAACTCGTCAAATACCGCCGCTTATCCCACCGTCAGACTTAATAACACCAAGCAACACATCTTTACTTGTGGCTCTAGCTATCGCCAAGAAAACTATTCTCCTCAAATGGAAATCCAGACACCTCCTCTCTATAAAACAATGGTTGAACCTCCTCTCGGAACATATATCACTAGAGCAAGTCTCCACCAAACAAAATAATCAAATCACAGAATATAAAAATGTCAATATCTTCCGGTGAACTAAATGCCGCCCCGTCACTACTATCATCTTCATATTACAATCCCCCCCTCTCCTATACCCTTATTTTACACAGTTGAACAAAAAAAGGGGACCTTATTTTCTACTTTCTATGTCTCTGTTCTCTGTTTGTCAGCTCGTTGTTTTCTGTCATTGTTGATATTTGTCTGGTTACATAAATGTGCCCATGTCCACTCTTGAATGTTGTGTTTTTTTGTCACTGTTGTTGTCTGTTTATTGGTTTATATGTCGGTAACCGTGTATCAGTTTCTGATGCTGAGGTGTGCTGCCCAATCGGCGGTGTTTGACGAGTTGTTAAAACCGTTTCAGTCCTCTGCAAACATGTTTTGAATGTGGTGTTTGATATGATTTCAGATTTTTGTAGATGATTCCAAGCACAGAGTGCGTAATATGAAAATGCTGTTTTGCCAAGTACAGAACAGACTTGTGTTCAGATATATTATGGGATGACCTAATGCAGCTTCTTCTCTGTCAATGCTTCTAGAAGTGGGAATGTTCCGACGTGTACGCTGAGGACCGGGAGACTGACGGAGCCGACTGACTGAAGACTGATATTCAGCCAACCTTCACATCTTCCTGTGAAGCTGCTGCATTGGTAGATTACTCTCCTATTTCACATGACAAACCCGCAGCTGAATCATCATAACAAACTTTCCATACTTCTGTCAGCCTGCAGCGGGTTGGATTTCAAAACACCGGCTTTGTTTTTTTGGCAACCTGATTTTTGGGGTTGAATGACTGATAGAAATGGTTGAACGTGTGAGAAACCAGCATACTGTATGATGGATGAGACGTATGGTGTTCCATATTTCCCAGGGATTGTGTATACATCTTTATTTATTTAAGGCTGCTGAGGTTGAGGTGAGGGCATCAAAGACATTTGTTGGGTTGTGTTTTAAGCCTAAATCTGGGGCTTCGTTTCTTCTGATCCGTGTAGGTTCATGAGATGATCATGCATGAAAGACGAGAGCAAATCTGCGGAGATCTGAATCATCCACGGCCGTAGGCGCCGGAGCAGCTCAACCCCCACCATTAGACTTGGGGGAGCAAACGTGGGTTTTTGCATCCCCACTTTTTGTAAATAGAACTTATTTTTAAACATTTGAGCTAGTTTGGATCAAAAATAATAATCACATATGCATAAAGCAAGAATATTTGCCCACTCCCATGTTGATAAGAGTATTAAATACTTAACAAATCTCCCTTTAAGGTTCATTTTGATCAGATAAAAAATGTGCGATTAATCACGATTAACTATGGACAATCATGCGATTGCATGTTTTAATCGATTGACAGCTCTGAGTGCAACATAAACTTAGCTTTATAGAGAAAGAGCAGCTTTATTGGTCACGGTTGAAGGCTCTATATTGCAGGAAATACCACTTTCAGGTGTTAATTAAATGGACATTTCCCTGCCGTACTTCACCATGCCTGTCACTAATCTTGCAAACCCATTTTTAACCATAACTAAGCGCCCGTGTCCACGGCAACATCCAAGGTGAGGCTGGTGAAGTCCTCGCTGTGTGCTAAGTAGTTTAATCATGTTGTGCAGCATGTGAAAGCAGCACTATTAGACTCTCTCTGTGCAGAGCGGGAACAATAAATGCAGCAGCAGAAGAAGAAAAGTCCACAGCGAGTGTGAGAGTAGAAACCGACACGGTGAAGATCAACAGATGACAGTGTGCTCAGTGGCGATGAACTGCAGCCCAGAATACACATCTGTCACGAGATGGAAGCACATTTTTCAGCATGCGTCTGCGAATGACGGCCCGTGTTTGTGCAAGGAAAAACATTTGTATAGTTGCCATGGAGACGGTGAAGTTCAGCAACACGAGAACCTGCCCACAGTGAAATACTCTGACAGTGTATAGATTGTATTGTAGCCACGCAAGTATGATTTATGGCGATGCACAAATAAACGCGAAGCTTGATAGAGTGATAACTGCTGTGTTTTATTGTTACAGGGGACGTTAAACAGATTTATTGTCTGTTAAGGGTCATTTTAGTACGTAAAGACACACTGTAAAGGACAGCAGAGCATATTAACCAGCTCTTAGAGGTGATAAATGTAGGCGAAACAGCAGATTTAAATCGTGTGTCGTCAGTTTATTTGTTATTATTCTTTTTTAATAACATGAAAAAAAGTTCCTAGTTTGTTTTAAAAACTTTTTAAAAATTCAGCAACCCACAAACATTCATAAGGAAGAGGTCAGAAAGAGGTCAGGATCAATAACCCGTGGACTTTGGAGACAGGAGACTCCTGTATCCTAACCATAGACAAGTAGTCTATTTTTAACTGTTGAACTTTTTACTAGGGCTGTCAATCGATTAAAATATTAATCGCGATTAATCACAAATTAATTGCACATTTTTTATCTGTTCAAAATGTACCTTAAAGGGAGATTCGTCAAGTATTTAATCCTCTTATCAACATGGGAGTGGACAAATATACTGCTTTATGCAAATGTATGTATATATTTATTATTGTAAATCAATGAACAACACAAAACAATGACAGATATTGTCCAGAAACCCTCACAGGTTCTGCATTTAGCATAAAACAATATGCTCAGATCATAACATGGCAAACTGCAGCCCAACAGGCAACAACAGCTGTCAGTGTGTCAGTGTGCTGACCTGACTATGACTTGCCCCAAACTGCATGTGCACACAGCTTTCCCTTTTGTGAGCACACAGACAATTGATGATTGCAAACACCTGAGCGAGAGGCCAATAAATTCTCAGGTGACATGTGCAAAATGTGCTCGCTAGATGGCTCTACAAGGAAGCAGAGAAAATAATGAAAATAAAATAAGAAAACAAAAATATACAGATAACAAGACAGAAAAAAAAGTAAAGTAAGTAATAATATATAACCATTTATGGCAACAGTACCAGACCACATGCATAAGAGCCACTTCATTTAGTCCTGGATATATTGTGATAGATAGATAGATAGATAGATAGATAGATAGATAGATAGATAGATAGATAGTAACTTTATTGATCCCGAGGGAAATTCAAGTTTCCAGCATCACAGTTCCATAGTGCAAACATATTAGTAAAACATCACAGTAAGTAGTACACATGTTAGTGTGGACTTCATTTGGTGGATGTAAAAAGTTTCTCTCTGCAGTAATAATTTCAGTCGATCACCACAACCGAATGTTCTTTTTGATGGTTCCAGGCCTTCGGCTTTTTAATCTTTACACTGGTCAATTAAAATGAGCGCTACATTAATGTGGACGTGTGTCCCAATCTTTGAGAAGTGTATCGCAGACCAATCAGGACCAAGACTTTTGACTTGACTTCACTATAGCCAGCAATAACAACCGCACGTTGAAAGACAAACCCAGAAAATGGAACAAGCAAAAAAAAAAATGGGTGGGCATCGCAACGTAACGGTGTGTCATTAGTTTTAATTCTGTACACCTGGAACGAGTGTGCACACGGAGGAACACATCAGCTACGACAGTTCTCGTCTCTCTTCTGAATTACAAATGAATAAACATACAGGATATATGAACATCAATATTTTATGTGTGCCAACCGTTTTGCCTCCAGTTCTAGTTAAATGTAAGTCTTTTCAAAGCTGAGCAGGTTTATTTGTACATCAGATCGTCTCAATCTACCAAAGAAATAAAATTATATGGTGATGGATGTGAACCGTAATAGTGGGAGTGATTTAAAGAACTGTTCTGCCTTTCCACTAATTTACAAAATCTTCCATTAAAATAGATCATCTTTAAAGGCCATCATCTCATAAAAATGTGAAAATTGTTGATGAAACTACAGCGTGCAGAAGATGAATACAGATGAAGAGGAAATAATGCTGCCACTCCGACACAGTAAATTCAGTCTGCTTACTGTCAGCATGTCTTTGCAGCATGAGTGCTTCTGTTATTAGCTATATGGAACTGGTGTTAAAAGTTCAAAGCAATAGAGAAGTGTGGAGAAATATGACTACAGTTGTGTAGATGCAGTTTTCCAAGCATGTTATTTATTCTTTACTACATAAATCTAAATTATTGTCAGACATATGTTCTCCTACAGTGGGCCGAAACCATGACTTCACAGCTATTTTATGTATTAGCTGCTAACAGTATTCATACTGTGCAGTGAATGTTTCAGCCGTGGCAGACTGCATCATGTTTCCTGCAGGACGAATACAGGCCTGCATCACGTTTCCTGCAGGACGAATACAGACCGCATCACGTTTCCTGCAGGACGTCTACAGACTGCATCGTGTTTCCTGCAGGACGTATACAGACTGCATCACGTTTCCTGCAGGACGTATACAGACTGCATCATGTTTCCTGCAGGACGTCTACAGACTGCATCATGTTTCCTGCAGGACGTATACAGACCGCATCGTGTTTCCTGCAGGACGTCTACAGACCGCATCATGTTTCCTGCAGGACGAATACAGACTGCATCGTGTTTCCTGCAGGACGCCTACAGACTGCATCATGTTTCCTGCAGGACGAATACAGACTGCATCATGTTTCCTGCAGGACGAATACAGACCGCATCGTGTTTCCTGCAGGACGTCTACAGACTGCATCATGTTTCCTGCAGGACGTATACAGACTGCATCATGTTTCCTGCAGGACGAATACAGACCGCATCGTGTTTCCTGCAGGACGTCTACAGACTGCATCATGTTTCCTGCAGGACGTATACAGACTGCATCATGTTTCCTGCAGGACGTATACAGACCGCATCATGTTTCCTGCAGGACGTATACAGACTGCATCGTGTTTCCTGCAGGACGTATACAGACTGCATCGTGTTTCCTGCAGGACGTATACAGACTGCATCGTGTTTCCTGCAGGACGTATACAGACTGCATCGTGTTTCCTGCAGGACGAATACAGACCGCATCGTGTTTCCTGCAGGACGTATACAGACTGCATCACGTTTCCTGCAGGACGAATACAGACTGCATCATGTTTCCTGCAGGACGTCTACAGACTGCATCGTGTTTCCTGCAGGACGTATACAGACTGCATCGTGTTTCCTGCAGGACGTATACAGACTGCATCATGTTTCCTGCAGGACGTCTACAGACCACATCATGTTTCCTGCAGGACGTCTAAAGACTGCATCGTGTTTCCTGCAGAACGTATACAGACTGCATCATGTTTCCTGCAGGACGTCTACAGACTGCATCATGTTTCCTGCAGGACGTCTACAGACTGCATCGTGTTTCCTGCAGGACGTCTACAGACCGCATCGTGTTTCCTGCAGGATGAATACAGACCGCATCACGTTTCCTGCAGGACGTCTACAGACTGCACTGACACCCTCACAGCCAGCAGCTTTGACAGCTCCACAGATGGACGACAGACCAGGCTGTTATTGAAAAGTAGAGAGATCTCTTGTTTATTACGTTTATCATATTCATCATATTCACAACTGCTTCTGAAAAATGCTTAGAAAAATTCAGGCTTTTGGACAAACGTTGCCAACCCCTGCCTGCCTTACTGTGATTTGCAGCTCAAGTTAAGTTATCAGTCACAGCAGCAGCTTCATGTTGATCATTTCAGGCTTCACCCAGTGATGGAGGTGATGACCAACAGGGAGATTTTCACCACTGAGAGCAGCTTCACTATGGGAGGTGATGGTGCACATTACGAGGAGCGGTTACTCATGTGGGCAGCAGAGCGCTGACTCTCTGTGCTGAACACTAAGCCTAACTCAATAAAGCAGCCTGACATCAGATCAGTGGAATCAGGATTGTGTAATACCCTATAGGTTGATTTCTTGTGTGTCGATGCTATGCCATATATATTCTGTTCTATAAAGCACACGTTTTTTTAATATTTCATATTGATTCAATCATAAACTTCATGAATAACTCAAATAGATTTTTATTTCCTGATGCGTGTTTTGTCTACAGTGTAATCCGACCTCTCCGTCAACATTAAAGCGTGATTTAGAGACTGTAAGTGAATGTTACTGTATACAGTCATAACTCATAATGAGACACGTTCATCAAACACATGCGGTAACTCTTTGCTCTCATCTGCTGGAATCCATTCATCATTCTATATTCACCACGGGATGATGTGTCAGGAAGGCCCAATTTGGCTATTGATTAATGCACTGCATGCTTAATGAATGATCTAACCTTGGCAACGTATTGAAGCGGACACAATGAGCTCCACGCGGGAGAGGGTGAATAATGCATTAACAGCTGATCAAAACAAACAGCGCTAAAAGCCCACCGTGACTAAATTACAGAACCACAATGGCCAGAGGCCGCGACCTTTGTTTCGTTAGCGTGTCTTCAGAAGGTTGCCATGCATCTTAAAGGACCGATGGGAGCTTCACATAGCATCGACAGGTTCACCTTTGTCTCAGTCAGAGTGACTCTCTGACTGAGACAAAGGTGAGATATATATATATATATATATATATATATATAAATAAATGAATAATGGTTATCTTTTAACATTTTAACTTTAATTAATCATTCTGACATTCACCAACTGCATGTGTAGCCTATACACCGAATACAAAAAGAAGTTTTAACATTTCAGGAGGGCTGACCCGAAGCTTTGAAGCTTCAACCGTTGCCATGGTAATCGACCTCCAAATCAGTATTCGAATGCTTCGTTTAAAAAAAAAAAAAAATGATATATAAGTATGTAATAATAATGTGTAAATCCCCAAATAGCCCATGAAATAAGGACTAATCCCACAACATAATTCATTATTTATATTCAACATTAATTATTATTAGATATTCCCAGACGAATATCGCTGTTTGTTGTATGTAGAGGTGCGTGTGTGTACAGTAGTGCGGCAGCGGCACTGTTTCAGGCACTGAAACAGGGGAGATGGAGACAGACAGAAGAACATGTCAACCTGCCATGCCGCGCTGCTCTGCAAAGCTTTGAATACCTTTGAATATTTCTCACCGAAGCTTCGAAGCCCAAAAAGTACGCCTTATCCTCTAATTTTGTTGATCCACACGTGTTGGCTGGTCTTGAGCTTCTCTAGCTACAGCAGGCTCCCAAATCCAAAAAAAGAAAAGAAAAATATATGAAAATAGACAACTTAATAGTGAGCGGACAGATTTGTTTGCTTTCTGCAACGAGAAATTAGCAAACAGCGGTGTTACCTTCATTATAAGGCTCAAATTTGTCCACAAATTTGCCACAAAATGGCTCTTTTGATAGTAAAGGTTGCTGACCCCTGGATTAAACCAAAGATAGATCACATAACCAAAGATAAAATGTCAGATAAAGAATTACTGGATTTCCTTTAGAAAAAGAGGAATAACTTCTGCTGTAATGAACACAATAGGGGCAGGACCCATGGATAGTGTAATAGTGACTGTATGCATAATTTATTAACTCAAGTATGTGGGTTTAGTGTAAAGTTACTTTTTAAATTTCCCCAGAAGCCAATATCAGGAACAAAGGGCCCACGGCTGTTTAAATGCTTGTGCTTTATGCATAATACATACACATGTGTGTTTTTATTATAACCTTTATTTAACCGGGTTAGTCCCATTGAGATTAAGAACCTCTTTTCCAAGGGAGACCTGGCCGAGACAGTCAGCAGCAAGAACACAAAGTTGCAGACACAAACGGAGACAAAAAACACTAAAAGCACTAATATTGCATTAAAAGATAACTATCTAAAGACAAATGGAGGGACAAAAAGAACATTTTCTGTGAGTCAGCTTTACAACAAGGGAAGCTAAAAACATTGGCATGCCAGAGAGTCTACTTCTAAAGCCTTCATTTTTAGATTTAAAAATGTTTAATGATACCAGCTCCTTGATTTTCAGGTCGTTTTGGAGCAAATTCCAGGCTGAGGTTGCAGAATATGCAAAAGACCTTTCCCCAATTTTTGTCCCACATTTTGGAACTTTTGAGAGCACAAATAAGTCCTGTGAACGCAATAAAAACACTTAAGTAGTGTGGGAGCAGACCCAGAATCACCTAATATATAAAGATGTACCAATGTGAGAGCCTATAGTATGTGTGTCATGCATTGCGTGGAGTCCCTGCAGCTCCTGGACAGCTGTTGTGTTGCTGGATCAAACCTGCTTACCCAGCTCTCAGCCGGCCGCCTGCTAAACCTACAGATTCACACGGAGGCGTCCACAGCCTCCAGCTCAGTAACACTCCAGTTTACACAAGCAGTGTGCATCTTGTTTGTGGATTAGAGGTGACAAAACGTCTCAATATGTGCAGGATAGTGCTGCATTCCTCCTGTTGTGTTAGAAAAGGGGTTTACAACTTTAGTGTTTGTGGGTCCAATTTAAAACACAATAGGAGGGTTATCCAGGAAAAACTGCAGCTCCCCCGCTCACTTGTATGTGTTTTCAGGCCAGTCTTGCCCTGTCCAATATGGCGCCCACGTTGACGTACGCTCTAGGAGTCAACGCGGCGTCTACGTATATATGTCTATGTTCCTACCGACTCCCCACAACCACCTCTTATACGCACAAGTGATAAAAGAGCTCTCTGTCCTGTAATAATGTGCATTATAATTTCCCTTCATCTTAAATTGTGTTTTGAACGGGGGTGAAGTTCTGGATCAGCAGTGTAGTTTTCTGCTCGGTTAGATTAGAAGCTTGAGTTAATAAATGCTTTTTCCAGATAGCAGGCTACGTGGACTCAGGGAGGGGCGAGGTTATTGAATCAAGGTTTATTTACACAGCTTTGTGTTCAGTTTAGAAAGGATTACATTTCATGCCCCGGCAAATACCTAATGAACAACCATGAAAAAATATCCAGGCTGGCTGAGAAAGTCAAATCTGCAGGGACACTTTGAAAACCCAGTTTATAGCCCACATGTTCTTATTAGCTACATAAAGCTTTTTAAACGGAGTATTGATTTAATTCCAAGTAAAAAAAAAAGTCAGAGTGAGGGGAGAGAACCTTGCATCTTGTTATTTTCACGCATCTGATGAAATAATATCCACCAAAGTACCTGAAAAATAATTGCACTGCACTCAATTGGAGATTAAGATTAATTTAATATACAGCATATATATATATTTATTTATTTTCTCGTTTTTTTTGCAGCACAACCTGGGCTATTTGAATATGGATGTTGCCAAGACCACTTCATTTGCATAAGCACATTATATATATTATTAAATTATCCATGTATTGTATGTTGTTGCGTTGTATTAGTTACCATTTTTAAAGCCTTTCTATTGTTAGATTTGCTAATTGCCTAATTATATATATTGTATATACTGTATATATATTATGTTATATATGTTATGCTTGTATACTTTAAAGGAATCTGGCGATTTTTGATACTGGAAAGGGTATTTTAAAAGTTGTTTCTGCTGAAGAAGTAAAAACAGCATGATGTTCCACTGTACGGAGGATTCAGAAGCAAAGACGCCCTTAAGGCTCAGTCAAGCATGCAGCTCCAAATATGTATTGATCATTTCAGCGGCCAATAGAATCTAACTGCTCCGAGCAGCCAGAGGTATTGAATTAATAAGGATCTGTGTGTGAGAGGAAAGTGCTGCATCAACATAATCATTGAAGAAACAATTACGTTAACAACTCTTTCACTGGGAGGGCGCTGACTCCGTATTTCAGTTTTCATGGATGCTCGGCACAAAGTGGCACAGTTTGTGCTTCCACAATAACAACACGTGTATAATGAACAGCTCCAGTATGTCAAACTCTGCTCATTTAGATTGTGAAAAAATAAATTGGGTGAATTTTAAGGATCTCTCCAACATGTAGAGATTGTTTCAAGCCAAAAAGAAACACTTAGCTAAGCAGCTTAGTGAAGGTTCAGTCAGAAACCTTCCTCTTATCTCAACCTCTTTCTCATTCACTACTACCACTCACCCTAAAAGATGTAGTCTTAAAGGTTGTATATTTAATTTGCTGTTATTTTTTCCACTTTGTGCCATGCAGGGAATCAAAGACCTCTTCATTGTAAAAAAAATAACTGAGCTATTTTAATGTCATTTAACATTTCATTACACTGTCTTTGAATGAACACAAATTCAATCAGACACATTTATGAAACAACCTTTAATAGAACCTTCTTTCAAAAAAATAATTAAAAAGCCTTTTCAGCTGCTATACAACTACCTATTCAAAGACAAGAATGTTTCACTACTAACACAACCTAACAAAAATATTTAATCTTTTGTGAAATATGAATTAAATGTAAAATGCTGCCTCGCTGAACTGATGCGTGTCTCACGCCTGTTGCTTCCACACCGGCAGCGTTTCCGCTGCTGCCAGCTCTTTCTTTGTACGTAGAGTTTGCCTTTCATAATGGCCATTTCATTTCATTATAACTTTATATTTATTTTAGACAGAAAAAAGGCTAAGAAGCATGTGATCATTTGTAAATAATAGTAATAATCCACAATTAAAACCCCGGTACTTTATTCATTCATGGAGCCGTGCAGTTTGGGTGTTTTAAAGTGTATGAGGTCCTTCTCCATAGTCAGTGTATTATCTACAGTAGATGGAGTTTGGAGAAATAGACAGGGTAAGGATAAGATAAACCGGTGAAAATATTCTAAAATATAGCGTAAACTTAAACGGATATAGATTTTTTTTTTAGGTGTCTAAAATCTGTGTTGCTGCTGCCCCCGTCCACAGCAGAACATCGCTTTGCTCCCGTACTGGTACTCCTGTTTGCACTTCCTAACCGGGGTCATGCCGACCGTCATCTACTGTAGGTAATACACCAACTATGGATAAGTACCTCATACAACCGCACTGATAAACACCCAAACTATCATTAAGTAGTTCCTGAATAACGTAGCATGGAGGACTATATAGTAGGTAATGACGAGTTACTAGAGAACAGACTTTTATTAATGAATAATTAGGTAATGAAGAGTTCATAAATATCTGTGAATCAACAAACTTTCATTCATTTCTTATTATTTAAACATTAGTTACCGTATTGTTAAGTGTTAACTGATGGCCCAAATTTTACAAAAGTTGCAATAAACCAGAATGATCCTTTAACAGGAGCCATAAACGTGTCATTTTAAACTAACCCAGGGAACACAAACAGTGTTTTGTTGGAGATCAGGGGTATCGAGAGTGTACAGCAGTGACACACGGAGAAGTTTGAGAGCCAGACTTGCTTGTTAATGTCACTTCAGTGAGCAGCCAGAGCCGTGCTGTTAAAACCTTGTTAAAATGAATAAATCAACATTACAACCTTCCAAACCGTTGTCCTTCAGTTTGTAAAACACAGTTCATCTCCTGGAGTCGAGTCAATATTTAAATGCACGAGTGCTCTGCGGAGAGATAATCACAGGGTGTGCCAGCTGGATTTAATTACCACTTTTGTTATTAAAACTTTGCATGAGAAGAAAAGAAATAAATCGTTAGCTTATGGAAGTCTTTCGGCACAACTTCTGATTTTATTCAGGTGTTATTAGAGGGATCCTCGGGCACAGTGTGTGCTCACTTTTTGCACTTGGAAACCAATTAAGAGCCTTTGAGAGACTTCTGTTTTAGCAGACACGGCTGTCAGAGAAGCATGAGGAATTATTAGACATCATTGATGCTTTGGAAACGAGAGTTTTTGCAGCTCTGAGGATTCCCGTCGGGGCAGCATTGGATCACACCAGTAAAAAATAACATCAACTGGCGGAGTCTTAAACTTGATTGAAATCGATAATCCGGATAATCTAGGTTTATTATCTTTGTGTGGTTCTTCAAGTCTCCTTGTTGTTGTTGTTCAGGGACGCTCTAAAACCTGACATTTGAGGGTCGGTTGCCCAAAAGCCTTGAATTGATCAGCTGTCACAAAAACAATGAAAGAAATAGTAATAACCAACTGTGAGACTAAATGCAGGCACTCAACAGCCAAAGAGTTGGAGCAGACAGATAGTTGAGGCTGTCTGAGTTTGTGCCGAGCTGTGATTAGTTTATTTGAGGAAAGGGGCGGTGCTTAGGATCAGTCAAATGAACACAACACAAAAACTAGGGCTGTCACAGTTAACGCTATAATAACGCGTTAACGCAAATTCATTTTAACGCCACTAATTTCTTTAACGCATTAACGCAACTTGCGATTTTTAAGTTGTAGCGGGCTTGATTTATAGTTAGAGTGAACATGCTGGTTTCATATGAAACTAGAAAACCTAAAGAACCCATCGGTACCAACCACGTCATGGTAGCTTGTCGTGAAGGAGGCTAAATAGCGCTCCAAACTTGCGCTAAATTTTGGCGAGGAAATACTGGCAAAACATGCCCACTTTATGATAATCATATGCAGTTTTTTGAATGCAGTATAAATGTGTTATTGCCTCCTATTCTAAAATGTTGTGTTTGAATATTTCTGCATGCTGGGGTCTATAAACAGTCTTTGAATTCCATAAATTGTGTATCACTGTAAAGCTGAGACTCTTGTGGATCCAATGAGCCCAACTGGATTCATGTGTGATGATGTTAGTCCCCATAGGAGACATTTCATTGACCTCACTGTATAAAATGACCTGTGGTGACCTCTAGGATAATCACAGCCTCGTGAAAATGGACAGCCACAAACTAGAGACCTAGAGCATTCAGAGGATGGATGTATCAAACTAGAGACCTAGAGCATTCAGAGGATGGATGGATCAAACTAGAGACCTAGAGCATTCAGAGGATGGATGGATCAAACTAGAGACCTAGAACATTCAGAGGATGGATGGCTTTCCTAGCTAGACTGACAATAAGGTGGTTTCTGAGCAGTTTACACAACACAAGTGCTCGCCGTCCAACTGTATCATCAAACATCTGTGTTTGTATTTGTTGTTTTTATTTATTCAAACGCTTTTATCATATTTCTGTAACCGCGAAGCAATTTTACTCATTAAGTTTTGCTTACTTATTTACATAGAGCATTTTTTTTTATCCACATTGGCCCATTATCATCCACAGCCTGTGAGCGGCATGACATCTGTTTGTTTTTTTTTATTTATACTTTTTCTAATTGTGGTAAAGTAAAGTAAATGTTTGATGGTGAATGAATCTGAGCCAATTCATGGAATTTAGCCACTATATGTTGTGGTCGTCATCACATCTGTTTACACTTTACATTTGACTTATAGTAAATAATACATTGAAAATAATAGCCTCTTATTGAATAGTGTACTGGATGAACTGTACATGCTGCGTATCATTAAATTGAGGAAATTGCTGTGTTGTGAACCAGGAAATGTTGAATCACTCCACCATAAGTAAAGCCCGCTGGTTTCATAGAAGAATAATGCAAATAGCCCACATAGGGAGAACATGTGCTCCTCAAACCTCTCCTGGAAACCAGAGGTCATCTTCTCTGCTAGAACAGGCTGTATAATAATAATAACAGTTATTAAATAAAAAAATTTCACATGGATATACAGTTTCTATAAACACACCATTCACACAGGGCCGTTGAACTCTGCACATTTGATTTACACAACTTGTCAGGCTATCATAGCCGGCAGGAAACGCCGCCTGTCAGAATCAAAAGAGTCAAACTGAGATGAAGAGGCTGTTTGTCTTCCTCTTGCACCCGCTCGTCTCCCAGTCAGAGGTGGGTTGTTAGGACGGAGCCCACGGAGTCGCCTCGTCTCGGCTCACATGTTTCACTCCTCCACATCCAGTCACCGCTGTGCATTTTTTCCTCTCTCCAGGCATTTTTTTGGGACCGGGGCCAAGAGCTTACATCAAAGTGCATCGAATTGCATATTGTACCAGGTTAAGGTTAATGGATTCTACTTAGGGTAAGCTTCGATCGAAGACGTGGCAATCGCTGTTAATCATATCCACTCGCGTTGGGTGTTAGTGCTGTAAGGTCAAGGGAACGCTCAGATGGTTGTACTCGGGTAATGTCAGCTGCTACGAGTGTGTGTAAGAAAAGAGGATGACGGGATGAGAGAAAGGAAGACAAGTTGTGAAAATATTTTGTGGAAAGAAAAGAAAAAGCAACGTCAGAGCTTCATGGGTTGTAAACCAACAGCACAAAGTCAGACAAACAGCTGTTGTTCTGGGTCAGAACTGTTCAAGAGACGATAGCATCACCACAAACAGCAATAAGCTTTGCACTTTGCATTTTGTAGGTGGTTATCATGGTTCACAGTGATCACAGTTACAGTGATCAACCGCTCATACGCACAGTGTTCAACATACATTTTTTTTACTTTACTCCCGTTTCGACCGCAGGAACTTTCCCTCGGAACTTTCCCTCGGAACTAAGAACCTTTTGAGGAACTCTTTGCGTTTCGACCGCAGGGACCAGGGTCTAAGTTAAGTTCTGGGGACATTTTTCCGGGGCCTTTTTTACCCCCCAAAAGACCCTGATCGTGTGGTAGTACTTTCTGAAAGTAGCAGAACTTTCGGGGTGGAGTTTGCAGGGATGACTCTAGTATCAATTTAGGACCATTTTAGGACGAGAGGAGAGCGTTTCTCTTTGTGTTGTAACGTTAAAGTAAAGTTAGGCTCTGCTGTTGGCTTCCTGACTCCTTTAAAAAAAGACAGAGACAAAAGAGAGAGAGAGATTGCGAGGACGAGCGGTAACGAGAGACCGCCGGCATGAGTTTCATTTTCCTCCGCTGCCTTTCATTCATTACATCCAACGTTCATCGGTAAATATATGCAGCAGTAAATATCATCGCTGTGAGACAACGTTTATTTTTTCCAGCGTGTTTTTTAGAGTAAACAGGCGGACTTTTTATATTTATATTGTATTATCTCTTTTTATATTGTATTAGCACCAATGGGACTGTCACAATCTAATTTCGTTGTACTACACAATGACAATAAAGGGCTTGAATCTTGAATCTTGAATCTTGACACGCTGAACTGCAGTCTGCAGAGTGTGTTTACTGCTTTGACCATCAGCGTTTTCATACGTCAGCGGACTAATTAATCTTCGCAGGTCTTTAGACCGTGGTGGAAACGCAGACAACAGTGGGCTGAAGGAACCTTTTAGTTCCAGGGACTAAAAAGAAACTTTTGGTGGAAACCCGGCTTTTGCCTCGTGGACCATCTACTTTCCAGCTGGCTACCTGAGGCTGGTGCTGCGTGCACATTGAAATCATGAAGGGAAAAAAGATCAATTTTCTCTCAAGGAAACAAGATGCAGCAGCGAAACTCGATGTTCCTCAGCTACCTCAAAGAAAACGAATGTACACAAGGAAAGCACATGTGGATTGATAATGCCTGGTCACGTAATGCCTCATTAAAGTGAAACTGTACTGATCCTCAAACAGCTCAGCGCTGGCAGCACACATGCAGAAAAACCGACCTTCCTTCATGCTAATGCCCGGAGCTCACCCACCGGCAGTCCTTTTGCCGGTGGGTGAGCAAGGAGCCGTTCATCTGCACGCACCGCCCGCGCTGCAGTGACTCAAAGCCTCCAAGCAGCCCCCCGTTGAGGGAAAAGCTGTCTGTTTCACTACTTTATAATCATGTCATAAATATACAAATACATAAATGGTAATCTGCATGAGAAATAAAGAGTATATAAGTGTATAAAGGGAAAGAACATTATGATAGAAGTATATAATGGTCATTCCCATGCTCTATTATGTCTCATAAGTTGTTGCAGCAATTTGTACTACTGGAGAATTGATAAAAATGATCAATAATCCCTCCAAAATACCACATTAACACACCAAGACCTTGAGGAACACCATAGAAAAAGCCATGCTGTGATTTGGTTTCAAAAACTTTTGACATTTGGGGATTTCTGCAAGAATTGCATTTTTCAGCGATTGGATGGCGAGTACTTCTGTTGTGTAAACTGCGCCCTCAAGGAGTGGAAGAGTTTCTGTGTCTTATGGTGGTTACCTTACCTCCTATGAGCAGATCTGGGATCAGTCCAACCACCACCTCTCTCAGCTCCAGCACCAGGTGAAGAATGGTGCAGGAGAAGAGTCACTCACACTATTTTTGGAGCTATTGGATGGTTAATTGCTCATAATTGCACCTCTGGAGATGCATGTGAAGCCAAAGTTTGGCTGTGGATCCGGCCGCTCTCTCCATGGACTCGGGGGGGATGATTAGTACCCAACAAGACCACCGTCCACTTCACACCACACTGCTGCCAGCTCATATCACCACCACAGACACACAAATCCATAGGAACTTTGTTTTACTATGTGTGAAGACCCTAGACTGTGTAAAACTTTTCCCTAACTTACTCTAAACTGAAACTAAGCTCAGAGAACACTAATAATAATATAATTTTGTCAGTCAGCACTGCTGTCGTTGTTTGTGCTGTTAGCGCTGTTAGCACCACAACAGAGAGCACACCTGCTCCCATGGCTCACTTAGGCCCGAATTGCATGATTGCACCTGCGGGGCGTTTAATCTGGAAAACCGTACCGCTGCCTCAGTGTTTTGGTCGCCATCTTGCTTCGTGGCCACGAAGGTTGTAGGGGTATCACGTATCTGGCTCCTCACTATCGACCTCACGAGCAGATACAGGAGGTCCAACATGGTGACGAGCCCCCGCTAGCTAGTGTACACCCAATATGACGCCGATTGCCACTTGCTCTGTAAGCCCAGCTCGGGCGGCATGAAGTAGGGAACGTCGTTTAACTGCCCACCAATGAGATGTTGATGTGTTACCTCCGGAGCTCTGAGGGGTCCGTACTGAAGAGGAAACACTAACCTCAGAATAGCAAAAATGGCGGCAGTTAGTAGCGTGAACAGCTGTGGCTCTGTGGGTCGAGCGGGTCGTCCTTTAATCGCAAGGTTGGCGGTTCGATCCCCGGCTAATACATTAGCACGCCAAAAGCAAAAAATGGCGTTGTTTTCACACGCAAAATGACTTACAAATTGCTTTGTCATTCGAACGCCATTTGGTGAGATCAGGCTGGAATAATTATACATCTTTTCCTCAGGTTGTAGTCGACAGCAGAGCGAGACCACGTGTGTCTTCTCGTCTTATCTAACTGTGGAGCAACTTAAGGTGAAATTGAAGGGGAAGTGGGAACATTAGGGATCAAGTGGGTAATGACAGGTTGTTGGAGCCGGCGAATGCATCGGCGGTGCTCGAGGAGTGCGTCTGAGTGGCTGTCGTCTTGTGTATACTTGGACCGCTGCACTAAACCTGCTTTAGAATGCTGGATGCAGCAGCATCGACTCGTACCTCCAACATTATGAATTACAATGGACAACATTACCAGTAATTCAAAAAAGAATTCCCTCCTTACACTCCAAATAAGTGTATGATTTGTTAACTGTTTTCAACAAATGTCCACTCTGCAGAATACATCAGTATGCCTGTTTGTTTGTTTTTTTTGCAGAAAGTGGACGATAGATAAAGAATATTAAATGAATGAAGAGTTCCTCTCCAGGGAATCCTACAGCAGGCACTTCACTTAAGTTTAATTTGCGTTTTCTTTGTTCACAAAAGGCCATTTGGAAAGTGGATTGCATGCTATTGATTTTGGATAGCACAGATGAAATTGTGTGATGTACTTTCCACACACACACACACATACATATATGCACACACACACACACACACACACACACACACACACACACACACACACACAAATAAAAGACATGAAAAGCTTTTTATTCAAGTTAATAGGGCGGCAAATTGAACCGGAGCTTCGTTCTCCTGGATGTCATTTCTCAAAAGTCAAATTAAAATCTAATTTACACCTGGTATTAAAAGGTGATCTGGATATGCTATCAGGATAATGAACAGGTCCTCTAGTACACACACGTATTTGTTTTTACATGTTTATGCATTCTCTGCACATTGTCATCAAATTTCATAGTTACAAAATGGGACTTATGTCCTTGGCAGACAAATAACACTTCAACAATGTGCATACGTTAGTAGCTGTTTAGAATGATTTAAATAATATGATTTTTTTTTTTATTCTTTCAAAGGAAATATAGACTTTAATACATGAAAACAAAGGAGTTACATATGTATTTACACATGAACAAGAGCTGTTAGAAATGGGAAATTGCTTGCTTACATTGGGCAACTTGTGGAAAATTAGGTTACTAGAAAATATACTGAAAACGTCACTTTTCATAATGCCAAATATTCAAGCTTTATCCAGTTCTGCACAACAAAACTGGTGAAAATTCAGATTTGCATCTGCTGTGGAGAATATCATCTACTCTTATGAAAATACTGCATTTAAATTCAGTTATATTCCTGATATGCGGAGAGTCCACTTGATATTAGGAGTAAAGACAACATCTAAACTCGGGCTGTCAATTCATTAAAATATTTAATGGCAAATTAATTTGATTTGTCAAGTACTTAATACTCTTATCAACATGGGAGTGGGCTAATATGCTGCTTTATGACAAATGTATGTATATATTTATTATTGGAAATCAGTTAACAACACAAAACAATGACAGATATTGTCCAGAAACCCTCACAGGTACTGCATTTAGGATAAAATGACTTGCCCCAAACTGCATGTGATTATCATAAAGTGGGCATGTCTGTAAAGGGGAGACTCGTGTGTACCCATAGAACCCATTTACATTCACATATCTGGAGGTCAGAGGTCAAAGGGACCCCTTTGAAAATGGCCATGCCAGGTTTTCCTCGCCAAAATTTAGCGTAAGTTTGGAGCGTAATTTAACCTCCTTCATGACAAGCTAGTCTGACCTGGTTGGTACCGATGGATTCTTTATGTTTTCTAGTTTCATATGATACCAGTATCTTCACTCTAGCTTTAAAACTGAGTCGCTACAACCTCTGAAAGATTGCAAGTTGCGTTACTGTGTTAAAGAAATTCGTGGCGTTAACGCGTTATTATCGAGTTAACTTTGGCAGCTCTAATCAAAACACAAGTATATATCACAGCGAGCAAAGAAAGAGCATCTTACTCCCCATGTGTGCAGAGCTCCTATGCTCATTCATTTGATGTTGGTGGTATAGCTGATGTATTATGGATATATATATCTCTCAGTCTATTCATTCAATCTATCTATAACTCTGAAATATTTCTTCTCAATATTTCTCTGGACCAAAAACACCCTCAGTGACTGATGTCTGAAGGTTTGGTTGGAGATTTGCCCTCTTTTTATTCATTCTTATTTATGAGCAGTTTTGTTATGCACCACTGAGAAAGAATGAAAGACTTCTGACAAATAGGATTTACATGTTGTGCAGCTCTGAAATGTAACCCAAGAACCGTTTAAACGTTACAGTAGCTCCAAACTGAACTTAGGTTGTGGTACATGTGACAGCTCTTGGCCTTACAGAGATTTGCATCTTTTCACAGCTGCGATATGTCTGAAAAGACAAAGACTGTGTTCTTAATCCTTGTTTTGTGTTGACCTTTTTTTTTTTTTTTTAAAGTGAGTTGTACAGTATGACACATGTTTCTATAGAAGTAGCAGCTTATCTATGCGGTTTGATGCGGCATAACCAGGATGCCGCCTTAAGCAGCACTCCAGATGGAGGGGCTTTGCAGAGGATGGAGGAATCGGTTTCACACCTCAACTGAAAAAAACACAGAGGCATCGCTCAAAGCAATACACACTGCTGAAATGATTTTGTGACAGCACGAAGCGTGGTATTATCCTCCTCAAAATAGATACGGTACAGATAAGACAGCAAGGATCTACTGGAAATGTTAGGATGTAGGGATGACTGTGTGAACCAGTCCTTTCAGCTACCAGAGGGGGGGGGGTCATTACTTCTTTGTTTTACAGTCCAACATACATGAAGTTCAAAGTTCTTTAGACGTAAAAAGCCTTTACCGCCTGGATTCTATTTGATCAACTCCTCTGGCATGGCTGTTAAAGTGCAGTAATCCAAGTTTTTACACACTCAAGGTGCAAACGCACTAAAAGCGATAAATGACGCGTCACGTTTGATGCACGTCAATTGATGCTTCTGTGGCGAAGTGCAGGTTTCACATTTTAAATGCCAACACCACAGAACCTGCAGTATTTTAAGAAACAGGTTGCTATTTAGGCAATATTTTTGTATATTACGTATATCTCTCAACACCTTATCCTTTAAATGATTGATATATGAATGAAAGTTTAACTAGATAATGAGAAATTGATATCACGCGAGCCGCTAGATAGAAGACATATAACTGAAATGCATCGTAACACTTTTGGTGCGTTTTTGGACATTTAAAACAGCAGGTGCATTCACTGCGTTTGGGCAGTCAGTCCTATAATCTACTTTGTTTTGATATCGTAGTCGTATAGTATATATATAGTGACTGTATATAACTATATCGTATAGTGTAAAATATTCACACATGATTCTAAACTAGCAGATTCCTCTCTGTCTTCTCCCACTGTCTCATATAACTTATCTCAGATAAGTAGTTTTTGTCAAGTAACTTCCGTACATAAGTTACGCCACATCCAGTGTTATTTAAACTCAAACTCTGATCTTTTCCTAAACCTAACTAAGTAGTTTTGTTGCCTTGGTTAAAACAACTCTGGTGTGTGATGACATGTTTAGTTTAGGTTGTACCGTGTACAACCTATGGCACCCACAGTGTTCAGGAAACTTCCTCTTACATAAAATCTCAATGCAGTGCAAACCTGTAGCAGAGCTGGGATGCTGTGGCTTCTTAATGTGGTATATATAGGGTTCAGTACTTCTGCTAATTCTTCAGTCAGGCTCAGGATAGTTTCCTTATTGGGCAAACGAACACGACTCATGACACTGCTGTTTATTTCCACTGCGGTCTGTGAAATCTCTTCCCCTTCTCAATACTAACAATGTTAGCAAACCACAAAATATGAGCCGTGTTTTCCTCCTTTTTGGTTGTTGGGTTCTATTGTTACCATGGTAACATGGGTCTCAGGCCTAAGTTAGCCTGGGGGTTAAGGTGACTATTTTTGGGTTTAAAATTTGTCTAACGGTCTTTATTTTTGTGCAGCGGTCTAACTTGCGTTAGATCATGGGTCTCTGACAAGTAGCTGTTTAAAGTTCTATCCAATCAAATTCACCGACACCCCGCCCCCTTCTGACACAGCATGATTATTTGCCAATCGGCTGTCAACTGATGTCTATGAACAGAGAAGGTAAAGAGCTGAAAATGACGCCTAAAAGACGACAGTCACTGTTTACCAAACTGATGAAGAAGATCAACGCTGCAACAGAGGCTTCGTTTAGTGGCGCACATCCCAACGAAACACAGAAAGCCCTTTTAATTGTAATAGAGGCCACTTTCATTTAGTCAAAGAACAGCTTGTATCTCTAGCAGAGACTACATTTGTTCCTCGGTAGTGTACAGTATGTGCTGCAGATAGAAGGGATGCGTTTTGCTTTTTCAAAGTTTGTAATGCTTTTAAACATGTAGAACGCTGAGATCTATACGTTATTACTCTTTGAACTTGTTAGAGAAGTTACAGGCTGTGCTTCAAAGGGGTTTTTAATATTCACGAAGCAACAGCAGGAGCCATAAGCAGAGATTCTCTAGATGTATGTACTGTATGGAGCACTGACATGTCTGCTAAAAAACTCACTACAAACCCTGCCTCATTAGTGGAACAGTTCACACAGGCACATCATGGTTATATGGAAGTGAATGGTCTAACACAGCTAATAGCTTCCTGTGTGTTGGACTCTTTGGCTCTCTGTTCCATCAAAGGCTTGTATTGCTATCAGTGTGCCAAGCAGAATTACTTCGTCCCTGCAGGCGGATCCACTGGGACAAAATCATTGAAATGAACTGATTTTAATCCAGAATTTCACAGTTTTAAATGCTGGTGTGACCAGGCTATTCCTGTTTATTTAAACCTGGCATATTTTCCATGTGGCCGTTGTAACTCAGGTAACTTTGCACTCGCCACCTATAGTATGCAAAACAACGTATATCAGGAAAAGATGCACGAGCCTCCTACAAACATGAGTTTTAAATGCTAAAAACAGGAAGTAACCGCCAGGGCTACGCTTTGTCACCAATCCTGTTCGTGATATTCACAGACAGGATATCGAGGCGTAGTCGGGGGGAGGAGGGTTTGCAGTTCGGTGTGCTGAGGATCTCATCGCTGCTTTTTGCAGATGATGTGGTCCTGTTGGCATCATCGGACTGTGACCTCCAGCACTCACTGGATCGGTTCGCAGCCGAGTGTGAAGCGGCTGGGATGAGGATCAGCACCTCTAAATCTGAGGCCATGGTTCTCAGCAGGAAACCGATGGATTGCCTACTCCGGGTAGGGAATGAGTACCTCGGGGTGTTGTTCTCGAGTGAGGGGACAATGGAACGTGAGATTGGCCGGAGAATCAGAGCAGCGGGGGGGCGGTATTGCGTTCGCTTTACCGCACTGTTGTGACGAAAAGAGAGCTGAGCTGGAAGGCAAAGCTCTCGATCTACCGGTCAATCTTCGTTCCTATTCTCACCTATGGTCATGAGTTCTGGGTCATGACCCAAAGAACTAGATCGCAGGTACAAGCGGCCGAAATGTGTTTCCTCAGGAGGGTGGCTGGCGTCTCCCTTAGAGATAGGGTGAGAAGCTCAGTCATCCGTGAGGGACTCGGAGTAGAGCCGCTGATCCTTTGCGTTGAAAGGAGCCAGTTGAGGTGGTTCGGGCATCTAGTAAGGATGGCCCCCCCCCCCTGGGTGCTTCCCTAGGGAGGTGTTCCAGGCACGACCAGCTGGGAGGAGGTCACGGGGAAGACCCAGGACTAGGTGGAGAGATTATATCTCCACACTGGCCTGGGAACGCCTCGGGATCCCCCAGTCAGAGCTGGTTAATGTGGCCCGGGAAAGGGAAGTCTGGGGTCCCCTGCTGGAGCTGTTGCCCCCCCGACCCGACCCCGGATAAGAGTTTGAAGATGAAGATGAGAGACACAGGAAGTAGCACCTTGGAGTACTGCATAGGGATCAATGCCTGCAGGGCTGCTGCATGAATCTGTAGTGAATGAGCGGGGAAGGCAGGCTGAGACTTCAAAGAACAATTCCAGTATATTTTAAGGTTGAGTTTCTGTGTGAGCTGGTCAAAAGAATATTGATCATCTGTAAGGTCTGATTAGAAATGTTGGTCACACATAGCCAGGAGCCAATCCTCAACAAAGAGTTCTGGGCAGGTGGCGTGACCGCCGTGATCTAGGGCGCTTTCACACCCGTAGTTTGGTTCATTTGGTTCGGACCAAGGAAAAAACATTACCTTTTTAGTTCTGGTCCACACTGACTTTTAGTTCTAACAGAATAAAGTAATTGAATACATGTAAAGCATTGCAAAATACATTTAGGTCACACTTCTTCCTGAAAACACCTAGAAAAGCTGCAGTAGCTTCCCCTCCCCTCCCAAGCATGTCCGTCTGTCTGGTCTGAGTATTTATAACCTTGAATAGAGTTCGTATCAGTCCATTCTTGATGAGTCATCGGAAGCTCACCTTGCACCTGAAAGCCGGGGAAGAGGACGGGAGGAGACGTCCCTTAAAAAAGTTTCTCTAATGAGTTTTTTAATGACGTGTCTGTTTAAAACGGTTATTTTTAATCACTGTTAAAATCAATCATTGTTCACAGCATTTCTCAGTGTTGAACAGAGACAGGCACTGCTCATCAATTAGGGGTTAATATCTGTTAATCCGATTGTCCGGGACGATCCGTGACCAACTGTAAAAGTGATCAGAAGAAGGAGAAGTTCTGTGGTTTTTAGCCACTAGCCAGAAAAAGGCATTCATGAGATAATGTGAGATTCTGGAAGAGCAGCCGGGTCACTTTTCTCAAGATAAAAGCTTGCTGTTATTCTCTGAGGAGGAACTGATGAAAATTAAAATGGCATCGCATGGTCAAGTATTAGTCTGTGGTATAGAAATTCATGATCCCAGAGTCCTAATGCTTTTGGTGACCTCCTGACTTTTAGTGGCGCGGTTGCTCTCGGGTTAGAACTCCTACCCTCGGTAAACCGCAACACATATCAGAGACATCACAATGGCTTTAAACGAGGGAAAATAACAAAATAATAAATACGCTGCAACAGCATTTTTATGTTAAATAGGCTTACTTTTAATTTTACTTTTAATTCTCAGGAAAGAAAACTGAATAATTCTCCCCTCTGGCGTGAATTTGTGTGAATCTCTGGCATAAACTAATATTCATCAGTTTTTATTCATTCATTCATTTTTTGAGTATTTATTTCTCTTAGTTCTCTCCATCTCTCACTCACTGAAGGTCCTTCCAGACACAACGTGACAACGCCACCACCGCGCTCTCAAACCCGTTATTTCTAACAGCTCGCACCGCGCCACGTCGGTTTTTCGCTGCATCGAGCAAAGCTCAACTTTGGGCGCTGCACGCTGTGCGGCGAGCATCCCTTCCACCGGGAAATGTCATTTAGTGTGGCTGTATTGTTGTTCGGGTGGAAACAGTGAGGCTTATACACGCTTTACAGCGCCGGAAACAGGTTGAGATAAGGAAAATTCAATTTATTTTTATATAGCGTTATATCATAACAGAAGTTATATCGAGCCTCTTTTCGCAGGTTTAGACGGTACTCTATAATAAAGGGAAAAAAAGGTGTGAAAATGTGTCATAAATCGTGAGAATTGTGACCCCGAGAAAGACAACAGTGATTCACCTACAGTTCATGAATCAGAGCAACCGGTGACAGTTCATGCTATCAGAGCTGGAAACTTTATTTTGAAACCTGCATCGTGATGAACTCGCTGTGCTGTGTCTGTTTTTTAGGATCAGACTTATCACAGGATAAAAAAAGAAGTCATTAACTTAATTTATTCCACTCGTGTGTTTCTTAAGAGCTTTTGCCCTGTGCTCTGCTCTTTTGCGATTTCAAGTGCTCCACCATTAAAAGTGTGAGTCTGCCTGTGTGTCGCTGCAGCGCGCTCCGGAGGACAGCTGCCAGTGACGCTGGATTCGGAGTCGGTGCCGTCATTATAAATAATCTCAAAATTGCCCCGCACCTGTCAACCGGATTCACAACTTTCCCCGGGGGGATAATGATAGCCTTGGAAACTGATAAATGTGCGGGGTGTAATCAGGCCCGCCAGCTCGCCCAGGCTGCTCTATTCTGGGAGGTGCAAAGGATCCTGGGAAGGAGGCCGTGACAGAGCTCAGGTGGATAAATAAAGAGAGGATCCTCTGTAACCTTGTCTAGCCGTCCACCCGGCTCCTCACACTATGAAGACGTCCAGGCAGACAGGATGGATTTCTCCAGGCTGAGACACAGTGTGAGCCCGCTGGGTAGAAGAGTTTCTGATGGACTCTTCAGAATATTGTTCATGTCGGGGTAGAAAATCCTCTGAAACAGCATTTAGAGCAGCTCGGGACCGTTAAACTAAAGTGAAGCCCATACTAATGAGACTCTCTCAGGTGGGTCCGCAGATTCCACAAGACAAGTAACTTGATTTTATCTTTAACTTTCAGGTCTTTTACATTTCACCAAAGACTCAGACTGAAGCTATGTGTCCTTGTATAATACACACATCACAATGTCCACTCTGCATTGACGCTTCCATTGTTATGACTGCAAAAAAAAGTAAAAAATAAAGCCCATCACAATTTCCATGGTGATGTCTTTAGATTGACTGCTCCAAAACCCAAATAATATTCAAGTTACAATGATATAAAACAGAGAAAAGCAGCAAATCTAAATATTAAGAAGCTATAAAGCCAGAGCGTATTTGACATTTTTGCTTGAAAAATGACTCAAATGATTATTTGGTAATCATGATTATAGGCACCCTTGTAGCCTAATGGTAAAGATGCATACCACCCAACTGTAGTGTCTTCTCGATCCCTTTCCTTCGGCTTCATTATTCATCACTCTTCTGTCATCAACTGTCTCTTAACATGCAGAAATGAGGAAAGGGAGGTCGTTCAGGTTTATGTCCATCGCCCTTCTGAGAGCTCCAAACCTCGCCTTCAATCAGTCACCAATCGGCCTCCACATGTTTAATGTGTTCTCTGCTTCGGCCTCCTGCGACTGGAACATTTTTCTAATGTAAATCAGTAATTAGTCTGAGCAGCGATAACAAAACGTAAAAAAAGCCGGTAGTCGGCCATCTTTGTTATTGTTTCTGGTGCATGCTCATTACACAAAGCACCTAAATATCCGTTTTTATGACCCAAAACTCTGCTAGCATGTGGATGAGAGGTGTGTGTTGCACTTAATTGTTTCAGAACTATAGACTGATGGGTATTGAGTGCATTCACTTTTAGTTTGACCCTCTGAAATAAAGTGGTTTAGATAATCTGGATAAACTATTGGCCCGTTTACAACCAGCAGCTCTGACTGCTTGTGTTTTCTTGATCTGTCTGACCTTATTGTGTTTTTGTAGTGATGTCACCATGTAGAAATGATGGATGTAATAAAACCGGAATAATCCTTTATTGCATGGAACTGTTAAATTAACGTCCCCCTTTTCACCACCTCGTGTTTCCTAGTCATGTCTCCTGGATTTGTCTTCCCTATCTATCATTAACACACACACACACACACACAAAGCAAGCAAAGTTAGAGCAGAGTAATTGTCTTTCATGATGAGGAATGGTATGACAAATAGGATCTTGATGGGGAAAAAAGTCGGGCTGTCAGAGTTAATGCGATAAAGTAAACTCGTTTTAACACCACTGATTTCTTTAACGCATAAACGCAACTTGCGATTTTTAGGTTGGCATCATATGAACCTAGAAAATCAGAGGAACCGTTGGTACCAACCGTGTCTTACTTAGCTTGTCGCGTTGAGGCTAAATAAGGAGCTGAGTCTGAAGCCCACCTGTTGTATTCATTGGTCCGTCTGCCTAAACAATATCTATTATCCTCTCCACGTTTAACCCCTCTCCTCCTCTATCTCCCCATCTCTTCCTCACTGTTATCAGAGGAGCTGCAAACCGAGGCTGCGGTCTGGCCTCGCTGAGGTTTAACTCTTCTAATCTGCAGCTGGAATCTGAAGATCAGCTGGATCTACCCCCCCGCTTATCTCATAAGGCTCAGATTCCACTCTCCTGTGAGTCGGTGTGTGTGACAGTGATAGAGAGTGTGTGCATGGAGCGGGGTGAGTACGAGTGCAGCTCTTATGTGTGTGGAGTGTACAAGGATTAATAGATTCCAAGGTGGTGCTGGTTGCCTTCAGTCTTATAAATGTTTCAGTCTCCACTTTTATCTACTGCAGGTTGTTAAGTCTGGCTTTCCTGTCCGATCCCAGCGTGCAGCGCTGACGAGCCGCACAGCACAGCACACCTGCCTGCTTTAAAGGCACAGTCCACTGATGGTCATACCTAACAAAAGTACATATTTACAGATATGGACCATTTGCACCAATAAAACAAGCATATTGTGTCCATTAGTCCCACCCACGTTAGCTTTGGGCCAATAGAAACTCTGATATGATGGTGACACAAGCACATGGGACACTTAATGCATACTTGACTGTCCATGTTGAAAATATGACCTCACCTGTTCCATTTTAAGGCAGTATACTGTGTCATAAGAGTGTTAAAAAACCTAGTGTGTGAACAAAGAAGTGCACTGTAAAGAGTTCTGCTATTCTAGTAGTGCACCTCAGTCTGCTGTGTCCACAGAAAGGTCATCATCCACCGTGGTTTTGTCTTTGTGTTTCAGCCTGCTTGTGTGTATGTGTGGGTGGATGCGTCTTTGGGTGCATTCAGAGTTCATAAACTCCCCCCCCCCCCCGCCCCCGTCCGCTAGCTGTGTTTGACAGGCTGACACCTGCGGAGTGAACAGAGCAGCAGTCAGAACACATCACCACAGGGTCCAACCACAGTCCACAGGAGAGAGGACACCTTCACTGCTGCCAACACTCTGCCAGGACAATGCACTCCTGACAGACACCTGGCTCAACTACATGTACTATAAAGAAAATGTGCAATTTTTTTTAGATTATATAGAGTGTGAAGCAGTTGAATTGTTACTCTAATGCAGTCAGTCGGTATGCGAGCACTGACTGCAGTTATAATGTCAGGCAGTTGAATCGTCAGTTAAATATATATATATATATATATATATATATATATATATATATATATATATGCTATATTCAGTACTGCGCAAGAGTACTTAGTACTCTTGCACTATTTGTACTATTTGCACTACAATTGGCACAATGACACTTTACTGCTACTACTACTTATGTTATCTTATTTTTATTTTATTTCACTTATATTCGATTGTATCTCTTTTTAAGGTATATTGCTGTTGGACTTGTTGTTTAAGCTACTGGATGCCTAAATTTCCTTCGGGATCAATAAAGTATCTATCTATCTATCTAAAGGGTAACTTTTCAACCTAGACTATTTCCCATGTTTTTGTGTCCGGTATTGAGGGGGAACGCTGCAGACGGCAGTTAGCTTTAGTTTTGTAACTCTTGACTGTACATTTAGATTAAATAGTCCCAGCAGTAGAGGTGAAACGCTGCCCCCTACCTGTTTGGAGCACGTGGCCAGGTTTACACTGTGCACCTTTAAGGTTCATATTTGAATAGAAAATGAAATATCTTTGCCAAGCTTGTCTTGATGGATGATGCTTTCTGACACTCATCTCATGTTTCAAAGAAAGTTTGACTGATTTCTCTGACCCACCAGCCCCCCCCCCCACCACCCTGCTGGCTCATCAGTATGCTGACGTGGTCTGCCTCCTAATGCCTGGATACGCCCTTATTTAGACCCAAGGTTAGCTCCCTGACATTTCGAGCTGATTAAGAAGTTGCCTGGGCCGTAACCTTTGCGTGGCGTGAATCTGGCTGTCGTTGCATTAGTGCTTCCATTATCATGCAGTCACATCTAATCTCACCTGGAGCTCGGGGCCTTCCTCGTGGATGGGGGAGGCAGCTAAAAGCCTCTTAATGTATGCGGGGATCATTTGAATAAAGCTCCGTCTCACAGATATATGGCTGAGGGTGAGGCGTTTAGCTGAGGCCAAATCAAATCAACGTCGTTAGAAGAAAAAAAGATTTCTGGCTGAATTACATCTCATTTTGCTTCTCGGCTAAATGAGATTGTACGGAAAGAGTCGCCAACTGCTGATACTGTAAATTCTCAAATTGTGGAGGGTGCCTGTATATACTGTACCTCCTCTGCAGGGTTGATTTAGTGTGTCTGTATTATATTGTTCAATATTTTCAAAGAATGTTTCCCTCTACAATCAATAGAAAACTCAAACCAACGATGACAATGGAAATGTTACTAAACACTGACCAAGCCAGCCTCTTGAGTTATTCACCTCTGTGAGTGAGCAGGAACTGAGGGAGTAAAGAGAAGAAGATGACAGCAGGGAGATGAGCGAGTTTGAACCCAGCCGCTCTGAAATGTAAACTTTGCTCAAGGGGTTCTGCCCTGCGACACAGAGAAAGTTCTTTCTTCCAGGACACCCGTGACCCTCGTCCTCTGCTGCAGCTCTGGTCTGCCTTTGATTTGGATCCAACACGTCCCCGTCCCCCCCGAGCTGGAACCAGGCGAGGCTGCAGGTCAAACAGCCTCTGGAGATAAGTCTGCTGTGAGCTCTGCTTTTCTTTTGTCTTCAACCTTTCTGTGATTTAGTTAAAATTTAAAAAGTGCTCATGCAATTACCAAAAATACAACAGGACTCCAGACTAAGTTTTTACATTGGTTGCACTGGTACGCCCATTTAGGTGCACCATGAAAGGTTTTTTAGTTAGATTTAGGGGCGTTTGTTTAGGGGTCTGTGTATTTTAACTTTAAACAGAGCCAGACTAGCTGCTTCCAGTCTTAGTGCTAAGCTAGGCTAACCACGTCCTGACTTCAGCTCTGTACTTAACACACAGACTTATTAAGATTAGGCTTATTATAAGCGTATTTCCCAAAATGTCAAATGACTCTTTTAATTGAATGACATTTACACAAGCTCCTACTTAGACCAGCTAATGAATGGGATCTGTTTTAGCAGCATGTCAGCTCTAAAAAAAAAAAAAAAAAGTGTGATTATCACGACTTTATTAAGTTCTCAAAGCAACATGAGTCAAACAGACAAACATCCAAAGACACCAAACAGTCTGAGTCACAGGACCATCAACCAGCAGAAGAGCAGACTCGTTTAATGGAGCAAAGGGAAACAGCCTGGAAGGTAACGATAACATTTGCTAAACACAAACTGCATCAGCAAAAACGAACAGCTGTGACAGGTGGCAGCGAACCAAGAGGGATATATGGACACAAGAGAACTGCTGCTAAACACCACAGAAATACACACACACACACCGAAATAACTACAGAGTGGAAATAACACCTCTCTGACAAAAACGCTGAACGCAAGACAGAAATATACATCACACAAGTTTTTTGTACAAACGAATATATCAAAAAAGACAAGAAATGTGTGTGATGTGCATAAGCATGTGTGTGTGTGTGTGTGTGTGTGTTTGTGTTTGTGTGGGGGATATTGGTTAAAACATCTGCATTGACTCCTGAGCAATAGTAAGCAGTTAATCTGGTTATACACTATGATTTTAGCCCGCTTCTGAGCTATTTTGAGCCGCGTGACTCATTTTAGAGTCAGACCGAATTTCAGCTTCGTCGGGCGTCGTTTGCCATGCAGTGTGCAGGGGAGGGGGGGGGTGGGGGACGAGGACCGATTAACTCCTCCCAACTGGCCGTCGGACAGTCGGATGAATTTCTGACATGTCATGCCTACCACAGACTCTCACAGTTAAAGTAGAGCTACGAGACGATTACCCGACATCCCAAATGTGCAATAAACAATGTACAATAGATATAGCTAGTAAAACGTAGCTAGCTTACCCCCATTTCTTTCTGCAAAATGGACAAGCCATACTGTCCACGTCTTCCTCGCCACCTGCGAGTCCATATAACGTTACACCGCTGCCGGGAAAATTCCACTTTCACCAGAAAGGATCTTATGAGTAAAAACACATATTTGAGAAATATTGATGCCATAAATAGAGGACTAACCCTTCTTATTATACCAATAGATTTATTTATTTTTCTACTAACTCAGTCACTGTTCTCTCCAACCTAAGCTCTCTTCAACAATAATTCCAAGGAATTTAGTAGTTGAGACTTGAGGCATCTCAGCAGACTCAATTTAAAGTTTAATATTCATAGACTCATAATAGACTTTTTTGTGGTTTCACTTCGGGGAAAAAAAGAACCAGCAAAAGTATACTTGCTTTCAAAATAAGCCATAAAAAAAGTTTTCCTCTAAATGAATGTGATGAACATTGAATGTTCAGAGTTGAGCGATGCTGTGGCTCTCAGTGTCTCCCGTCTTTCTCCCTTTTCTGAAAAATGACTCTCTTGTCTGTCACATTGTACTTCTTATCACTTCTGTGAGAAATAAATTGCCCTGCTGCAGTGTTCTGCTTCCTCTAGGAGCTCGCTTTCATCTGTGTACCCTATTTGTAAGAGTGCATATGGGTTTTTTTTTTTTAGATGGAAGCAGGCAGAAAGAGTTGCAAAAATGTGTAAAACAAACAGCATCTCGGAATCTCCGGCATTGTGTTTTTGTCAGCAAAGTATTATAGAATATACAGCCCGTGTGTGTGGTATCCAGGATAGAGTGTGTGCTTAGCACTGTGTGTGTGAGAAGGTCAGCGCTGCGGGTCACAAGGCTTCACGGACACAGCACAGCCAACTGCTGTTGGCAGAGTGCGCAGCGCTCACATTAGAGAAATGAAGCAGCCGCCTGCTGCATGGAGCTGGAGGCAGATGTTGAGAGGCAGCCTCCCAGAGGGCACAGAGGATTAGCAGGTTAGAAACATGCTCTCTGCTCCCTCCTGTCATCTTTACCTTCAGTAAAGAGGAGTATTGCTCCTGACAGAATGTCACTTCCAGGTCTGACATATTAGCCCCACTGTGGGTCCCTGAAGTGAGTTTACATTCCTTCGGGCTGGTTTTACAGTACTGCATACTTCAGATTGGTTTTCTGTGGACATCGTATGATGTTCAGTTTTTAACTTCTAGGTAGAAAAATAAAGTTTATTGTGTCCCTTTAATGCAGCATTTTACAGGAAGCCTTGGCATATTGAGGAAGCTGGTATCAAAACTTTTTTTTTATGTTTTAGGCAAATTTTCTTCTATATCACATAACATGTTATCTTCACTGCAAGTATACATCAGGTCAGGTTGTCTGTATTTACAGGCTCTGGCTCTATCTATTCGGCATGGAGAGGAGGTCGTGTTGCTCTGGCTCTATCTGGTTGGCGTGGAGAGGAGGTCGTGTTGCTCTGGCTCTATCTATCTGGTGCGGAGAGGAGGTTGTGTTGCTCTGGCTGTATCTGTTTGGCGTCGAGAGGTGGTCGTGTTGCTCTGACTCTATCTGGTTGGCGTGGAGAGGAGGTTGTGTTGCTCTGGCTGTATCTGTTTGGCGTGGAGAGGAGGTTGTGTTGCTCTGGCTGTATCTGTTTGGCGTCGAGAGGAGGTCGTGTTGCTCTGACTCTATCTGGTTGGCGTGGAGAGGAGGTTGTGTTGCTCTGGCTGTATCTGTTTGGCGTCGAGAGGTGGTCGTGTTGCTCTGGCTCTACCTGTTTGGCGTCGAGAGGAGGTCGTGTTGCTCTGGCTCTATCTGGTTGGCGTGGAGAAGTGGTCGTGTTGCTCTGGCTCTATCTATCTGGCGTGGAGAGATGGTTTGCAATCATGCTAACATCATTGCACTTGCTCAGCTGATCCAAACAAGTGGCAACAGCACAAAACAGCACCTAAATCTGCTTTCACCATGATTTCAGTTATTCAATGTATAATTCTCACAAGACAACCCTAAATTATTCACCATTTGTTAAGTATTCTAGAGAAGCCGTTGATTCCTCGCCGTCAGAGAAACACTGTATTGACCTAATGAGATGACCTGTCCGGTCAGCTCCAGTCAGTCAGAAAACACTGCAGTCAATCAACATCCTGCTGCTTGTCCCCGTGTGTCTGGCCTCTGAAAAGACACAAATTAATAATTCAGAGTCATCTCAATCTAATCGGGTCACCGGGTCATTTCCTTGTTCGTTGGGTGGAAGTTTAATGTGGGTCTGTGGGTGTTATTATCAACAAAGATGAGATTACAGTTTGGTGTGGAAGAGGAGAGAAAGCTCGAACAAAGAGGGGCCTCTGCTGTCCGTCTCCACTTACAGGCTGTCCTCAGGGTGAAGCGAGTCTGTCTGGGAGACTGAATGTGAGGCTGTCTGCACAACAAAGGTATCAGTTTCAGACTGAGGTGGCCATCAACGTGTCTGCGTAATGAGTTTGACATTGGCATGGACACTCTGTCAGGAGGAAGTCTGAGAGGAAACGCTCACAGCAGAGCATTTTAAGATGACAGCTCTTTCCATGCTGTCAATCAAACCCTGGATATATACTGTAGACCCACCGCAGTATATTTGCTATTTGTCATCTGCCTGCTCCTAAGAACCAAATGGTACCATGTGTCTCCGTCTGAATAGCTATATTTATTTCTACCAACATTTCCTGCAAACTAAATGACATTATGGGTCATTATGACTCAGTCAAAGAGACGAAACTCTGGTGCTTTTTTGACAAATGGAGCTGCCCCCATTTTGGACTGTAAACACCAATCAGTCCGTGTCTATGGATGTATAAAGAGACGTCTGTAAATAAGAGGAGAATTTTTTTCTTCCACCTCCCTCCACTCCTCTCCAGCTCCCTCCCCCCTCCTCTCCAGCTCCTTCCACCTCCCTCCCCCCTCCAGCTCCTTCCACCTCCCTCCCCCCTCCAGCTCCCTCCCCCCTCCAGCTCCCTCCACCTCCCTCCCCCCTCCAGCTCCCTCCACCTCCCTCCCCCCTCCAGCTCCTTCCACCTCCCTCCCCCCTCCAGCTCCTCCCCCCTCCAGCTCCCTCCACCTCCCTCCCCCCTCCAGCTCCCTCCCCCCTCCAGCTCCCTCCACCTCCCTCCCCCCTCCAGCTCCTTCCACCTCCCTCCCCCCTCCCGCTCCTTCCACCTCCCTCCCCCCTCCCCTCCTCCTTCCACCCTCCCCCTCCCTCCCTCCCTCCTCCCTCCTCCGCTCCTTCCACCTCCCCTCCCTCGCTCCTCCCTCCTCCCGCTCCCTCTTCCCTCCCTTCCCCTCCACTCCTCCCTCCCGCTCCTTCCACCTCCCTCCCCCCTCCCATCTCCCTCCAGCTCCTCCCTCCCTCCCCCCTCCACTCCCTCCCTCCCTCCACCTCCCTCCCCCCTCCAGCTCCTTCCACCTCCCTCCCCCCTCCCGCTCCTTCCACCTCCCTCCCCCCTCCCGCTCCTTCCACCTCCCTCCCCCCTCCCGCTTCCACCTCCCTCCCCCTCCCGCTCCTTCCACCTCCTCCCCCCTCCACCCCTTCTTCCCTCTTCCAGCCCCCTCCCTCCCTCCCTCCAGCTCCTTCCACCCTCCCTCCTCCCACTCTCTCCCCCTCCCGCCCCTTTCCTCCTCCCTCCCTCCAGCTCCTTCCACCTCCCTCCACTCCTCTCCTCTCCAGCTCCTTCCACCTCCCTCCTCCCTCCACTCATCTCCTCTCCAGCTCCTTCCACCTCCCTCCCCCCTCCACTCCTCTCCTCTCCAGCTCCTTCCACCTCCCTCCCCCCTCCACTCTTCTCCTCTCCAGCTCCTTCCACCTCCCTCCCCCCTCCACTCTTCTCCTCTCCAGCTCCTTCCCCCTCCACTCCTCTCCAGCTCCCTCCATTCCTCTCCAGCTCCTTCCACCTCCCTCCCCCCTCTGGAAATGAGCATGATATGTCCCCTTTAAATGTAGAGTAAAACATATGCAGGTATGGTCGGTCTGGATAGACTGAATGATACCAAAAAGATGTTAATATAAAAAAACTGACACACACTACTTCTCATGCATAATGGCTCTGAGGGTCCCTGCAGTTTTGTGTCTGTGTGCTGTTCCTCATGAATAACAAGTAAATACTGTATTTATTAGATTCCAGCTTGTTTTACATGCACCGACTTCAGAGGGGAATATAAACTTTGAGTGTGCCTTTGATATGGCCCCACAGATTTCACATCTCTGACTCCAGCTCAGAACAATGTAAACACTTAGCATTTATCAGGCGACAGCGTGGCAACGGTCGGCCACCCCTCCATCTAAACATCCCCGCGTTCCCCTGGGAGAGGCTTTTAGGGCCTCCGTTTCAAGTTGTTTACTTCCTCTGACAGCAACTATTCTGCCACTCAGCCACAGAGAACTATAGCAACAGAAACTGAATTATTCATCACAGTCAAAAGCAAAAGGCATTCATTAAATATTATTTGCAAAAGAAGAACAATGGCGTTCAAAGGCTTATGAAGACAAAAACAGGCCACCATCCTCTGCTCTAAACACTGAACTTTTACATTTGCTTGAGGTTTAAACTCTATGTATGATCCTGCATGGATACACTGCCTGTACTTTGAAGTGTGCAGTCCACCATGAATGGCAAAGCAGCAGCAGCAGAAGAGGGAGAACATTGCATAGAGAACTGCCAAACACTACTAACAAGCCGAGGAGATTGTTGCTTTTCTCTTGGCTCATTTCAGCCAAATCTTCTATTTTATCAGTCTGGAAAAAAGGAGAGCAGTGACGAGGACAATATTAAAATTATAATGCAGTTTATAGCCATGTTAAGCCCTCAATAAACCATCTCTAAACAAGTTCGGGGTGGTTTCATTTTGTGTACTTGGATTCCTTGTGAAACCTCCCAGGATGAAACCCCCCCCCCCCCCATCCAAGAAGGGTTCAACCCATTGATCCCATAAAACCTTCTGGATCGTACATCAACGTGGCCGCCATATTGGACAGGGCAAGACTGGCCTGTAATCCTATAAGTGAACAGGGGAGCTGCTGTTTTTCTGGATAAAATGCACTTTTATTGTGAAGAATTTATAGGAACTGAAATGCTTTTATCACCGAATTAGCAGAGCTTTGTTAGCAGCAATTCTTCAATATAAACAAGTCTACGGCCCAATCCCAATGTCCCACATAAGACCTGAAGCCCTGAACCCTCAGGGACTAGACAGATATCACCTGGTGAATGGTTGAGCGTGAGAGGCTGCGAGGGCTTGAAATGGTATAAATATGAATGGGGCAGCACATGCGGTTACATATCACATGTGTAACGACGATAATAATTGTGGGTTTTTATTTTATGTTTCTAAATTTACTTTTTTTTGTCAAAACAGCAGAGCCAAATTAAAAGAAGTGGTTGATGAATACCACATGTATAATATAACCTATGCTTGCATTCCTCTGATTTCATCTGTTTTTTTATGTACCATCTTCCCTCCGGGCTTCCTCTGGTAACCCCGTGTTTCACGTCACAAAGCTATGAATTGTGGGTAATTCCCTCAGGCAGTGTCTGCAGAAATGCAGACTTACGGAAAGTGGTCATAAAGGGCTCAAACTGTCTGCGAGAGCCCTCAAGCGCCCAGCGATTTGACAGTGAAACAGCCCTAAACCCTCACGGACTTTGTGGGAACGCGCCTTAAAGTCCCTGAATCCGTGAAGTGTGGATATTGGGATTGGGCCTACTGCAGGGTACAAGCAGCAAAAATAACAGGGGGACTTTTATTGTGAAGATGATAGGAAATGAAATATGTTTATCCACCGTATTACAGACGCTCCTTTGACCACTAGTCACAGCCATGGTAACACACTGCTTCAAGCGGTTAGCCCTGTTGTAATGGAGATGTGAACTGAGTCAAGCCAAGCCAGCACATGTGTAATGAAAAGGGGGTTAGTATTACTGGGAACATATGTTTATCTTCAGTTCCTAATGTTAGCATTTTAACATCAGAAAGTGTAATGCAGGATGACATGATGGCCCACAGCTCTTTGCTCTATTGTCTCTTTTTTGAGATATTTGTTATTTCTTATAGATCTGGGGATCTCTGATTTATGATGGCTTAAGCCTGATCCTTCTCAAAGCCCCATTTACTATAAAATGTATGATATTACTATTAGGTGCTTCGTGATTATATATGTTTTTTCTATATTCACTGTGTTCCACCCTTTTGTGTATTTTGTATTATAAAACAAATATGGCATCGATTTATATGCCTCACAGTTCTCTATTAGAACTACAATTCCCAAAGAGGTGGAGCTTCTACCACCAGGGTGTGCACAGGTGCATTGCATACTGCCAATGATTGGAATGGGATTGGTTATTTCTACCAGCCTGTCCTTTGTTTGAATCACATATGCTCTGATGAAGGTCTGACAGACCGAAATCTCAGAATAAAGTGGAATACTGCAGAGATCCAAGTGTGCGGATATATTTTCTATCTTTTGAACATCAGCAAGTGTAAAAAAAAAAAAAAAGAGAAGGCTCCATGGAAAGTTTGGCATACTGTAACAAAAACCTGAATGACAGGGGTTGCTACTGGGAAACTAACAAAAAGAAACTGCACACACACAGCCGCCCACTAAATCTACCAAAAATGATAGACCAACAAATAAGGTATCAGACCCAAAATGAGATGTAAGTTGGGAGTCACTGAGAGGGGACACAAAAGAGAAGTAGAGGCTGGCTGAAGATGTGCACCATCAAAATCAAAACACAATGTAAACCCAGAGAGCCAACTGAAGGTGTTGACCCTCTGCAGACACACAACCAACTGAGCAGCCAACCTGCTGATATAACCTCCCAGCAGGCTGATTATCAGCAGCTGAGGGTGATCAGCAGGCTGATTATCAGCAGCTGAGGGTGATCAGCAGGCTGATTATCAGCAGCTGAGGGTGATCACCAGGTGCCACCAATGACTCCTGATGAGCACCTTCTTTTTATTCCTAAGAAGTGACCAATAGCGATACCGGTTTTCACTCTTCCTCTTCAGTGTTTCCACTGAACGTCCTGCAACATTAACGTGATGATGACTGATGCTTTTCGGTAGGATGTTCGTCAGCCGTGCATTAATACGTTTTGCGTCTGCTAATGCCATTTTTCTCCTCAGGCCCCCCAAATGATCTCGCTCCAGATAAATCAGACCCGGGTTTTTTTTTACTCTGCCGTGTTGTAATTCGTATCATTTTCCCATAATCATAACTCATGCTGTCGCCATAATTAGTTAACTGTGTTTAATCACACGCAAAATTGATCCCTGGGTAAGTAATGTTTCAAGAAATCCCTTCCCAACTGTGATTCTGGTCCCCACTCATTTGTAACGGCGTTGTGCTAATGACGGCGCTCATGGTGGCAGCGTGGAAGGCAGCGGGCGGTCTGGGTATGAGCTTTACTCATGTTCTGGCAACACAACAACTCAATACAGGCCCGGGCTTTATCAATAATTCCCTTTGCCTTGTTCCATTCACCTCTGAGAGAAACAACTGGGGGATGCTGGCGAGGCTCAGAAAGAGGCATGAATGTCATTATGCAGGCTGGATTCTCCTGAGACAGCCTTCAATTCCTCTCTGCTCTCCTTCTGTTTTTCTCCCCCAGTCTTCCCTCCATCTCTTTCTCTGTCTGTCAGTAGCAAAAACATGCACAACTCTAATTAATTAGTCCCATAAGACCTGGACAAGTCTGAGATAACAGTCTTCTTCCTAGACTGCTGCTGAGCTCTGCAGATCTTGTGACGCTGCAGCTTCCTCAGCTGAACCTTCGTCCTCAGTCGAACACACGGCCTCATTAACCCTTCTGATCCCTCCCTACGCTGCTCTGCTCGCTTCTTCCTTTCTATATTTACAGGAGGGCTGTCAGTCGATTAAAGTAGTTCATCACCATTAATCACACTTTTTTTATCTGTTCAAAATGTACCTTAAAGGGAGATTTGACAAATATTTAACACTCTTATCAACATGGGAGTGGACAAATATGCTGCTTTATGCAAATGTATGTATATATTTATTATTGGAAATCAATCAACAACACAAAACAATGACAGATATTGTCCAGAAACCCTCACAGGTTCTGCATTTAGCATAAATCAATATGCTCAGATCATAACATGGCAAACTGCAGCCCAACAGGCAACAACAGCTGTCAGTGTGTCAGTGTGCTGACTTGACTATGACTTGCCCCAAACTGCATGATTATCATAAAGTGGGCATGTCTGTAAAGGAGAGACTCGTGGGTACCCATAGAACCCATTTACATTCACATATCTGGAGGTCAGAGGTCAAGGGACCCCTTTGAAAATGGCCCTGCCAGTTCATCCCTCGCCAAAATTTAGCGTAACTTTTGAGCGTTATTTAACCTCCGTCATGACAAGCTAGTATGACATGGTTAGTACCGATGGATTCATCAAGTTTTCTAGTTTCATATGATGCCAGTATTTACCAATATTTTACACTTTATTTGGGCACCCATAAGTGCAGGCTGCTGTATAAACATATAATGGATGACAATATAGTAAATCTCAGCTGCAATAATATAAAATATGTCTTCATGGAAGATGTCTAAAGATAATTATTGACAAACACTGTATATTAATAAACACTTATGTATATAGTGCTTCTGATTAGGGATGGTTAAAGTAAAGAGCGGTCCCAGTGGTGTTTCCCTACACATTACTTTTGTGTTCAATTACACTAAAGACATTTTTATTATTATATTGAATGAAAAATATGGCAATCACCCCATTTTCTTTACATATTTGCACCATTCAAAGTCATGCTGCATTAGTTATTAGCAGTTCCTGCTCGTAAACATCCAAGTGGACAACAATGAAAAGGACTACTTTTAATAATGAAGAAACTGATGACATTTTTATGAGTATGAGCCTCAGTGGACAAACAGCAGAGAAACAGTAGAGAATTACTGGACTGTAATTTTTTGACACAAATTGCGTCAGGGTTCACAGGGTTAAAAAGTTTATATTTCCTGCCCCTGAACTCTTTCTCTATCTCACACACACAGAGCACCTTTGCAGCGGTGATGCCTTCAAAGCCGGGCCAGCTTGTTCACAGAGCCAAGTAAAGACATGAAAGGACCAAAGACCACCTCTACGTCACCACAAAGTTCTCAGAAGCCGACAGAATATACATGCAGGTGTGAGTGGTGTTTGCAGGCGTGTTATTTTTCTTTGGACTCCACACTGTTATTTTTCCCCTCAGGAAAACATGCCAGCAAGGTGGATGAATATTTATTGACCATATACATTATAGATAAAGACCACAGTCAATATGGAGCTTAAATATTCTACAGGCTCTACATTCTATATTCTAGTGGCTTGTACCGAGGAAGGAATATGGACACCGCAGTTGGTCATTCTTCTTTAATATCTTCGGCTTCTTTCTGTTATAAACACTGCTTTTCTTTCCTCTCCTTTCTTTCTGACACCAGGGAGGAGAAAGGAAACCATTTTGTAGAATATTTTTACTCATGGTAAAGCTCCCTGCAAAGCCCTACAGTACATTATCTTTCACCCTGAAGCATGTAGTCACTTTCCAGGTTTTGGAACACTTTGAAAAAATATGCTGAAGTGCATGAATTCTGCAGGTTTGGAGGGTAGGGGGGGTGGCGGATGTGTCTGCATGAAATTCATTTTATCTACAGTATGTTAGCAAAACTGTGACCACTACAGAGTATGAAAGGAGCCTGCTGTGGCAGGTGTTGTGTAGGCTTACGTCTCTCTGCTTTGTTGAGGAGCTGTGAGTACATGTTTACACTGACAGCACATGAATACATTATCCTATGTGACTGCATTCAAACCAGAAGCACAAGCTGGCAGAAAGCACGGTGACGCCGGCCAGGAAGAAGTGAACACAAATAACTCGTCTCTCGCTTGGATACACAAAACGGCGGCTGTCATCATTGCTGAAAGACCTTTGGTGAGGTTCTGCCTTATCGCAGCGAGGAAGGTTCTGTCACATCAGACACACTCACACTATACCTGCCAACCTTCCCGATTTTCCCGGGACACTCCCGTTTTTCATCTCGCTCTCACGGACATACAACATACAAACACAGTTCTACATAAATCTGCATATATCTACAGTTACATCTGAGTCTTTAGTTTTTTTATAATTTTGCTATACAATATAATGACATGTAAGTAACCTGTAGAGCTCTAAATGTTTATTCACTGGGTTGTGTAGAAATACTCCCTTCAGGGGCCAGGGCTGGGATGACCTCCGATGATAGTAGTTCTTCCATAATCAGGCTTTGTGTTTCACGGTCAGCCTACTACGTCTGCTTTCATTGCTTGTAAACTATTATATCAGAACATAACGATGTTATAGGCCTGCTATTCTAGCGGTTACAGTATGCAAGCTCTCATTAGTGAAGGGCTCACCGGGGGCTCGGAGCTGCAGGCTCATAAAACTTCACAAGGGGCCGTTATTTATTTTCATTAGCGTTATATGACTGTGTAAACTGGGCTGATTCTCTGTGCTTTTTATCCCAGAGAACTCCGTTGGTCAAGGTGAGTCCAACATACAACAGGCCTATAAAATCTGGTAATCAGTAAGCAAAATAAAGTTTTCACCATAATTTGAGACAAAACATTTTTTGAGAGGCCTTTATTACACAGTAAAAATAATTTACATAAAGTACATGTGTACTTGTGATACATGCTTTAAGGCCTTTTTTTGTGATTAATTTGCACGTCAATAACTGTTGTTTTTGTCATGAATACTTTAACACAACAAGAATATTACACGGCGAAAAGCGGCATACTTTTTTTTTTCTGGAACAAGGTAGATTTTTATGAGCTTTCGCACCACGAATAACGGCATCAACCAACAAGAAAAACAGCATCACAGAGGCTCCCTAAGTCCGTGCGCAGACCAGATCCACTCCTTCCGTTCTTACCTTTCACAATAAAAGCCTTAGACATATAATATTCCAACACTTCTTACCCCAACTCGTCACACACCGCCCCTTAGTCACTTTATTTTCAGCATCAAAACCATAATAGACTTGATATTTTCAGTGTTGTCTTCTAGAGGAGTGTTCTGCCTCCCATGATTGGTCTAGCTGTGTGACCTGATTGACTTCCAATCAAGCAGATCACAAACACCTGAGTGATGACGTGTCTGTCCACATATTACCTGTTCTGCTTTGTGATTCTGACTTGACAATGAAGATCTCTGTTAGATCGATAGTCACTTCATTAGAATTGCTGGGAGCTACCTATATGCAGTTTGCGCATCCTGTTTTCTGATTTTTTTTACCCCTTTGAAAATGGCCATGCCAGTTTTACCTCACCAAAATTTAGCACAACTTCGCAGCATTATTTAGCGATCTTCCCGACATGGTTGCTACATTAGGTTTTGTAGTTCCGTATGATATCAATATCTTCCCTCTGGCTCTAAAACTGAGCCCGCTATAGCCTCTGAAAAAAGTAAAGTCGGCCTCAAGGACTGGAAGAGGTTAATTTAATTGAAATTTGATTTTGACATACTGTATCTGAAGCTGTTGATCTAATTACTATAATGGAGTAGACTATTAAAAATCGTACATAATCCTAATAATAATCTCACTCATTCTTATCTCTGGACCTGCCAACATTTAGGCAGTTCTCAAAAGAAGCAGCCAGGCTTGGAGAGAACATTTAGAGACGACTGCTGCTTAATCGCTTATTATCCACTTGGGTGATATTTCAGCATGAGTGCAAGGGCATTGTTTAGTTTCACCCAGATATTAAATGACAAATGATCCATGTCAGAACTCCACCTGATTATGAGGCTCATAAATGTCTGCTCTTCTCTCCGGAAAGTGAGTGTTAGTTATTTGAGGAGAGCTCCGATGATTTCACAGCTTAGTGAGAAAAGTGAAGTCAGACAGCAGTGTCTGTTTGAATGCTTTATAGTTGGACGGCTACGCAGGTGTGCAGTCAAACAATAATAGAGGAGGGAATACAGTCTGATTTAATAAACCTTAAGGAGTGAATAAAATGTCTTAGGTGCTCTGCACAAAAAGCACTGTAACAGTGTTTCCCCAACATTAAAGTACTACACCAAAGAGACGTCAACCAACATGATGGTTGACTGTCGACTCAGGTTTGTAAAAGCGTTGTGTGCCATTTCGTGCATAATTGAAATGGAGCGGAAACCAGCACAAAGTGGTGCTGGTCGGTTTTTGGAGCGCACCCAATGATAAAGTTAAACCTGTTCTCACTCCCAACTCGTCAATCGCCAGTGCCAGAGGCAACCTTTAGCATATATGAGACGCACCGAGCTTCAACTAACTCCAACGGAAACCCATCTACAGTATGTCAGTATTAGAGCAACTGATGGAGTATAAAGAGCGAGAGAGTCCACATAGGGTGTGAGGGGGAGCTGGATGGGTCAAGACCATTGGACCGACATCACGTCTGAAAAATATCCCGACTTCTGGTCCACACAGGGAACGTCAGCAGCGCGTGGCGGCTGCAGAACCTGTTGTTTTTTTATTTTGGCGTCCATGTTAACAGGTTAGAGCAGCCACACGTGCCCACGTGAGCAGCGTGTCAGCTGCGTCTCTTCTAGAGATTCAAGGTCTCACCTATTTTTACCGCGAGCTGCGCGGCTCACAGCAACAACTGACAGTGAAAGTGATAGTTTGACAGTATATTGACATCATACAGAAGAGAGATATATATCTACAGAATGCACAATATTCAGAATATATTAGAATACACTATAAACTACGTCTACAACCAAAATTTAAACATAGGATAACATACTATATACATTAGACAAGTGTGCAAATGTGTTGCAGCTTATTTTTTAATGCAATGAGGTAGAGTGAGAAAAGATGTGCAAAGTTACTGAAGGAGCAAAACAGAGTGAAGTCTGGTTGAGACAGAAACTATAAAGCTGAGAGCTCTCCGTTAGACAGAGGTGAGCTGTCATCGCTTTGAAAATGCAATAAAATAAATGGGTCGAGATGATGGATGGATGTTCATAAATGAACATTTTGACCTGATGGTGTTGCCAGTGGAAAGGTGAGAGTGTCACGAAAACGATAAGATCATCCTCTCTTGCATCCGCAGCAAATTTAATGGAAATCTAATCATGTGAAGTGGGAGGAGTTATTTCAGACATCCAGGATTCTGGGGGGTAAAAGTCTCCCATAGATAATGTTAGGTGACTTGACAGTTGGAGCAATCAAAGGCTGGATGGGCACCAAACTCTGCATCAGTGCAAAAGATGATCAACTGTGTTGGAAAATATCTAGTTCTTTGATAAAAAGTCAGACTGTGTAGCCTGCATAAAACACAAGTTAACTACGAAACATAAAACCAGTGAGCTTCAAAGTCTGTTACTTTCACTGGTAACAACAAGTAGAAGCTCCACATGTGCATTTTAGAAATCTACAACTCTGATTGAGTCTCATGGGGACCACCTTTAGATGTCAAACTGAGGGGAAAAAAACACTAAACTTCTCAGAATACAGTTGAAATCATTAAAACTGATGGCCATAACATTATCTTGTTATTCCTGTGTGTCTGTGTTGAGGAACGGAAAACGTTTTTGAAATGGAAATTTACAGTGCATGTGGAAAATATTTTCCGAAGCAGCAGCTCTTCGCACGTCGTGATCTATGTATGCTTTGGATCACAGTGACAGGCTGTTGTCAGGCTCCACTGCTAATGGGACAAAAATGTTGTTTTTATATCAGACTCTCAAATGTCTCATCGGTCATGAACATTTCTCATGTTAGTATTAAACTCACAAGCTCTCCAAGAATGAGTGATTTGATTGGATCGCATTTAAAGGTACGGTGTGTAGGATTTGGCGAGATCTAGTGGTGTGGTTGCAGATTGCAACCAACTGAGTATTCCTGAACCGTGGTAACACTGTTCGCCATCCTTTACCATAATAACACTACTTTAGGAGCAGCAGACGGCTGCTGGCGGTACCACGGTTTTGCACCCTGCGGGTCACGTTACCGCAGTTTCACAAAGCGTGTCGGAGAACTACGGTGGCCTTCAGGTAACGTAAAAACACAAAAGGTTCTCTCTAAAGCCAGAGTTTGGTTTGTCCGCTCTGGGCTACTGTAGAAACATGGCGGAGCAACATGGTGGACTCCGTGAAGAGGACCTGTAGATATGAAGGACTCATTCTAAGCTAAAGAAAACACGTTAACAATTCTTACTTTCAGGTGATTATACACTAATGAAAACATAGTTATTAATATTATATTCCATGTCTGCTAATAGATCCCCCACTGTTTCTTTAATAAAGAAAAAATACAGTACACAAACAGTTACAGTACTAAAATTCATCAGGATATCGTAATAAAGTTACATGATTTATTTCCATTGTCGTCCTGTAGTCTCGGCCAGGAGGAGGAGAAGGCAGGAGAAAATACATGCTACATTTTTTTATCTGCATGTGATTATCATAAAGTGGGCATGTCTGTAAAGCGGAGACTCGTGGATACCCATAGAACCCATTTACATTCACATATCTGGAGGTCAGAGGTCAAGGGACCCCTTTGAAAATGGACATGCCAGTTTTTCTATCTATCTATCTATCTTTTCCTCGCCAAAATATAGCGTAAGTTTGGAGCGTTATTTAACCTTGTTTGTGACAAGCTAAAGAAACAACGTCAAGGGTTAAAGAAATAAGTGGCGTTATTATCTATATGAACTTGTTATTAACTTTAACAGCTCTAGTTTTAACTGTTGAATTCTACCTTCAACTAAGTCAACTCTTTAAAATAGTTTGGGCTAAAATACGTTCTTGGACTGAAGGAAGCGAGCTCCATTTCTTCACTGGAATATACTGGAAGAAAGCACTGAATTGAAGCTTCTTTTATTCTTATGTATCGAGCTGTAAAACAGCGTTAAAGTGCTTTTTTTTAAATACAAGGCCAGATCCTGCCTATATGAAAAACTCCCACGTCAGTCGATTCCAAATGCAGACTCCCACTTCTACTTAAGAGACTGTTTCCTCACCAGTGTGACCAGCAGAGGACCCAGGAGTGTTACTGGAGTCAAGAAAAATGTCATCAGAAACGAGCTGCGGGGCTGTTATCAGATTCCAACGTGGGTTGGAATGGACGGGGTGTGACTCCAGTTGACACAAACAATCACATCACATCCCAGCGTGCCGACGCTGTGGGCCAACGACGCCCCTCAGGCTCAGTTTTCTGTAATCCGGGCGCGGTAGCGTCGTCTGTAACATTATGCAGCGCCTTTGAGCCGGATCTGAGCAGGTGTTGTATTGAACGCTGCCGACGGGAAGAGAGAGAGAGGGAGAGAGAGAGGGACGATTCCTGAGCTCTCTGAGTAAATAGCTGAAGTTGCTCACACACTTTGAGAATGATGTTTCAGTCTGTATCCTCTGACATATCAGATGTGTGAGAGCTTAAATAGATGCTGGGACATGTTTTGTTGCTGAAGACTCTTGAGATGTTTCCAGACATTGACAAGAACACTCAGTGATAGTCTAAGTACCTGCTCATATGCAACTTCTGGAACATCATCCACTTGCTGTAGAGACATTAATAAGAAAGAGTTGAGTGTGTCTGGGAGTTTTTTGCTGTTGTTAAGAGCCAGACAAGTATGTTTGTGTGCTCATTCTCCGGAGGAACATCCATTAGACAGTCTATATTTTGACTGATGTCTTTTGGACCAAGAGTTTTTAAGAAAATTGGGGAAAAGTAAAAGAAGATCATTAAGATCAACGGCGATTAATGAAAATTGAAAATGTCAAAATATTCAATTGATGTAATAAACAATAATTTTATTGACCTTTTATTAAATAACGCTGCTGTAACATCAACATTGATTACAAACAGCGTCTGTGTTGACAGACTTGCTGCTGCAGCGCCAAGCAGTCAGTGCACGCCACTGATGTTAGAAATGCAAATTTCAAAGCATTTATTCAACAAACGGTAATATATTTAACAACTTGTGATAGCACAGTAATCATTTCATACAGACTACAGTACTGTGAGAAGCATAAATTAAGTCTAAATATACATTTTCGCTGCTCTAGTCGTCTCCCCTCTCAAGCTGCAGTCGGGGCTGGAGCTTCCTTTCACAGAGGAAACGGCGTGGACGTGTACTGCTTGGTCAGGAATGACAGAGGGGGAACTGAGGATGACACACGTATACATTTTATGCACGACCTGGAAGTATTTATTCAGCGATGACCGGAAAAATTATCATCAGACTAATCCGCACCCATAGAATCCATTTACATTCACATATCTGGAGGTCAGAGGTCAAGGGACCCCTTTGAAAATGGCCATGGACAGTTTTTCTATGCCAAAATTTAGTGTAAGTTTGGAGCGTTATTTAACCTCCTTCATGACAGGCTAGTATGACATGATTGGTTACGATGGATTCCTTATGTTTTTTCTAGTTTCATATGATACCAGTATATTTAAAACTGAGCCCGATACAACCTCCGATTAACGATTGCGTTAATGTGTTAAAGAAATTAGTGGTGTTCTCGCGTTAACTTTGACAGCACTATGGCTGACAAAATCTCACCCAATCAAAGCAATCTGTTTCCTGTCCTTCCAGCTCCTCTACATTATTTATCATACAGCAAAAGATTGTAGGGACTTTCTCAGGCAAACTGATCCATCGCTAGCCTCATAACTTGTAACAGCATGCTGTTTAGCAGGGGGAATGTTATATTTCTGGCTCTCTTCCTAATGTAATGTATACTGTACCTCCTCCAGTGAAGTAATTCAGATGGCATCCCACCTGGAGGGCGTTATGATCTCACTGCACCTTAATAATACACAGACGTGATGACTATATTGTTATTATTCCGTACTTCTGTCAGAGGTCACACCAGGATTTAACCAGCAGGAGATGTTGAGCACATATGCTGATACCATATTTGTTCTAATGATGCTCACAGCCAGCCAGTTCTGCACTGATATTTAATATGGTTGCAGGCTAAAAATAACAAGTATGAAGTGTTTGTTAAATAATTATGTTCATGTTGAGGTGGATAGTACTGCAGCTGCATCTAGAGCATCCAAATCCTCCACTAAAACCTGAACTAATGAAGCTTTTTCAGGTGAAGAAGCCTCTCAAAGCAGAGTGACTCATCATAACACCTGCTCAATGTAAAGACGCTCAAATGTCTTTAGATGAAATATTATGAATTAAAAGATAAAACTGAACAATTAAATAGGATGAAATGACATGTTTCCCCCTTTTTTGTGTCAGAAATAAACTACACTGGTAATATTGATATTGTACAAATATCAGTTTTGTTCCATCTATCGTTGGATAACTGAGCTGCACAGTGGTGCACAGGATGTAAATCACATTTTTAATTAGAAAAAACTAAATAGAGAAATTATGCTTTAAGATTATTTAAAGCCGAAGTAGGTGAGATTGGAGCAAATATGATTAAAAAAGTTATTTTTTATAAAACGCTATATTCTGACAGTATTGCATGAGACAGCTAACCTAAAAAAAATCATGTTCCTCTGTGTCCTCCGGTGATCCTAACGGCATCTGAAAGATTTTACAGACCGGAGGAAAACAACCAATCGGAGCTGATCTGGAGCCTTGCCGTCTCTGAGCAGCTGTCAATCACTCGCGAACTCCAACCCAATGGTCAAACTAGGCAGCGCTGATCAAATATGAATCAATATTCTGTTACTGTAATGACTATTTCTCTCCTCAGATGTTCTCAGAAACATCTTGTAGTTACTGTTTAGCTGAAAAATGAGAAAGTTTGTGACCCGGCAGCCATGTTGAGATCAGTTGGGGAAATACCAAGCACCGCCCACCAGCGGGAGCTCAGCCAATAGGAACGCTCTCTCTCTCTGAAATGACCTGTGATTGGTCAAAGTCTCCCGTCACGGGCTAGATTTATTTAAAGCCTGAAAACAGAGACATGAGGAGGAACAGAAGTCTAGTTTTCTATCAGAACACTTGAAATACAATATGCTGAAAGATTATTATGGAATTTTTGCCCAATGATGCCAAAAAACAGTCTGCCTATTTCATGAGCTAAATGATCAATTCTTGGTGAAAAAGCCTCACGTTCTTTAGTTGATCAAACATGTCCATTCACACTTTGAATTCACCGTGAGTTAGAGTGTCCATAAAAGTTAAGACGTGTTCACATGTACTCATTTCTGTGGAGAAAACGCCTGGAATAACAGATATCAAACAATGTTGACACAGAAACATGAAAGCCTCCTGCTCGCTGCTGACAGAACAGAGAACAGCCTCCAACTGTTGCTGCCTGTCATCTTGTCATTGAGTCTCTCGAGCTTTCAGACATGTGGAAAGATTTTGGGGAAAGGTTGCATTTTCTGAGTACTGAGTACACTGAGTCCTGTTGAAGAGGAGCATCGACTGGAGGTGAAACCACAGTTATGGCTCAATCCTACTGGCAGTGCTTCCTTTAAGACCGGCAGTTTTATTTACAGATATTGATTATTGAATCAAAGTGGTTGGCTTCTACCTGCAAATCACCTGCACGTTTACTAAAAACTCAAATGTTTAGAGATGTATTGAGTAAAACAGCAAATGCAGTTATGTGTTGGCTGTCTAGCTGCATTCACATCACACATTCACGTGCTGAACATATCAGATGTGTGAGAGCTTAAATAGATGCTGGGACATGTTTTGTTGCTGAAGACTCTTGAGATGTTTCCAGACATTGACAAGAACACTCAGTGATAGTCTAAGTACCTGCTCATATGCAACTTCTGGAACATCATCCACTTGCTCTAGAGACATTAATAAGAAAGAGTTGAGTGTGTCTGGGAGTTTTTTGCTGTTGTTAAGAGCCAGACAAGTATGTTTGTGTGCTCATTCTCCGGAGGAACATCCATTAGACAGTCTACATTTTGACTGATGTCTTTTGGACCAAGAGTTTTTAAGAAAATTGGGGAAAAGTAAAAGAAGATCATTAAGATTAACGGCGATTAATGAAAATTTAAAATGTCAAAATATTCAATTGATGTAATAAACAATAATTTTATTGACCTTTTATTAAATAACGCTGCTGTAACATCAACATTGATTACAAACAGCGTCTGTGTTGACAGACTTGCTGCTGCAGCGCCAAGCAGTCAGTGCACGCCACTGATGTTAGAAATGCAAATTTCAAAGCATTTATTCAACAAACGGTAATATATTTAACAACTTGTGATAGCACAGTAATCATTTCATACAGACTACAGTACTGTGAGAAGCATAAATTAAGTCTAAATTTACATTTTCGCTGCTCTAGTCGTCTCCCCTCTCAAGCTGCAGTCGGAGCTGGAGCTTCCTTTCACAGAGGAAACGGCGTGGAGGAGTCCGGCTTGGTCAGGAATGACAGAGGGGGAACTGAGGATGACACACGTATACATTTTATGCACGACCTGGAAGTATTTATTCAGCGATCACCGGAAAAATCATCATCAGACTCGTCCGCACCCGTAGAATCCATTTTCATTCACATATCTGGAGGTCAGAGGTCAAGGGACCCCCTTTGAAAATGGCCTTGATAGTTTTTCTATGCCAAAATTTAGTGTAAGTTTGGAGCGTTATTTAACCTCCTTCATGACAAGCTAGTATGATATGGTTGGTACCGATGGATTCCTTAGGTTTTCTAGTTTCATATGATAACAGTATATTTAAAACTGAGCCTGATACAACCTCCGATTAACGATTGCGTTAATGTGTTAAAGAAATTAGTGGTGTTCTCGCGTTAACTTTGACAGCACTATGGCTGATAAAATCTCACCCAATCAAAGCAATCTGTTTCCTGTCCTTCCAGCTCCTCTACATTATTTATCATACAGCAAAAGATTGTAGGGACTTTCTCAGGCAAACTGATCCATCGCTAGCCTCATAACTTGTAACAGCATGCTGTTTAGCAGGGGGAATGTTATATCTCTGGCTCTCTTCCTAATGTAATGTATACTGTACCTCCTCCAGTGAAGTAATTCAGATGGCATCCCACCTGGAGGGCGTTATGATCTCACTGCACCTTAATAATACACAGACGTGATGACTATATTGTTATTATTCCGTACTTCTGTCAGAGGTCACACCAGGATTTAACCAGCAGGAGATGTTGAGCACATATGCTGATACCATATTTGTTCTAATGATGCTCACAGCCAGTGTTCTGCACTGATATTTAATATGGTTGCAGGCTAAAAATAACAAGTATGAAGTGTTTGTTAAATAATTATGTTCATGTTGAGGTGGATAGTACTGCAGCTGCATCTAGAGCATCCAAATCCTCCACTAAAACCTGAACTAATGAAGCTTTTTCAGGTGAAGAAGCCTCTCAAAGCAGAGTGACTCATCATAACACCTGCTCAATGTAAAGACGCTCAAATGTCTTTAGATGAAATGTTATGAATAAAAAGATAAAACTGAACAATTAAATAGAATGAAATGACATGTTTCCCCCTTTTTTGTGTCAGAAATAAACTACACTGGTAATATTGATATTGTACAAATATCAGTTCTGTTCCATCTATCGTTGGATAACTGAGCTGCACAGTGCTGCACAGGATGTAAATCACATTTTTAATTAGAAAAAACAAAATAGAGAAATTATGCTTTAAGATTATTTAAAGCTGAAGTAGGTGAGATTGGAGCAAATATGATTAAAAAAATTATTTTTTATAAAACGCTATATTCTGACAGTATTGCATGAGACAGCTAACCTGAAAAAAATCATGTTCCTCTGTGTCCTCCGGTGCTCCTAACGGCATCTGAAAGATTTTACAGACCGGAGGAAAACAACCAATCAGAGCTGATCTGGAGCCTTGCCGTCTCTGAGCAGCTGTCAATCACTCGCGAACTCTAACCCAACGGTCAAACTAGGCAGCGCTGATCAAATATGAATCAATATTCTGTTACTGTAATGACTATTTCCCTCCTCAGATGTTCTCAGAAACCTCTTGTAATGTACTGTTTAGCTGTAAAATGAGAAAGTTTGTGACCCGGCAGCCATGTTGAGATCAGTTGAGGAAATACCAAGCACCGCCCACCAGCCGGAACACAGCCAATAGGAACGCTCTCTCTCTCTGAAATGACCTGTGATTGGTCAAAGTCTCCCGTCACGGGCTAGATTTATTTAAAGCCTGAAAACAGAGACATGAGGAAGAGCAGAAGTCTAGTTTTCTCTCAGAACACTTGAAATACAACATGCTGAAAGATTATTATGGAATTTTTGCCCAATGATGCCAAAAAACAGTCTGCCTATTTCATGAGCTAAATTATCAATTCTTGGTGAAAAAGCCTCACGTTCTTTAGTTGATCAAACATGTCCATACACACTTTGAATTCACCGTGAGTTAGAGTGTCCATAAAAGTTAAGACGTGTTCACATGTACTCATTTCTGTGGAGAAAACGCCTGGAATAACAGATATCAAACAATGTTGACACAGAAACATGAAAGCCTCCTGCTCGCTGCTGACAGAACAGAGAACAGCCTCCAACTGTTGCTGCCTGTCATCTTGTCATTGAGTCTCTCGAGCTTTCAGACATGTGGAAAGATTTTGGGGAAAGGTTGCATTTTCTGAGTACTGAGTACACTGAGTCCTGTTGAAGAGGAGCATCGACTGGAGGTGAAACCACAGTTATGGCTCAATCCTACTGGCAGTGCTTCCTTTAAGACCGGCAGTTTTATTTACAGATATTGATTATTGAATCAAAGTGGTGGGCTTCTACCTGCAAATCACCTGCACGTTTACTAAAAACTCAAATGTTTAGAGATGTATTGAGTAAAACAACAAATGCAGTTATGTGTTGGCTGTCTAGCTGCATTCACATCACACATTCTCATACGTGCAAGTGAGTGTGTGAGAGCCTTTCTTCCCGTAACAATGGGAAGTTTACTGGTGATATCTGAAGTTGTTTTGTTGAGAGGATTACATGGGAAGCTGCATCCAAATTCTTCCTTTGAAGCTGAAGTTAATCTAGCTGCAGCGTCTGACAGTGAGTGTGCAGGCAGTCACAACTGATTATAGAGGAGGGAGTCACTGTTTGTTGGTCCTGGAGTTGATATTTGTGATGGAAATTAATTTCGTCGACTAGAACAAACAAGCAGCCTTTGGGGGATTTGTACGGTGACCCGGAGAGCTCAGCAGACTGTAACTTAAGAAAACACATGCAAATAGACTGAAGAAAAGCAAAAGAATCGATTTGAAAGGTGAGAAATGGGCTGTCAATCGATTAAAATAGTTAATCACGATTAATCACTCATTTTTGATCTGTTCAAAATGAACCTTAAATGGTAAATATTGTCCAGAAACCCTCACAGGTACTGCATTTAGCATAAAACAATATGCTCAAATCATAACATGGCAAACTGCAGCCCAACAGGCAACAACAGCTGTCAGTGTGTCAGTGTGCTGACTTGACTATGACTTGCCCCAAACTGCATGTGATTATCATAAAGTGGGCATGTCTGTAAAGGGGAGACTCGTGGGTACCCATAGAACCCATTTACATTCACTGATCTGGAGGTCAGAGGTCAAGGGAGCCCTTTGAACACAATAACTAGATTTCAAAGTATTAATGAAGTGTTTTGGGTGTTTCTACCTTTTGTAAACATGAAATAGAGAAGATGTCCCATCAAATAGTTGTGACATTCGCATTTACAGTTTAGAGAATGTTAAAACTGTTTCAGAAAATGAGCCAAAGCGGTTAAGAAAAGCTGTATTGTTTTGGTTGTGCGGTTGAATATATTTCTTTATGGACATTCTGAGTCCAATGTCTGAATATTTTAAAGAATTATAAGTTCATTACTCTTTGAAAGGTTATACTTGTATTATTATAGTACTATATTATCATATCAGTGGCATAAAATGGTCTTAAAATGACAATATTATAATTTATTGCAATTACTTCAAGCACAATATTGTCCAACAACCAAAAGTAGGATCCTCCAGGAGGGAAACAGGACAGGGATCTTGGAGGGTTCGCCGACACAATTTGCTTGTGTTTTGTCTGTTTGTGTTGCAGTGTGTTGAGCTCTCACGGCCACCGTACAGAATTGACTCTTCTCATGTCACTCACATGTCAGATTGGATTCTTGTTGCAGTATGACATGATTCTGTAGGAGAGATTACACCCACACACACACACACACACACACTCTACCTACTCTGACAGTACAGTGACTGTGCACCTAATGAGCACAAGATACGTACGCGAGCAGATCTGCTCTCGGTGGGCCGCTTGTCTTGGCTGGGGAGGCCGTTTAAAGTGGGTTCCAGCCCCAGGGCAGAGCTGAAATATGCAGCAGGAACACACTGTATGAAAATGAAGTGGAGAGCAAGTTCTAGATAGTTCCAGGGGTATTCTCTAACAGAAATGAGGCGAGACGTATTGAGGCTAAGCCGTAACTTTCCCTTCTGAAAGTTGCAAACTGTGAACAATGCAGGGGCGGAGAAAATCCTTTTTTTTTTGCATTCATGTAAGCTGTTCTCAATGCACCCTCCACTGTCTCACTTTGGCCTGTTCTCCATGTTTATCCCATTCTACTGAGTTTGTCAATGGGAGGGGAAATGCACATTTGGGCAAGCATATGGTCATTGAGTATATCCAGGACTTTTACTCAGGAGGACTGGTGTTTGAGTGATTTTTACTATTTCAATTCAATTTTATTCATATAGCCCAATATCACATATCACAAATTTGCCTCAGGGGGCTTTACGATCTGTTCAACATACAGCACCCTCTGTCCTTGGACCCTCATATCGGATAAGGAAAAAGTTAACAACAACAAAAAAAAACCTGTAAAGGGAGAGCAACTGAGGAGGGATCCCTCTCCCGGGATAGACAGAAGTGTAATTACAATATAGTCAATCCATAAGACAGAAATGATACATATAATGAGAGCAGTAGTAGCAGTAGTAATAATAGCAGAAATAATAATCGAAAAAAATGACTAATAATAGCAACAACTGTGGATACAGTAGAATGACAATAAAAGCAGTAATAGTAGAAGTAATGATAATAGAAATATGACTAAGAATAATAATAATAGTAGCAGAGGGTAAGGCTAGAAATCAAGTTAGTAACATGCATGAATGACACAAGAATTTATCCAGATGGAGAGAGAGAGAAGGAGAGAGGAGCTCAGTGTATCATAGGAAGTCCCCCGGTAGTCTAGGCCTATAGCAGCAGAACTAGGGGCTGGTCCAAGGCAGCCTGAGCCAGCCTTGGACCAGCCCTAACTATAAGCATTATCAAAGAGGAAAGTCTGAAGCCTACTCTTAAATATGGAGAGGGTGTCTGCCTCCCGGACTGAAACTGGGAGCTGGTTCCACAGAAGAGGAGCATGATAGCTGAAGGCTCCGGCTCCCATTCTACTTTTGGAGACTCTAGGAACTGAGGACGTTATCACATGCGATGCTATGCCAGTTAGTCACATGACGTTAGACACTATCTAGACATTGAAACTGTAGTAATGTTACTGGTATGATGTCAATATACTGTCAAAAGATCACTTTCACTGTCTGTTGCTGCTGTGAACCGCGTGGCTCACGGTAAAAATAGGCGAGACCTCGAATCTCTAGAAGAGACGCAGCCGAGCCGCGTGGGCAGTGAGGCTGCTCAAACCTGTTAACATGGACGCCAAAATAAAAAAAAACAACAGGTTCAGCAGTCGCCACGCGCTGCTGACATTCCCTGTGTGGCCCGGCCGTTACTCTAACACAAATATTTTCCTGTGTGTGAGCAGAGGGTTGTATTTTGTGAAAGTACAAGCTGTAGACTTGGTCTACTAGATTAGATGCCCTTACAGATTGTTTTAATGCTGCAGTGGCACTTGGCTGGAAAATACATATTAGCACCAAGAGAGCGTTGGATGAGGTGAAAACAAAGGAACAAGACTGAACTCCGTCTAATTGCCATTTTTTTCATGCATTTCTGGAAGAGTATGGTAGGCAACTATGGTGGGTTGTGTTTGAAAAGACACTGCCAAGAAACAAAGCAAAAACAGTGGAAGCAGTGAGGTCTGCCAACGGCTGGTCTGCATCAAATCTTTAACGAAAGCTTAAATTCCAATCAGCGAGGCTTTGCTTGTGCCAGCTAAATTATTTTCCCTCTATTAAGCAGGCCGGCAGTCGGCCGATAACTTAGATATAGATGCCAAAACGTTCTTTTATTGCTCATCTGTGAAATAAACAAAATGATGCAACGACTCGTAAACAGCTCTTCCGTTTGCTCATTCCACTCGGCGAAGGATTTCAATAGCTTTTATTGTATCATAATTTACATGAAATCAAAGTTAGGAAAGTTTAATTATCCTCCTGCATGAATGGCGCTGACATTCTGGTGAAGACGGGGGAAACACGGGGATGTTTGTAAAGCCAGGCTCACTGCTCATAGTCGATCTGATGTCCCTCTGGTCTTAAAAGCTGCAATGCACGACGTTTCTATGTGGAAATATAGCCGTCCGATCAGGCTAAATCAAGTCCGGCTTCTTCTATCTGAGATATAGGTTTTGATTTCCGTTTAATTGCAAATTCGTAACGCATTAACGCAACATTAAACCACATTTTTAAACAGTTTTCACATTGGAATTGAAGGTAAATCTGACTGGTGAGATGACCGAAACAATTGTCTCTGCAGAGAACATTCAAATGATGACCTGTCTCTGAGGTGGGGATCAGATTACGACATGTCAATCAGGACAAAACTGGTGTTTGACTGATGACAGCTCATCACTCACTCAGTGCTGCTGTCAGAGTGTTGGAGGAGCAGCTCGGTTAGCGAGGCCCCGCAGCCTCCTGACTTCTGGCCACCACCCCCTGCTTTAATTGATCCATATTGTTTTAGTGGTGTATTTGCTTAGGAAGGCTTATATGGCTTCTCCAGTTAATATGAGGAAGTGTGTGTGTGTATGTGTTTTGACCTGGAGGCTGTAGCAGAGCCGTGCCAACACAAACTGACTCACTTCTTGGAATCTTTCAATTTGCTGTAATAAATCAGAGCAGAGAGCAGAGGCCAGCCAATCTACTGAAACACTACACTGTGTGTGCCGTTGTATATGTGTGTGTGTGTGTGTGTGTGTGTGTGTGCATTCTTATTTGGTAAATTCACCATGTATGCAGCACGCAGCTGCAGATACAGACTGTGTGTGTGTGTGTGTGTGTGTGTGTGTGTTGATGTGTGTAAGTGAGAGCAGCCTTGCTTTAGCTTTATGGTGTGATTTAGTATTCTGTGGGTCTGCTGCCAGAAAGCTGCAGTAAAGGTTTACTAGCATGTTTTGACTCCTATTCTCATTTACTTCCATCGTACGCTGCATCAAGCAGCTGGCTATTCATGCACACAAGCACCAGCCAGCCTGTGTCAGAAATTTATATATACAGAATATATCAAATTACTACTTTAGACTAGGAAGAAATTGGCTTGTTAAACGGGCACCATCCTCCCCTGTGATACCAGTTGCCCCTGTCTCTCTCTCTTTTTCATACCCAGGAACATAGACCCATTCATGTCCTGCTCCTCTCTGATGGTTACTATTGCACTTTGCTGCGTATTTTGCCACAGGAATAATTCAATTCTAAACCTAAAAATGAAAGCTAAAAGATGTTTGATTGATAAAACCCACTAACACCAGGCCTGCTCTCCAGATAGTCTCTCTCCATGTGGGTTGAGACTCTCTCAGTATGGTTTATAATCCCCTCAGGTTCTTCCAGTGCACGCTCGACGGTGCTCGGTACAGCACGGCGCTACCTCCCTCCCACACTGAGTGCTCTTATCACAGAAAGCCCTGTGGACCCAACAGCTGTCAACGGCCTGCACCTCTGTATCTGCACTCTGCTCGGGATCATCTAAACACTGCCAGGAGTTTGGTGGCTCCCTCGCCCACGAGCTGTGTGCTGCATCTCTCCGTTGATTCATAAACATCTAGCACTGCAGCAGACGAGGTTTGTTGTAAAGTTCAGACATGTTGAGCTGAAGTCACAAACCGCTGGCTGCAGCAGAGAAGAGGATTGCATCTGTAGATTCTCCCATTTGCCCAAATTAAAGTATTACTCCCCTTATATTATGGTAGGGGATGTTTGCACATAGGAGATGATGAATCAAAACTGTAAGTGTGTCCAGATGGTGACCCACAAATTATGAAAACTTGCAAAAAATCTTGTGGGACTCTCTTTCTGACAACCTATCCTAACATTAACCATTCAAGGTCAATGCCTAACCTCAGCCATTCGAGGTCAATGCCTAACCTCAGCCATTTGAGGTCAATGCCTAACCTCAGCCATTCGAGGTCAATGCCTAACCTCAATCATTCAAGGTCAATGCCTAACCTCAGCCATTCGAGGTCAATGCCTAACCTCAGCCATTCGAGGTCAATGCCTAACCTCAGCCATTCAAGGTCAATGCCTAACCTCAGCCACTCAAGGTCAATGCCTAACCGCAATCATTCAAGGCCAATGCCTTACCTCAATCAATCAAGGCCAATGCCTAACCTCAACCATTCAAGGCCAATGCCTAACCTCAATCAATCAAGACCAATGCCTAACCTCAGCCATTCAAGGCCAATGCCTAACCTCAGCCATTCGAGGTCAATGTCTAACCTCAACCATTCAAGGTCAATGCCAAACCTCAGCCATTCAAGGCCAATGCCTAACCTCAACCATTCGAGGTCAATGCCTAACCTCAACCATTCGAGGTCAATGTCTAACCTCAACCATTCAAGGTCAATGCCAAACCTCAGCCATTCAAGGTCAATGCCTAATTCTTGCTTTCAATCATGGCTTTACACATGTTGTCTTTGTAGAGTATTCTCTATTTTGTCACATGCTTATTTTAATTGTTTAAAAACTGATAGTTTCAGTTTGTAACAGCGTTCAGCTAGTGGTCAGATACGTGTATTGTGAGTGAAAAGCTGTGATTCAGAAAACCTCCCTTTCTCCCCAAAAGCATAAACAGTGAGCTGAAAACATTTATGCTCTGCGGTTGAATCTGCCCGTTGTAAGACTTAACTTGTTGTCGTGACTTTGAAAAAGCATGAAATGAAAATGATTCACATTCAAAAGAATGTGTTTTTTTTTTTTTTTTTCTGAGACTGCCGTCCCCGCTGCCCAGGAAGTTCTTAAAAATAATTTATTGTTGGCCCACACTTGTTTTTGCCCTGGCCTTGAGATTGACGACCACATTACCCACTCTAAAGCAAACAGCATAGCCACACACACCCGCCTGCAGCTCCACACATACATTACCGGGCTCTGACTTCCACACTCATTGCACATGCAGACTGTTACAGAGTGTGCCCGGTCTGGTAAAAGACTGATTATTGTGTTGTTTACTGGGTAAAGCTAGCTGTTGGATTCCTGACTGCAGTCCACCACAACTCACTGATTCTTCAGACTGTTGGAGAGCTCAGAGAGGAAGCTTCCAGACAGTTACGCTATGGATGTTTTATGGATTACACAGACTTGAGTCAAGTAAAACACATCAAATCTGGAGAGGACACTAAATGGGACCCTGTGTATGAGCTGAATAAAGTGTTTCTGCATCGTTACATATAGGGCACGCTACTTCCTACATTGGTAAAGTTAGCATTGGTAAATGAGCAAATATGAACGTAATTCCGAGGGATACCAGTTCATTGATCTATCTAATACTAACCCTATTTGCATGGACAGATTATGAGACAATGGGCAACTGTGCAAAGACATGTGAAAAGTCACACCACCTGTCCTACATAGCTTGTTTTTCCTCTTTTTGTGGTAATTTTGTGTCTCTTTGTTGTCATTTTTAACTCTCTTTGTAGTTTCGTTGTGTCTCTTTGTGTCCCTTTGTGTCTCTTTGGTGTCATTTTTGAGTCTCTTTGTGGTTGTTTGTGTCTCTTTGGAGTCATTTTTAACTCTCTTTGTAGTTTCGTTGTGTCTCTTTGTGTCCCTTTGTGTCTCTTTGGAGTAATTTTTTAAGTCTCTTTGAGGTTGTTTTGTGTCTCTTTGGAGTCATTTTTGAGTCTCTTTGTGGTTGTTTTGCCCCTTTTCATAGTCGTGTGTTTGTGGTCTCTTTGCTTTTTGTGTCTCCTTTTAGTCATTTTAAGGTCCCTGGGCACAGACATGCAAAAAGCCCCATCCCCTGTCCTACATAGGTTGTTTTGCCTCTTTTTGTGGTCATTTTGAGTCTCTTAGCGTATCTTTGTAGTTGCTTGGTGTCTCTTTGTGGTCATTTTGTGTCTCATTGTGTCTCTTTGTGGTCATTTTGAGTCTCTTTGCGTATCTTTGTAGTTGCTTGGTGTCTCTTTGTGGTCATTTTGAATCTCTTTGCGCATCTTTGTAGTTGCTTGGTGTCTCTTTGTGGTCATTGTGTTTCTCTTTGAGTCTCTTTGTGGTCATTTTGAGTCTCTTTATGGTGATTTTGTGTCTCGTTGTGGTCATTTGGAGTCTCTTCCTGGTTGGTACGTGTCTCTTTGAGTGTTATTCTGTAGGTGAAGGCCAGGGGTTGCCCTTGACACTTTGGGCCACTTGTCCTGTGCCCAGTAGGCCCGTTCAGTAATCCATTCATGCCTGTTTGGGATTGTCTCATCCAACATGCGGGAGACAATCCTGAATGCTTCCCATACAGTGTGAGCTACTTCTCAAGGTTACGTAGCCAGTAAGGCTTAGTTAATGGGAGAGGCCTTCTTACAATGACACCTATACATCATTCTGTTGGTGTACAGTGGTTTACTTACACACACACACACACACACAAACCACTTCTGTGTGGAGCCACAGACTCCCAGCTGTCATTAACAGGAGCACTTTCCTTCGGTGTTAAAACGCGGGTTGGCATATTTCCCTGCAGGTTTCCTCTGTGCTCTCCAGACTTTTACTGAACCTGGACGCGACTGACAGCTGCTTGTAACTTGGAATTTGTAGCTTCCAGGCCAGAGGCCAGCTCCCCAACCGCCTCCAGCCAAAACATGCAACTCTAGCCTTCAGCTGTGTACTTAAAGTTACAGTAAAAGGTTTAAAGTCCATCCCAAACGGAAAATTGGGGAAACTTGACAAAATAATGTCAAAACTTTAGAATTTCCAACTCATTGTGAGTGCTGATAATGAGCCTGTTCCACTGGGACCTGTCAGATTCAGGTATACACACTCAATGCTGGCTCTGTTTCAGTCCATGTCCAGGCAGGTTTTCAAATGTGGATGACAGAGTTTCTTTAAATTCCACACTGCTCTTTATTGGGCCCTGCAGCAGCAGCAACACTTCAGCTTTGGTCTGATAAACCAGCTTCTGTGCGGTTCATTATACTTTTATCAGGACTGCATGCTGAGGAAACTCAACATTTGAGTTTAAAAGTGAGTTGACAGGAAATTTTGACATTTCTGGGACACTGTTAAAAAAAAAAACAGACTTCGTCCCATCATTCCTCTCAGTAATGTTAACACTGCGCCTGCCATGTTTAGACCTGGGAATGCAGTGACATGGCTTAAAGGAGGTTTAACTTGTCAACATTCGACAATCAGACAGGTTGTAAACAAATCTCCAGGTAAAGTTGAAGAAAAAATACAGTCAAATAGTTCAATTATTACATAACTGTCGGACCCACTTCCTGCAAATTTGCAACCCATTTTCATTCGCATATCGGGGGGGCCAGACGGGCTGTGGCCCAGGTAACTTTGAGTCTGATATAATATTTTTATAAACAAAAACATTAATTGTATGTTTTATCTCAAAATGTGCACTTTATATTGGTCACCACCACCCGCTCCCACTGACTGCTGCGATACAATGCATCTGTTTACCTTTCATGTTCAGTGTTTATCAACGACGTTGCTTCAGCACCATGGACAGCGCTGTTTGCTGTTTGCTGTTTGCAGAGGGTCGAGCGGATGTGTAGGTGCAGCTGTCCGTATAGTACTGACACGGCGGAGGATTAACAGAGAGAACATGGTTTCTTGGTTTGGTTTCTTAGCCAGCTTGCTTTTCATGGTTGTAAAGAAAGAGCGAGAGAGCATTGAAAGTACAAACCCTGCTGATTTGACAGAGAATCGTTCCTATATTAAAGATATATTTAGTGCTCCGATAGTGCTAAGTTCTTACGTGAGTGCTACGAAATGGGGTTTTTGTTAGTTCGTTTCCGTTTTTTAGTTTGAAAATCCTCGCTTCTTGTGTCTTTGTCTGTTTTTACTTCCTGCCTTTGTTTGTTTTCCCGCCTTTTTGATTGTCTGCCCCGCCCTGATCAGTTTCACCTGTCCCTAATTAGTTCTGCACTCACCTCACCTGTTCTCACGTTCCCAATTAGTCATGGTGCCTTCAAATGCAACTCGTGAGCGTGTGTTTACAACGTGGGAAGTCGTGTACACGATATGCTTGCCGTTCAAGTGGTTAAATCGTGAGAACACCGCTGCTAAGCAACAGCGATATTTACGTTACTGTCGGCGTCTAGAAGCCACTGAGGCTAACAAGTTAGCAAGCTAGCAAGTGGGTAATATAACGCAGGAAATGCAAACGCATGGCAGAGGAAAAGAGATGAGGCCGTTGGGAATATCAACATTTTCCTCAGACATATTATACAATTATAAAGAATTACAATATACGACTAAAATTACTTAGGGGCGTTCATATGGACTCTTCTCGTGAACACGGTAAACACGGTCCCACTTGAAGGCACCATCAGTCACTATTTATAGCGCATCACCTCAGTCTCTTTGTTCTTTGTCGGTTGGTCTTTCGTCATGTATGGAGTTTTGTTCGTCTGCATCTTGGACTCTCAGTTTGTAAGATAGATAGATAGATAGATAGTAACTTTATTGATCCTGAGGGAAATTCAAGTTTCCAGCATCACAGTTCCATAGTGCAAACATATTAGTAAAAACGTCACAGTTAAGTAGTACACATGTTAGTAAAAAAAATACGTCACAGGTGAGTAGTACACATATTAGTAAAAACGACACAAGTAGTAACAAGACACATGTAAGTAATACAGAGTATAAAACAAAATAAAACAAAATATGCAATGTGCAGAAGAACTGTTAAAAATGAATATAGTGCAGGGTAAAAACAACTGAGATACAGGACTATTTAAAGAAAAAGTGAATGTAGTGCAGAAAGTGATATAGTGCTGGATAATAAAATATAGGAAAAACAGATATTAAGAAATGTCAGATATGGAATATAATGCAGGATAAGAACTGAGGTAGAGAAGTTTGTAGTGTGCAGTAAGCCTGTTTTCGTTAAATAAATATCTTCGTTGAATCTGGTCGTCTCTTCATTTGGGTCCTTCCTGCCTGTTGTGCTCCGTGCACCGTGAAACAGTAGCCTTATGCTTCTATTGTTGTTATTTAGCCTTTTTGAGGCTATTGTATAGTCAAAGCAATGAATTTCATTTTATGAAAAACACAACAGCCCCCTCAGTCACTTCATCCTGGCGCCTGGCCTGGGTGTCGGACTAAAAAAAGTGATCTGTAACTACTCAGTACTCATCCATCAGTAATACATGCCTCTGTCTGCGGTCCATAGGAGCATTAGCAGCCTGCAGTGACAAGCTCGACACCAACTCCACCAGTCAGTAACACCTGTGGAGAGTTAGCCTATAATGGTCACTGCATACTAAGAGCATCTGGATGCAATGTGTTTCATGGTTAACTGCATTACTTAGCAGCTTGTTTAAATAGCTGCTAATGTACCAGACCAGCTTCCCAGCATGTGTGAATGTGACGTGTGTGTGTGTGTGTGTGTCTTTTAGGTCCCAGCAGCCTGGTTGTATGTAAAACGCACTCAATTTAGATTTTTTATAATTATTCATTGGCAGTAGATGGTTTATCTGTTCTTATGTGACAATGGGAGGGTTGTTTTGTACTTATTACGAGATGGTGCAATGTTTGCATTATATATAAATTCCATGTATGTATTTGGGGGGCAGCTATGGAAGTCACAATACAGTCCAAGTTTATTTTGAAAGGATACTATGCATGTAACGAGCGTTTATTGACACGCCGTCCCTGGTCCGTCCAAAAATAAGGCAAAAATCGGAGACCGATGCCACGGGGCACTCACCAAGCAGCGGTACTTGACGAGTTGGGAGTGAGAAGTGTTGGCTTTAGAGGTGTTGGTTGGTGTATTTGAGCTCTGGACAGAGCCAGGCTAGCTGTTTCCCCCCGCTCCCAGTCTTTATGCTAAGCTAGGCTAACCACTCTGCTGCCAGCGGGGTCTTTGATGGGAAATACCTCACAATCATTTTTACCCTCCAACCTCCTCATCTGTCCTAATCACCCCTTCTGGCTTACACACACACACACACACACACACACACACACACACACACACACACACACACACACACACACACACACCTCATCCATTCCCCCCTCTACTCCAATTTCTCAAGATACAATACCCGGTCTTGTTTAAGGACTGCGGATTCCTGTGGGGAGAATAATGATAACAATAGGAGTATACCAGCTCTGGAGGCAGCACCCCCCCCCCCCCCCACCCCCACAAAAACCCCCGACTCAGGTCTGACTATGGGGGGGGCCAGGCCCTCGCTCCACGTGCAGACACACAAGAAAGAGGGCTTTCATTACAACAAGTCTTTCTTTTATGCGCTCTATCAGTGGCTCTGGACCGGAGCCAAGCCATGACCCTGCAACCAACGGTTCTGCCTGCCGCTGGAATGTGGAATAGTGTGTGTATTCAGGTGTTTCATGTGTGTGTGTGTGTGCACACATACAGTACAGCATACCTGCTGTATGGACCAAAGTGGTGGACAGACATTGTCTCCCAACTTCAACATGTTCAGTTAAAATCAGTAGAGAGACTGCTTACTTTCAAAGACATCCAGCTTCTCACTAGGAATGTGTATGTTTTTCTTCAGTTCTTACTTATTGTACTCTCAAATATCTATATCAGCATTGGCCTATAAAAATCCAGATCAGTCGGGCTATACTTTCACGTCCTCAACACTTAAAGTTTGTGAAAGTCACTGAATCTCCTTCTGCAAGAAGTTGACAGTAGAACATTGTGGTTATGCCGGGAAGCTGTGAAACTGTATAAAACAATATTATGTGTTCTGTACAGTATACGCCATAGTTACTGTATATCAGCTCTCCCCGGATAAAATAAACTGCTCTGAGATCTGCCAAGTTGAATGCAGGGACCACATGATACAGCAGCAAATGTATTTCTGGACTTGTGTGTGATATAATATAGATGGTTTGGATGTGATGTGAAGGCTGATGTCGACTCTGATGGCTCATATCTCTGAAACGTCAGGAGGAGCTCCTGCTATCATCTGACTGTATTGTGACTCACTGCTGTGCAGAAGACTTACTGTAATACACAGTGACAGACAGCTCCGAGCTGCTGTCAGAATGATGTGATTGTTTTCATATTGTCCTCTTCAAAAGGAGATACAGACATTTCAAAATAAAACAGAGGTGTGTTCGAGTGCAGATTTTTGACTAAGACAAAGGCGAAGTGTGACGACGCAGCTGGTGGCCTTCGACGCCGCTAGTTCTTTGATGTGTCTCCAGCTGAAGGGCTTGCTCATGTCCCGGTATTGCCTGAATTTCCATGTTTCTTATTCCTTTTCATTTTTCATATAGGCTCGTCATGTTAAACGCTCTCCTCTCTCGTGAGCGTCATGCTTTATTCTGGGGGGGGCATTTAGCCGGGGCAGATAAATAATGATCACAGAGGAGCTGATTTCCTAATGCTGATGTATGGCTGTGACGGGACAGGTGCTGGCTCCACAGCTTCCCAGCACCACGTCAATTAATCTACTCTGTCATGTGATGAACCAGCCGTGAATTACCCGAACACTTCCTCTACGGCACAGTCCATAAACTGCTGATTACACACACACACACACACACACACACACACACACACACATATGCAGGGTATGGATACGTCTGTCTCCTTCTGGCTGGATAAAAGTTATCACATGAACTTTTTTTTTTTTATTTCACCTCTGTGCATCCTGGGAAAACTGATGGAGCTTTTCCAGCATCTTCCTCTTCACACCCACACAGTCTGAGACATTCAGACTGGAGGCTGAGTAAAGGTAAAATACAGTCATCTCTCTGTGGCCGTGGATGGCAACTCTAAGAATAATTCAGGTTAATACAACTGCAAATTTGATTTTTAGAAAGTTTGGCCAGCGGTTTGACCCACCTCTGGCTTCAACTTTGACCTATCAAGGGGTTTCTTGGTTTGTCTACTGGTTGAGATGCGTGCCATGTCCTCTGCAACATCCCTGGTTCTGTTCTGTCTGAGAACCTTTGTTTCATGAAACACCACCCCGACCTCTCTCTCCCTCACCACTTCCTGTCTCCATACTGTGATAGAAATGTAAAGTTTAGACTAACTGCTCCTGACCCTACCTAGTATATTTATTTATCTCCAGGTATAAAGGTATAGCTTGTTAATAACTTCTGCTGTATGGTATATGGAATTACATGACTGTCAGTCGTTGGATCTCATTTGTGAAATCAAGTAAGTGCTTCTATTCTGACTGACAGCTACATTAGCAAGAATGTATGTAACAGAATTACAGGAATTATGTGTCAAGCGAGCACATTAGCGATCATTCTAACCAGAAGTTGGCATGCTAGATTGTTGAATAAAAATGTATAAAGGTATATAAATATACTGTACACTTGCAATGTGGTGTGTTCTTGTTCTTGTCTTCTACCCAGATCTGGTCTTATTGTACCCAGATCTGGTCTTATTGTACCCAGATCTGGTCTTATTGTACCCAGATCTGGTTTTATTGTACCCAGATCTGGTCTTATTGTACCCAGATCTGGTCTTATTGTACCCAGATCTGGTCTTATTGTACCCAGATCTGGTTGTCTTCTACCCAGATCTGGCAAGTTTTGACCAATTTGTTGCTGCATTAAAAAGGTTTTACACTTGAATTGTAATTTCTGTCAATTTTGAAGATTTTTTACCAAGTTGCTGGTGTACGATTTATTATTTTAAATTTACATCTGTGTATTTATTGGTCACATTTTGTTTTACAAAGTTAGGAAAGCAATGTTTAAGTCAAGCCCGATGTTTCCTTACACATAAAAGAACGATGCAAGCCACTTCCACTCAGTGAGGCATACAGCTTAAACACTGGTATCGGATCGGTACGCGGTATCGGCCGATACCCAAAGCCCAGGTATTGCTATCGGTATCTGGACTGAAAAAAGTTGGATCAGTGAATCCCTAAAATATCCATAAAATATGTCACTTAGTCAGGGGTCGTCAGTTCACTAAATGACAGAAAAGAGGTCCCTTAAGGATAAAGGTTGGAAACCACTGATATAAATTACATCGACTGCTTTACATTTTCAGTTACACATGTTCAGTTTCAACCCGAAATGCAAAGTTCACCCCAGCGAGTGTAAAACAACATCTGCTACGGTCCAGACTCCTCCCCAGTCTGCTTGTCACTTGCAAGACTACTTCACACAAACCATATGTGATTCATCTGAGGGAGCAGAGCCTCCATTAATCCCATTACTCGGCCCGGTGCCACATCACTGAGAGTTATATCGCTGGGTCCAACCCGCTGGTAAATAATCGGAGCAGAAAGTGATCCCACCTCATTAATACAGCTTGAATTAGCATCAGTCACTGGCCTACTTACTGGAAGAGGCCGTGCAGCCCGGTGCGAGGCGGAGGTGTGAAAGAGACGGCCAGACAGGGTGAGAGCTGCTGATGAGCTGGAGGGTAAAGGTAAGACGCAACATGTGCAAGAGCACACTAGAAAAGGAGAAAACCTGGGAACATGTTGTTCCAGAGCAAGAAAGTTCAACTCAGATTGCTAAAAAAATAAAAAGTAAAGTAAAGGTAAAATTATTATCGGTGAATTAACCCCTCACTATTCCGCCCCATATTTTATATGTACATATATATGTACATCATCTGAAAGCTGGGAGTGTGTCAAGTTGTTCATTAATAAGAAATGAACATTAATAAATGAACTACTTAATTAATCAAAATAAATTGTTTAAGTGTATAATAGTTTAGAACATTATGATAGAAGTATATGATGGACATTCCCATGCTCTATTATGTCTCATAAGCTATTGCAGCAACGTATAATAGGAAGTCCTAACAGGCTGGGTACAAGTGGGTTTTATGAAACACTTCCAAAGCAGGTAAGTGTGGAAAAAGGCAGCTGGAGAGAGAGAGAGCCACCGTCAAAGACACGGCTCTCCATGGCCAATTTCACCCTCCGAAAACCATCCATCATGGTTTCCCAGGTTCAGATAGTGTCATTGGCTTGTTGACATCAGCAGCAGACAAGATGACACTCAGATTGGGGTGATGGAGTTTGGCATGCTGCAGTGCACCTTGGGCGAAGCCTAAAGCTATGAGTAAATTGGCTCATCCTCCGACAGGTATCAGTCTCCAAAACAATAGAATTAAGTTTAGTTTTTTTTTCAAATTCAGAGTTAATAAAAAGATAAGGCTGGTAATAATTATGTTCTCATTATTGTCAACATTGTGTTCTGTCTGTCAATGCCTAACTTTCCTACAACAGTCTCACTCCCAACTCATCCAATACTGATGCTTGAACCTTTTTGGTTGCCATAAAATGTCTGATTATTCAGTTCCACCCACTCGTGTCACTTCTGGTTCCAAAAAACCCAGAGATGGCGACGGCCAAAGTGCCAAACTTGAGGCTTCAAAACAGCAGTCGACAAACCAACGGGTGACTTCACGGTGACTCGAAAAGACGCAAGTGAGGGAAACATGATTGCAATTAAGAGAGTTGGGATGCACCCGGACACACAAGCAGCGGAGGGGGAGATTTACGATTTAAATTCGGTGCAGCCAGGATGGACTTCTGAGCCGATCGGGGGATGTAAAAAACACTCTTAACATACCTCACACCACTGGAACATCTGGAAAGATAATCTTTAGAACCATCAAACAATCGATCATCACCGACGATTGTCAGGAGGGGGGGGAATCTGGCCCAAAATTGACTTGATTCTCATACAGTGTTTACCTGACATTACCAGAGTTGACTTGGAAGCTGCATTTGTCCAGTTGTTTGTTCCACACCAGATTCACAGCTTTTACACTGAAGAATGTGAGACAGGCAGTACAGTGTGTTTCACAATGCGGTGGTAAGACTTTGAGCATCAAATGAAATTCTGCTTTGGGTCTAACTGACCTTGTTGATCAGGATCACACAAGTATCAAATGAAAACACACACGTCACTGTTCCTGTTTAGTGTGCTTTGATGCTGCTTTCCACATTATGCTAAACAGTCGACTAACAGTGTTACGAGGTGACAGCATTAATGAATAGCCCATGCACCAGAGGTGAGCCTGATGTTAAAGTAAACTGATCAAAGAGATGATTTCCCCCCCAAAATAATAAATAAATCGATATGGGGATAAAGTCTGTGAGTGTAAATGGCAGCTCTGTCTGGGAGCGATCTTCACGGAGCGTCTAAGATCTCAGCGGGGAAGACCCTTTGATGCCTGCTGGGGATGGAAAAAAATGATGAAAACAATATCTTCCCGGGAGTCGCTGAAGACGGAATCTTAAAAGAAATGGCAGCTCAAATGTAAGGAATGATGCAATTTGATTTCAAATAAAAAAAAAGCATCACAGAGGAGCGAGGCGAGGTGAGGAATGCGGATGTCGTTATAGACTTAAGGTTCAGCTGAAGGGAAATAAAACCTACAGACATAAAGAGGGAGAGAGTGAAATGGACTTATAAAGAAGGAAAGAAGGTCTCATGGATTATTACAGCCACTATTAGAGGAACTAGCTTCAGGAACTTTTAACTGGTTATGAATACCGATGCCGATGACCTACATAAGCAAATGAGGCCATCAGCGAGAAGATTGGCTACTTCTATATAGTTGTTCTTAATGCTTGTTATCGATGCCACCGGGTCAGATTCAGCACAAAATCATGCAGGTTCCCATGATCACAAACAGCAGTGACACTCGGCTGTTTCTAATAAATATAGTGGAGGGATTTAGAAATGTGATTGTGAGGGGAGGAACTGGGAGGGAATCGGGGGTAATTCAAACTGCGGGAGAACAGCAGGGAGGGAAGGGAGGGAAGGGAGGGAAGTCAAAAGCATGTTGGGATGCATCATTTATTATCTTGTCAGAATCTGATCATTTATATCATATGTAATATATGATTTATAGTAGATTATCAGTGTGTTTTCTTGCCAGATTCGCTCGCGGAAAATAGACCATACGCCAAAACTATCGCTGTAGATCGCGAGCCGACCGCGGAGCACCATGGTGCACCTTGTCCTGTGTGAACAGCTCAACTGGTTGACATGAGCACCGAAAGGACGCGGGCAGCGCTTCACTGAAAAACGCGGCACTTCCGCGTCCAGTGTGAACCCGCGGTAAAGGGGCTCTGGTGCTGGGAAACACTTGGACATCACTTTTGTCCACGCAAAATGAAAGTTCCTCGTAGTAACTTTAAGTACAATTTGGGTATTTGGTATTTGTAATTCACTTGCACTTAGTATTTCTATGTTATGCAACTTGAACTTTATACCTGAACTCCACTACATTTCAGAGGGAAATATTGTACTTTTTACTCCACTTTATTTGGTAGCTATATTTACTTTACTTTACACACTAAACTCTTATAAACTGTTGCCACTTTATCTGCACTGTTCACTTTTTACTTTATCTTTTAACCATGTTTACTATCTTGTATATGTTTACTATGTAGTATATTTTGCTCATTCTAACTAGTATTTTGTTTACTTAGTTATTTATAATTTCTTGTCCTTGTGTTGTGCGATGCCGTTTGACGCAACAACAAATAAAAATAAAATCTCTTGAATCTTACATTTTCTTATAATATTTACATTCATCCACTTGTGCAGTAATAATATTTCTTCCTTACGAATTTTCCACTTCTCTGGAGATATTAAGACTTTTCTTTCAAAATATTATTGCTTTCCTTGTAAATTGTTTTAATTCATTCAGGGATTTTAATGTTTAGTTTATGTTTAGAGTTCGTTAACATTATTTTCAATATGTTAATATATTTTTCTCGTACATTTTCGATTATTCTAGAAATATTCAAACTTCTTTCTTGTAAATCTTCGACTTTGTTCTGGAAATCCTAAAAGTTTACTGAAGTTTTACTGTTTTTAAAAAAAAATATGCAAATATACACAGAAGTATCTCATCCAAGTATTCAAGCAGTGAGCCTCAAGGACATTGAAGGATTTTAAGGCTGCTTTAGAGAATTTTTACTCCCAAGAATATATTTTGACTAGAAAAAGATTTTTCTTTTGTAGGCATCTTAACTGTTGATCAGTAGATCAGTGTCTCAAATTAGCTAATTCAATCATTTGAATTTCAGCCTGCGATAACAGAAAATGTAGAAGAGTGTTTTTCTGCCTCCTGAAAAATTACCCAAACAGATGGAAGATTCAGGGCTTTTTTTCCTGCTTGATAATCCACCCCTGACTGAGCCTTACCCTCATTAAAGAAACCCGACACTGATTGAACCGCCTGTCACCCCCCCCCCCCCCCAAGTCCTGACAAAAACCTCTTTGTTGTCGTCTCCGCTGCTCCCCGTCTCCGATCTGCGTTTCTATTAATAGTAAACGATGCAGGGGAAAGGCGGGCGCTGCGTGCTCAAAGGTCGAGGCACGGCGGAGGAGTGAGCAGCAATACGTGTTTGGCAAATTGTGAATATGCACTTAAAAAGAAAATGATATCAGGGGTGACACAGTGTTTCTGGGTGTTTGGCTATTAAAGTCAGATCCTCGCCCGGGGCTCCAACAAAGCTCTCAGGTTTTAGGAATCATCATTCAAAACAGGGAGTAGAAATAGCCAAAGACTTCTTTGTGTGCCCCCCCCAGGGTCCAAGTGGGGCGAACGCCACACTCAGAGGGGGACAAGAGGACAGTCTAAGCCCTCCGAGGCTACGTGAGGATGCGCAACGTGATCTCATGTTTTGACCGTCTAATAACGACGCGGATGGGTTTACATTAGTAAGTTGAAAGCCCGGTGTGTCTCATACAGATGGCAGACTGCCTGTGTGAGCAGCGCGTGGCGGCTGCCTCGCTGAACTGCTGCGTATCCCACACGTGTGTCGTCCACACCAGCAGCGTTTCTGCTGCTGCTGTCAGCCCTTTCTTTCTACAGTTTGCCTTTCATAATGGCCATTTAATTGAATTATAAATGTCATTTAGATTTATTTTAAGGTTAAGAAGCATGTGGTAATTTGTAAATAATAATAATAATCCACAATTATTCCCATGTTTAAGAAATCCCTTTTAATATAAATATTTGAAATGTTTTTTTTCGTGTCTGAAATAAGTCAAATTTAAAGATACGTAATCTTAAAAGTAAACGAACCAGCCTTTAAAACAGCCGCCATGTGTAATTTGTGCATATGTGTGGAATATATGAATTGAAACTGAAACTACTTGGTTAGGTTTAGAGATCATGGTTTGGGTTAAAATAAGTATGTTTGTTACGCAACTTAGGTTACGTACGTAAGTTAAGTACGTTATGTTATGTAAGTTAAAATAAGTCAACGTTCACTTTCGGTTTTTACACGGGACATGAACAACGCTCTCCTGGTGAAAGTCCTGTGTTTGTTCGACCCGTCCATCCACCCCGACCTCCTCCCTACTCACTTTGTCGCTCTTCATACTACGTCGCCTGACTTCTTCCTTTGATCCCGCCATAATTACAAATATGGGTCGTAACAAGCTGCTTGCACAGACGACTTATAAAGCCGTTTTGTGGGGGAGGACGGCTCAAAACCAAATGTACCAATCTTTCTGTAATATCTACTAATGATACTCTTTAACTGTTTTCTTTAACTCTTTAACATCAAGAGTGGTCTTGTGGGGAAACTCCATAAAAACCAGGCAGTGTACTTCTAAGACATGCCATTTTATTTCAATACTCACAGTAATTTAACTGTGTTTCAGTCGTTATAACTAAAACAAGTAGATTTGCCCGTTAGTTTTCTGTTTTGTACTCATCCCTGTAATCCGGTACCATATCCAGGTAATCCATTACTCCACAACCCCTGCACTAAAACCCTCCGAGCAGCATCTGTCCAGGTTGCTGCGAGCTTACACACACACACACAAGCAGCCCGATTACAGCGACACGGCACAAACAAGCAGAGCTAAAGCAACATCGTCATGCGAGCCACAGACACACCAACAGATTTAGGCCTGAATTTTAATTTAATAGATTGGAGTGGCGAGAGGCAGCAGCAGATGTGGTGTTTGGCAGCGAGCGTTCGAACCCAGAGAGATGTGAATAGAGGATATGAATTAACCAAGGACTGTGTGTGTGTGTGTGTGTGTGTGTGTGTGTGTGTGTGTGTGTGTGTGTGTGAACTACTGAGAGCATGCTTGACGGTTAGCAGTTATTTTATTTAATAGTATAGTGTGTTAAAGCTCTACACTTATGCTTTAAATTAAAAGTTCAGCTTGGTGTAGAGTGCAAACTTTGTCAACAAAGCATGTGTGTTAAGTCTATATGTGTGTATGTGTGTGTGTGTGTGTGTGTGTGTGTGTGTGTGTGTGTTTTTGTATCTGTCTGGATGTTTGTCTGAAAGTGGAAAACCGGCTCTCATCTGGGCAAAGCAGTGACGGTTCAAATGTTAAATAATGTATTCTTGTAAATCAAACAGCGCCGTGTGGAAGCCGCTCAGACGTCTCTGTTTTGTTTCATCATCCTGCTGGATGGTTGAGTCTGAATTTGCTGCAAAGAATCCGCCTACGAGCAGAAAACCCTTCATTAAAGGGAATACACTGAAAGAGTCAGAAATGTCTCTCCGCCACAGGATATATACAATGTACACAAACCCCCAAAAAAATATTTGGATAAGTTGGTGACTCGTCTCATCTGCTGCCGGAGCAGTTCAGAAGCTACAAACGAAGAGCAGACTCAAGATTTCAACGACTAACTGATGTAGCAAATTATAATTTATACTAATTTTACATATTAAAAAAGATACTTCATTTCATTTAACTAACATGCTTTCATGTGGAATATCTCCAAGCACTTTTCTTCTTCTTTCCCACTGCTGAAGCAAAATGCAAAACACAACTCTTAATGTATGGAAGATGAACTTAAACTCAAATTAGCATATACCATGCAGACACTGTTCAGTGACGACTAACAAGTCATCAAAAGCTACATTTTCTTTTCTCTACATTATATTTTCCCAACTATTTATTTTTTTTTTTTACATTTTTTAGACTTTTTTTTTTACTTGTTTTTGACATTTTTCAAGTTTTTTTTCGACATTGTTCAAGCTTTTTTTTTTTTTACTTTACATTTTTTGGACATTTTTCAGATTTTTTTTTTTTTACATTTTACGGATATTTATAAAGAAGTGTTTCAACATCATTCAATTTTTTTTTTTTTTTTTTTTTTCATTTTTTTTTTTTTTCATTTTTCAGACATTTTTCAATTTTGTTTTTGACATTATTCAATTTTTTTTCTTTATTCTTTTTACATTTTTGGGACATTTTGGACAACTCTGACCTCCAGATATGTGAATGTAAATGGGTTCTATGGATACCCACGAGTCTCCCCTTTACAGACATGCCCACTTTATGATAATCACATGCAGTTTGGGGCAAGTCATAGTGAAGTCAGCACACTGACACACTGACAGCTGTTGTTGCCTGTTGGGCTGCAGTTTGCCATGTTATGATCTGAGCATATTGTTTTATGCTAAATGCAGAACCTGTGAGGGTTTCTGGACAATATCTGTCATTGTTTTGTGTTGTTAATTGATTTGCAATAATATATATACATACATTTGCATAAAGAAAGCATATTTGCCCACTCCCATGTTGATAAGAGTATTAAATACTTGATAAATCTCCCTTTAAGGTTAATTTTGAACAGTATATCATCTTGTAGTTCATGGTTTAGCTGTAAAATGAGAAAGTTTGTGACCCGGCAGCCATGTTGAGATCAGTTGAGGAAATATCAAGCACCGACCACCAGCCGGAGCACAGCCAATAGGAACGCTCTCTCTCTCTGAAATGACCTGTGATTTTTCACAGTCTCCCGTCACGCGCTAGATTTTCTAAAGCCTGTAAACAGAGCCATGAGGAGGAGCAGAGTCTAGTTTTCTCTCAGAACACTTGAATTATAATATGCTGAAAGGTTATTATGGATGCCAAAAACATTCTGCCTAATGAAGCTTTAATCATAGTATATTATGTAAAATATTTTTTTTTGTACACTTAGTGACACACAGTAATAAATTTGTTATTTATGGCCGATACTGTTATGTGATTTGCCTTTGAGTTTAATCATTTTTTAATGACTGTGATTTTGAAAAATCACATTTAATTTAAGAAATTATCAGTATCAGTGAAATTGTAACAACATAACAACATTGCCTGCGTGTCAATAGCCTGATTTTGTAATTATGTGTTTAGTTCAATACATTTTTTTTAATTTGTGAGAAAAAGTGTGGAAAAATAACACACACCTATTAACACACACCTCTATGACATGAGAGAGAGAGAGGAGGCTGTGAGGAAGGAGAGAGAGAGAGAGAGAGAGAGAGAGAGAGAGAGAGAGAGAGAGGGAGCGAGAGAGAGAGAGAGAGAGATAGGGAGAGAGAGAGACAGAGAGGGAGGGAGAGAGAGAGAGAGAGAGAGACAGAGAGACATAGAGAGAGAGAGAGAGAGAGAGACAGAGAGAGAGAGAGAGAGAGAGAGAGAGAGAGAGAGAGAGAGAGAGAGAGAGAGAGAGAGAGAGAGAGAGAGAGAGAGAGAGAGAGAGAGAGAGAGAGAGAGAGAGAGAGGGAGAGAGAGAGAGAGAGGGAGAGACAGAGAGAGAGAGAGAGAGAGAGAGAGAGAGAGAGAGAGAGAGAGAGAGAGAGAGAGAGAGAGAGAGAGAGGGAGAGAGAGAGAGAGAGAGAGAGAGAGAGAGAGAGAGAGAGAGAGAGAGAGAGAGAGAGGGAGAGACAGAGAGAGAGAGAGAGAGAGAGAGAGAGAGAGAGAGAGTGGGTCTCGGAGCTCCAGCAGGAACCAGGCAGTCTCTGGAACAGTTTGCCCAGACTATGGACTTGATATTCCGGGCTGCTGTCGGCGGAGCGGCGGGGGTCAGGCTGGGAGCCTCTATCTCTCCTCTCCTCTCTGCTTCATGTCCTCTTCTCCTCCTCTGAGGGAAGCGGAGGAACTTCACCGGCAGCTCCGGAGCAGCGCGGCCGGCCGGGAGTGTCGGGCTGTCGGGGTGTCGTGTTCGAGGGAGTCGGAGGGAAGGTGGGAGAAGATGCGGAGCAGACCGCTGGTGACCACCTGAACTTCCAACCCCTTTTCCTGGCTGGACCTTCAGCATAATGCTCCATCTCTCCAGCACCAGAAGTCAGAGCAGTCCGGAGCCGCGCCGGGAGCTGGGAGCGGACGCAGCGGGCACAATGCGGACTTTGTGCCCGGTGTGAGCGCAGCGCTCTGCGGCGCAGAGAGACGAGCTGCCCCGGCTGGAGGAGCAGCAGCAAGACTTTCTGCTGTCCTAAAGGTAAGATATGAGTGCAGTGTGGCCTGGTGATTATTTATTATCTCAACCTAGAATTTTATTCCCATGTCACTCCTGTCAAAATCAGAATAAACAGTAAGGAATAAACGGAAAATAACCCTACAACCAATTTGTAATTAAAGGCTACACTTTATTTAATCTATACCATCACAAAACAACAGCAACAAAATAGGCTCATGGATTCTACTTGACATGGACTACACTGTCTCTCAAGGCACAAACCAGTTTATTCTCCAAACTGGGGCAGTGCTGCTCAACAACAAAAAGATGTCTTCTTTAATATTGGCTATTTTTTTGCAGGAGTACATGAATATATATACATATATATATATATATATATATGTATATATATATATATATATATATACAGGATTGATGCCAAAGACCCTGCTGATAAAAACTGCGGTGAGGTCGGGTCACCATCATTGGATGCCTTGTTTGCCCCCCCCCCAAGGAACATTGCATAACTGTTGAACTGCCTTGGCCACAAATCAATGCAATCTGTCAATTGGCTGCTGCTGCTGCCTGGTGCCATTTTATTAATCATCACAACCACACAGCTAACAACCACTAATAATACATTATCATCACTTCCTTTGCAGGGACTGTATTGGATTGTAAGCTCATATGTGCAGCAGTGGAGGCAGCTTTATATTGATATTTTTTTTTTTCCTCAACTCACCTAAATAATGAGGCTTTTGTTTGTGAGCTGACTAACGACGAAGCTGTTGGAAATCTCTCCTTTATTTAAATCCCGTGACCTTGTGCGTGCGCGGCAGCACCTTTCCTCGCTGCGAGAGGCCCACATTGATCTTAGTTTTGTCCCTGTGCAAGAAATTTGTCTCGTCTTATCTCTGCTGACAGGCTGCGTTCATCACCATCCAACACTCCTCCTCTCCTCCAGCACAGGGGAAGAGAGGAATGCAAAACGTCATTTAGAAATAATTAAGAGCAGGTATTTGGTTTTGTAGCAATTCTGTATCTGCCGCATCATTTGAGACACCCCCTCTTTAACTTTGCACCCGATTCGACTGTTATCAGGCCATTAAATAGGCGTTATTAGTCGCTATAAGCACCATAGATGTGGGTCAGTAGGGGCCTACTACGTCTACTACGTTGTAAAAGTGAAACTTAAAAGCAACTCGTTCTAACATGTTGTAAAACTCAATGAAACGTCACGTTTTGAACACAAACAAAAGGGCTTCTTTACGTTTAGGCAAAAAAAAACTTCTTTAGGTTTAGGCAAAAAAAAACAACTTCTTTAGGTTTAGGCAAAAAAACAACGTCTTTAGGTTTAGGCAAAAAAACAACGTCTTTAGGTTTAGGCAGCAAAAAAACAACGTCTTTAGGTTTAGGCAACAAAACTAAAACTTCTTTAGGTTTAGGCCAAAAAACAACTTCTTTAGGTTTAGGCAATAAAACTACAACTTCTTTAGGCAACAATACTACAACTTCTTTAGGTTTAGGCAATATAACTACAACTTCTTTAGGCAACAAAACTACAACTTTAGGTTTAGGCAAAAAAAATCACCTAAGTTTAGGGAAAAACATTGTGTTTAGGGATAAAATAACTACGAACACAAAGACAATTACACATAGTTGATGTCACACAAGATGCGAACTCCGGTCTCCTGGGTGAAAACCCTGTGTTTTGTGTCCCATCCATCGTCCCTGACTTTCGCCCCTTATGGAGTTTCACACTTTCTCTACGCGCCTGACTTCCACTTCTGCTCCTGTCATAATTACTAAGGTTGCTAGAGATTGCTGTCGTCTTCTTTTATATCTTCTTTCGGTAATCTACGATGTGAATAGATGATAAAACCTACTAGTGGGTGTAGTAGGCCCCTAATGACCCACATCTTTGGCGACTGATAACGCCTATTTAATAGCCTGACAGTTCACCCTAAATATGAGGCGCTACTCTCCAGGGCCGGACTGGGTAACAGATTCGTGGTGCTCATCAGCGAGCCAGTCGTCTCCTTCACTAGCTCACCTCACACCTCATTGCTCACATTGTGTTTTCGGCTGCCACGTTTTGATCCTTTGAATTTGGTTGTTTTTTTAAAAATGCTCTTTATTCACGTTCATGGTTATCAACTGAGGAAGATAAAAACAAAGTTTGAAGCCGCTTAGTGTATGATTTCATTTTAGATTAGGGCTCACGTTACTAATCTGCACATAGACTTTTTAAATGTGTTTTCCCACCTTTCCCCCACACACCTTTTCCCCTCAGTATCTTTTCAGATATCCTTTTCCACTAGCTGTGTGTCTGAGGAATATGTAACAAGTCATTTGTATGCACACTGCTCTGCTCTCCCAATTTACAATGCGTTGCGTTTGTGGGATAGAAAAGGGAAAATAAATCCTTTGCTTGCATTTTGAGGAGGAGGAAAAAAAAAAAAAGACTGACTTTCCCCATTATTCTTATTCTGCAACAGGTTTCTGGAACCAAATGTCAAGTCAGAGAGAGGCGTTATCGTCGTAGAACCGGCAGTGTGTGTGATGTGAAAGGAAAGAAGCGAGGAAGAGGACGTCCAATGATAACCCTCCTGTGTGTTCTACATGGCTCTGTCTCAGCAGCGAGCGCCATGAAGAGAGCTCTACCCGCTGGTGAAAGAGAAGAGAGGGTGAAAATGTGATGAACTTTACTAATGTCTCCCAGCTCAATTATGGACAGCGGCTGGTGAAGGAATCATATTTCTTAATGAGACCATTGTTCTTGTGTTGGGAAGCTTAGGACAACTAATTACCAAGGGATTACTCAAGACCCTCTCCAGCACCAGGCCGGACATGGTGGTGTTATTAAGCTCAAATCCAATGACTGGATTTTTCGAATCCTAACTTCTTATAATTTTTTTCTCTGATTTGGTGTATTTTTTCTGATCCCTTTGAAATGGAGATACAGTGGCGTTTATGGAATAAGGACTGGGCCTCCTTTATAAGGCCGTGGATACCTATACTGTTAGGCCTTCACCTCCAGTTCTCCCGGGCCTCCAACTGCCCCGAGGAGTGCCGCTGTGATCGCACTTTTGTTTACTGCAACGAGCGGAGCCTGACCTCAGTGCCTCTGGGAATCGGTGAGGGTTATAAGACCCTTTACCTCCACAACAACCAAATCAATAACGCCGGTTTCCCCGTGGAGCTCCATCACGTGGCTTCCGTGGAAACTGTGTTTCTCTACGGCAACCAGCTGGACGAGTTCCCCATCAACCTGCCCAAAAATGTAAGAGTTCTCCATCTGCAGGAGAACAACATTCAGACCATCTCCAGAGCGGCTCTGGCTCAGCTTCTCTGGCTGGAGGAGCTGCATTTGGATGATAACTCCATTTCTACCGTAGGGGTGGAGGAAGGAGCCTTCCGTGAGGCAGTGAGCCTGAAGATGCTCTTTCTCACCAAAAACCACATGAGCAGTGTGCCTATTGGTCTTCCAGATGATCTAAAAGAGTTGCGCTTGGACGAGAACCGGATCGCTGTTATCGCAGAGGAAGCATTTAGGAATGTCACCCGCCTGCAGCGCCTCCTGTTGGATGGGAACCTGTTGACAGATGAAGGGATTGCACCGGGGACCTTTCAGGACCTGGTCACCCTTAGGGAGCTGTCCCTGGCCCGCAACTCCCTCACATACCCTCCCCCGTTCCTCCCGGGGGAGGTGCTCGTCAAATTAAACTTTCAGGAGAATCAGATGAGCGGGATCCCTGCCAGTGCGTTTGCAGGGTTGCACAAGCTGGAGAGGCTGGATATCTCTAACAACCAGCTGCAGTCGTTGACAGAGGGAGTGTTCGACGGCCTCGTCAGTCTCCGACAGCTCACCGTTCGGAACAACCTCTGGCTGTGCGACTGCAGCATCAGATGGGTGGTGTCGTGGCTTAAATCTCTGCCGGCCTCGCTCAACGTGCGCGGCTTCATGTGCCATAAACCTGAGAAGTTCCGGGGCATGGTGATCAGGGAGCTGAGTGCCGAGCTGGTCCAGTGCCCGCGGAGCACAGCGACGGCGCCACTGTCCACTTCACCAGCTGACACTGCTCTGGTCCCGTCCCGGTCATCTTCCTCAGACTCTCCACTGGTCACTAAGTATGTCTCCTCCTCCTCCAGGCGACCCTTCCCCACATTCCCCACCCTCTACCCTACCAGAGAGGGGGGGTTGAGGACTAAGCAACCTCTGGACCCCCGGAGGGAGACTCTGCAGGTCACGTTTGCCATCCTGAATGGCTCGGCTATCCACGTCAGCTGGGTGGCCGCCTTTCCGGTCACGGCCTACAAGGTGACCTGGGCCAGGATGGGCCCCAGTCTGACCGGGGACACCGTCAGGGAGAGGATAGTGGGTGGGGATCACCGGGGGATCCGACTGGCTAACCTCGAGCCAAAGTCCACCTATCGGATCTGTGTCATTCCCTTGGATGCGTTCAATAATTACCGACCCAAAGATGACACGGTGTGCACCGAGGCCATGACCACGGCGGCCTCTTTCAGCCCCGACAACAACAACAAAAGGCTGTCGGGGCCCGAGCAGGCCACGCAGCGGGAACCCGGCTCTCCTTTCTTGCTGGCTGGGCTGATAGGCGGGGCCGTGGTTGTGGTGCTGGTGGCGCTCCTCGGCATCTTCTGCTGGCACATGCACAAGAAGAGCCGCTCCAAGTCCTCCACCAAGTGGAAATATAACCGGGGTCGGAGAAAAGATGACTACTGCGAGGCGGGCACCAAGAAAGATAATTCCATCCTGGAAATGACTGAGACTAGCTTCCAGATAGTCTCGCTTAACAACGAACAGCTCCTCAAGGGAGACTTCCACATCCAGCCTATTTACACCCCTAATGGGGGCATCGGCTTCCGAGACTGCCCCCTAGAGAACAACAGCACAGTTTACTGCAAGAACAATGTTCAGGACGCAGACTTTTGTGGCACATGATGGTTTTGGAGAGCATTTTTACTGACAACTACCCACACTTTACTGGACACTGTACAGTGTTAATATTATTTGAAACCCCTGTGTCTTCAAGAAATGTAATTTATACAACCAACTGGACGGTATTTTTTATACAACATTGGATTTATAAGTTATTGGTTTCTGTGCACACAGATATTTACAATCAGGATTCATTTATTCCCAAGTATTAAGGCTGGGTTTCATTTTGATTTTCAGTAATAGTGGATGATTTTGAAGTCATTGTATACTGTAACCATGACAGAATCTAGCCGCAGTACATCATACCGGTACTGAGACCAGCTGATGGATTTCTGTATGAGAGAAGGAGAAAAGAGACAGGCACAAATCAGCCACACTCACCACTAGAGGGCGAAGTTTTCCGGAAACCATACAGTCCACCACACTTTCCCTCTTGACTGTTTTTAATCAAGTCATCACAGTAACACGGCACATTCGGTTAATTGCCACTACAGTCAATAGAGATGCAAATTATTGGATTCCTGCTCTAGGAAGAGGACATATTTTTATGCAAATGGGTATTTTTCTCTGCTTCAAAAGGAAATGTAAAGGTCACACTCATTAAACATTCACAGAAAGTGGCGAGCCGCAGCGCTTTCACCTGCTTCTCAAGATTAATACATTATCACAGTTAAGGGGGTCATGTTATTAGTGCTAGCTGTGATTGATGGGGATGGGAGGGTGTCACAGAGTGAGCAAAAAAAAAGCACATCTACCATCTACTGTATGTTTAACCCATTAAGAACCAACTCTTTTCCTTTTGTTCAGCAAAAATAATGTTATGGTAAAACAGTATATATATGTGCCTTGAAGTTATCAGCTTACAATGTCTTTTGAATCCATGTTTTTTTTTTTTTTGCACAAACAGTGTACTGTATATACATTCAATTGAATTGTTGTTGAGGAAAATCTCTTGCTCTTGATTATTTATTTACCTCGTTACACATTTAATTAAAAACATATCTCCAAAAGTGAACTTATTGATCTTATGATGTGTCCCAGAATGATCGCTGACTGACAGTAGCTGTTTGGAGAGGGAAAGGTCCTTCGAGGATGACTAGTGCAAAAGTCACAAAAAGATTGCACTTAAAGTCTACTTAATACAAACCCATATTAAAGCAGCCTCACTGCTCAACTGTGTGCAGCTGTGGGCATGCACCAAAGCAGTCAAACAATAGTCTGAATGTGTGGCATATTAGGTTGTTTTGTTCCTGAATAAGGAGTATTTAAAGGGGACATATGACAAACTCACTTTTTCAGTGCTTGTGCACATACATCTGGGTATCTGGAGGACCTACCAACCCACAAACTGTGAAATAAGACAGTTTTTTGTGGGATGTCGAGATCAGGAAACATTCAGATGTGGCTCCCCTTCCTATGTAACATGCAGGCTCATTAGAATAAACCGCCCACAGCTTGAGAACTACCTTTGCAAAGGTGCACCATAATTTTCTGGTAAGCCAATCAGAGCAGACTGGGCTTTTTCAGGAGGGGAGGTCTTAAAGAGACAGGCGCTAAAACGGAGCGTTTCAGACAGAAGGTGAATACAGGGATATTCAGACAGGATGAGAAAAATAATGTGTTTTTTGAACATTAAAGCATGTAAACATGTTCTAGTAGAAACCCAAAGTACCAGTATGAACCAGGAAATGAGCACGATATGTCTCCTTTAATTTCCTATGAAAGCTATGAATTTTTTTAGACATTATTTAAACAGTGCTGGGGGGAGTAATTTGGATGTCCTGCATTTTACTTTTACTTACTTAATACCAGAAGTATTATCAACAAAATGCAATTAAAGTATCAAAAGTAAAAGTACTCATTATGCAGAGAGAAGTGTTTATAACATAGTGTATATAACATATTAGTGCATTTTTTGTTAGAAACCCAAAGAACAAGTATGAACCTGAAAATGAGCACGATATGTCCCCTTTAATGACCTGTGAAGTGTTGATAGTCACAGCTTCGATCTGTCTCAGAACATCACCTTTTTACTCTCTAAAGCTGAAAAATAGACCTTCTCCACTACGGGAACTTAATGACCTTTAACCTGAACCTGTAAGAACCCTGTAGGTTTCTGCCCTGTTTTTCACTATGCTTTATAAACCAGAATGTTTTGGATGTATGTAATTGAAATGGACACTGGGGACAAACGTCATTTTTACGTCCTAAATATCGCCTGTATATTGAAACACACCTCCTTGCTTAAAGACATCTCCTTCATTATTACTTCCGTTTCTTGTGTTGCAAACGAGCTGTTGCTTTCCGTCCCCCGAGAACACCTGCAACGTGGATTTAGTATCACCTACTGAGCAGTGTTATGGCGAGGAGAAGAGAACCTGGGACAGTTGGCGACACCTTAAAGGTCATGAAAAACTCTTTTTTCGTATTTCTATTACACTCAAAGCGTCATTTCTACCAATTCAGTAAAAGTATATATTTTCTCACTAATGCAGTGGTTCCAAACCTTTTCTGCCATGCATAAAACAAACAATAATAATAACATATCAGCCAATACCACCAGTGGTATCCAGCCATAGCTTTCTTTTGGACAATTTTTATTTTTTTTGTAATCTTTTTGCAAGTTTATTTTGATTGTTTTATTTGTTTTTTATTTGTAACAACAAAGATACAGGAATGGCATACAGATAAGAAGGTAGGGGTGGATACAGGTTAACAACATATGGGATGCTGAAATAGAGACATTAACTGTAGATGTGCATGGGGAGGAAGATGTGCATGGGGAGGAAGATGTGCATGGGGAGGAAGATGTGTGGTGAATCATCGTTGTAGGGAAGCAGCTGTGTGGAGTCAGTTTGGGCATAACGGTGATTTGAGGCATTTGTGTCGGAAGTAACAATAGAAACAAACAAAAGGACCATTGGTAGAAAGGGAAAAAATGTGTGCATGAATGAGTAAATAAATAAATAGAAATTAATTTATTCTAATAATCTTCTTAGCAGCACGATCCAAAGTATCCATATATATATATTTATTCACGATTGTCTTTATTATCTGTTCTAAATGTACCTTAAAGGTAGATTTGTCAACATGGGAGTGGGCAAATATGCTGCTTTATGCAAACATATGTATATATTTATTATTGTAAATCAATTAACAACACAAAACAATGACAGATATAGTCCAGAAACCCTCACAGGTTCTGCATTTAGCATAAAACAATATGCTCAAATCATAACAAGTCAAACTGCAGCCCAACAGGCAACAACAGCTGTCAGTGTGTCAGTGTGCTGACTTGACTATGACTTGCCCCAAACTGCATGTGATTATCATAAAGTGGGCATGTCTGTAAAGGGGAGACTCGTGGGTACCCATAGAACCCATTTACATTCACATATCTGGAGGTCAGAGGTCAAGGGACCCCTTTGAAAATGGACATGACAGTTTATCCTCGCCAAAATTTAGCGTAAGTTTGGAGCGTTATTTAGCATCTTTCTCGACGCTAGTACGACATGGTTGGTACCGATGGATTCTTTAGGTTTTCTAGTTTCGTATGATGTCAGTTTCTTCACTTCTTCAGCTTTAAAACTGATTCCACTACAACCTAAAATCACAAGTTGCATTAATGTGTTGAATAAATTAGTGCCCTAAAAACGAACTAACGTTAGGCACTAAAACGGAGCGTTTCAGACGGAGGGTGAATACAGGTATATTCATAGAGACAGGATGAGAAAAATAGTGTGTTTTCTGCACATTAAAGCATCTAAACATGTTCTAGTAGAAACCCAAAATACAAGAATGAACCTGAAAATGAGCAGGATATATCTCCTTTAAATAATTATAATGAACAGAACTTGATCATACAGTCCAACTCTTATATTCTTCTTGAAATATCAGCCAGATTTGTATAAAGTTTGGTTTGATTTGCGTTGCTGTGCATTTGAAGATCATGAGCGCCGGTTACTTCAGAAGACTTAAAAGCACTTGATTCCACATTTTTCTGATGTAAAACGAACCTTCGTTTTTTTTTTTATTCTCTCTCATTAGAGTTGAAAATGTATCTTTAAAAGTACAGGAAGAGTATAAATGATGAATCAGTTGTGAGAGCGGATACTGTACTTCCTTTGTTGAAGTGCCTCAGGGACGTACGGATCTTATTACTCTGACTTCTTCTTTATTCTGTATAAACTGTTTTGGACAGTATTTAATCTTTCTGATGGCCACAGATCCATATTTTTTTGCCAGCGAAGCAGACATTAGATCTTTCTAATATGTCTTAGTAGATATACACACAGAGGCAGGAAGAAGAAAGCAGAGCTGGCTGCTAAATGATGAAGCTTCCCTTCAAAACCGTTTTAGATCTTCGGATAATTCTGGATTATTACAATTTGGGTCTTATTTCTGTATTTTTGGCCAATACTTCCTAATATATACAGTATATATATATATATATATATATATATACAAATGAAGAATTATCAGATTTGTGCTAATTTGCATACATCTCCAGAACATAAATCTGAACATTGGATAAAGTCGGGTTCAAAATTCATTTCATTTTGTTGACATATTAGAATCAAAGGTTTTTACAGAGGGAATTTTGATCACTCCATAAATCAGAAAATACTGTCAACAGCCATTAAAAAAATACATTTTAGGAATAAAATGTTGTATAAATCAAACTATGAATGATATATGAACAAACCCTCTTTACCGTACTCGGTAATAACTTAAAATATAGGAATCAAATTGGAATGTTTGGTGTATGTAAGTGTTACTGAAGTGGAGATGGATGTTATCAGGTCAAGGGACCCCTTTGAAAATGGCAACGCCAGTTTTTCCTCTCCAAAATTTACCGCAAGTTTGAAGCGTTATTTAACCTCCTTTGCGATGACATGGTATCTTCACTCTAGCTTTAAAACTGAGCCCGCTATAACCTAAAAATCACAAGTTGCATTAATTTGTTAAAGAAATTAGTGGCGTTAAAACAAATTTGAAAAATTTGTGATAATTTTTCATACATTTCCAGAACATAAATGTGAACATTGGATAAAGCCAGGTTCAAAATTCTTGTTTCATTTTGTTGGCATTTTAGAGTCAAAGGTTTTTTTTACATAAGGGATTTAGGATATCTCTTTTAATCACTCCATAAATCTGTCAACAGCCACGTGATTCACCTGAATGGGACGGACGGTAGGACAGACAGACAGACAGACCGATGGACGGACGACCTGACAACATGATGCCATAACGCAGATAAAGTTTAACAGCAGCTGCCGTCTGGCTGGTGTTAAATGTGCCACTCTGCTGACGGCCTAATAGAACTAAGGCTTCATTTAAAACAGCTGCCATCATCTATTGTAGCTGTACCAGCAGTCATGATGTGATGTGTTTGGTTTTGGTTAACACAATCATATTTTATTCTGACACCCTCGGCCCAGTTCCCTCAGAAGAGTTATGTCAGATATTTCAACCGGCTCGGATGGATCCATCACATGATGGCTGTTATTTTATGCAGTGAAGACTGAGAAAGGTAATGCAATCAGTAGACGTGAGACAGCTGAAAAAGATTTACTGTCCATCTGTGCAAATTACAGTCGTAGTGAAATGGTCCAAGCAGCCAGGTGTGGCTTGTGCTGTTTGGTTGGCTGGCGTTCCAGTCTGGTTCTGCAGAACCACGAGCTGCAGTAGAAACAAACAAATGCACTGAGGGAGGACGTCGAGGCTCGACTGAGTCACTGGATTAAAAGAAATCAATGAAATCATATGTGCCATATGCAATTTACACAAATTCAATTTTTTATTTGGTAATTACTTCTATTTATAAACACACAGGAGGTGTCCCTTAAACAAGACAGGTGTTATAATCCTTGCTTTTAAAATCCATAATATACACCAGGACACTACATGATGCATTTAAGTAAGGGATAATACCTGAATTCTTTCACAACAATGACCCGCTAGCTGTACATTATCCCGCTTATTACACGGCTACTTACTGAAGAAATCAATATTTTGACACAAAAACGGTCCTCCAGAGTCCAACATACGATCTGCCGTGAGACTGTGTTGAATATTTGAAACCTTTTTTTTTTTTATATACGAATTCATCGTCATGACAACTGAGCAAACTCCATCTGCTGATGAAGACCGTGAGATGTGGATGGAAAGGTACAGAAGCTAGCTAGTAAGAGGATCTTGAGTAAAGTTATTTTGTCAAAACATAATTGAGATATCACTCTCATTCTGTTGTTTGTTTGAAGGCACATAGTTGTATCAGTGAATTACATAAACGGGTAATGCCGGGTACACACTACACGAGAATCAAGCTGAGCAAAGCCCCGATCTTTTGATGGTGCTAAAGATTATCTTCCAGATAGTCCTGTGGTGATTTTTAAATCCACCGATTGGCTCGGAAGTCCATCCTGGATGCACAGATTTCAAATCGTAAATATTAAACATGTCCAATATTTACGATGGGATATCCTGTTGTGTGTGGGGAACCCTAAGTGGGAAAGAACGATAGCCAATAGAGAACCAAGCTGAATGAAGAAGGAAGGACAACCACCGTCGTCATGGCGACCGCGGCTAACCCATGAGCTAATGCTTAACACGAAGCATAAAGTACTAGTAAGATGGAGCTCAGAAATGGAGGACCGACTTGTTGATTTGTGGCAACAACGCGAGTGTTTATTTAACGTGTCTCCATGACTTCATCCATCCATCCTTCGTGAAATTTCACTACAAAGTAAAAACTAACATCACTAATTCTTCCTGTCCGTCGTCCGCCATTTTTGTTTACACCAAAGTCTCGTTTGATCACGAGATATTTTGGGGACTCTTGTTGTTCATGAATGCTTCTGTCAGTGTGTGGTGTGCTGTTTTGGTCAAAACGTTGCTCATCTGTTAAGATTTGAAAAATCTTCTAGTGTGGGCCGGCCTTAAGCCACATGAAGAGCAGAAGGGAAGAAAACACCTTCCAAATTGATTATTTTACAGAGAGATGTTTGAAATAATGCGCCGTGGTCGGTAATTATTTGTGTGTTTCCCAGTTGATTGTTAAGCAGTATACCTACGATTAGAAATAACACATTAAACAAACTGATGTCCTTTCCCAAAGGAAGGGATTCAGCCTGCATAATGTTGTAAATGGTTTTAAACCAACAGCAGTGGTCGACTGAATCATGTGTTTTTTCCTCTTTAATTCGTAGTGGATGGATAAAATCGCCCTCTGATTCTCGGGAGCATTTGGCTTCCATTTCTCCTGGTCATTACTGTGGTCAGCTTGCGTTAAATTGCATTAGAGAGCCACTAACAGCCTCCACTCCCTCTTCACACACACACACAAATCTACTCCACACACACACGCAAGTATTGATCTCTGGAGCTCCACTGGATTATGAAAAATGGCTACCAGCGTTAATGACACTTCACCTGAGATAGACTGCCTCTCTTTGGTGGGAGGTGAAAATGCGTGCACGGGGAAATCAGCGGTGAGATGTTGTCCCAGCTTGTCCCTGGATCTTCTTGCATTGATTAACTGTTGAAACTGAGAAATAAAGGAATAATTTATTCCGGATGGATTGCATAGCGGAGGGTCATTTGGTGGTGTTGCAGCCTCACATCGTGGCTCGGTCATTCCATCAAACTTAGAGTAAATGTTTGCACTACAGTGGTGTTGTTGTGGATAATCTTTCATTTGTACTGCAACATTTATATCAAAGTTAACCCTTGAATTTCATCAGCGTCACCACGGCACACTGAGAGCCATATGCATAGAGAGCCAGGTTCTATAAATATGATAAATTATTACATTTACACATATGCATTCATGAAAAGCAAATAAACCAAATAAAACTTGCCATCAAGTATAAAAGGGTCCCGTCTGCACGGCTACAGATCGAGCACCTTTCCTGCAAGCGTTCATGTCTCCCAGCACTCCTTAATAGTCCAACAAGTACGTTCTCAGGTATTAGCAATATTGAAAGCTCCTAAAATATACACAGACACCACTATATGCTCCAATCATGCTTTTAAACCAGGGTTGGAGGACCCGGTCTTCATACATGGAGGGAGAAGAAGGGTATCGTCTCTCTGCAGCAGACATTTCGGTCGCTTTGGTTTTAGTCGACTAAGATTTATTTTGTCGATTACGTCATTTTTTTATTTGATTTATTTTCAATTACTTATTTGTTTTTACTTATTTCGAAGAAACTTAAGAGCACATCTGTGATGATTCTGTTAGTTTTGGTTTTGTTTGTATGTCTTTTTCTCCTAGCAGGGCATTTGTGTGGCGGTGGGGGGGGGCGGTGGCTGGCTCTTCCTTCAGCAGCAGACGAGGCACACCAGGTTCCACTCACCTCATCAACCTCTCCATAAAAGCCCGGTCTTCACTCCACTACTCTGCCAGATAATTACGTCTCGTTCGGTAGTGCTATGCGTACCTTCTCTTCCAGTGTTTTTGTAGATTGCTATTTTTTCTAGTGTTGCTCGTGATCTCTGTACTTACCTGTGTTTTTTTCCTGTGCTCAGGTTATCCTGTGTGCCTCGCTGCTTCACCAGCTTCCATGTCTCTTGTGACTGAGTTATTCCACATGCTCAGTCCTCGTGTTTCATTCTCTCCTCGCCACGAGTCAGCCAGCTCCCTTCCCTCCACTACCTGTGTTTTTTCTTTTGGTTGGAAAATAAACTCGGTTAATTTTTACTTACCTGTTTCCATCTCTGCATTGGGGTCCAAACTAAACCAAAACCTAACAACATCTCTGGTAGACACAAACTTTAAAGTCGTGCTTTAGTTTGATTCTGTGTGGAGAAACTCCGTTTTACAGATCTGTTGATTAAATCAACTAATCGAGTGTTAGTTGACTGAGAGTTTCTTTGTTGGATGGCAGCTCTGCACTATAGTATATTTTGAATATGTAATATTTGCGTTCTTTGTGGCAAAACAACACAGCCTCATGGTAGTTTGTGAAATAGTCACAAAATTTAATCTATTTGATTCGTGTACACAGACACGAATTTCCCTTTTTTTTTCGTGACGCTCAGCACGACTTTCAACAACGTAATTTTTGTGCGTTTTCTTACAAATGTCCAGCAACACGTGATGCACTTGTCAATTTCCACTCAAGCCTTTTCAAAATAAAACTATTTAGTTTAGGAATAGATCAACTTGGTTAGGCTTAGGCAACAAAACTACTTAGTTAGGTTCAGGAAATGATCGTAGTGCTGTAAGTTAAGTACAGAAGTTACGTGACAAATAAATCAACGTTGGCTTCTGGTTTCACACTGGACACGAACACCAATCTCCTGGGTGAAAGTCCTGTTTTTTGTTCGCCACTTGCTTTACTTCCCGGTTCATAATTATGTGGATTACACATGAATTGATTTCGTGCTGACCATCACGAAAAAAATGTGAAAATTGTGTTTATGTACATCAATAAATACATTACATTTCGTGACTATTTAATGAACTGCTGTGCGACCGGGCTGTACAAAAACAACAGTTGCACATAATATGTTTTTATCAGCCCATCTCTCGGGTTGCTGCCCTGCTATAGTGGCAGAATAAAGGCGCCTTTCTGAAGTCTGTGTCAGGAATACGGCGCTGAGCAAATCCTGTTTTTCAACAGCTGTTAAAAGTTGGTGGTCTGGCTCACTTTGTTTCTTCTTCATTCGACCTTGACACAGCTCTGTAGAGTCCAGTTCGCTCCTCTAATCAGCCTGCAGCCTCAGCCTATTGTGTGTGTGTGTGTGTGTGTGTGTGTGTGTGTGTGTGTGTGTGTGTGTGTGTGTGTGTGTGTGTGTGTGTGTGTGCAGTGATGCAAGTCCTGGTGTGGAGAGTGTGGACAAAAGGTTAGTTATAGGATGCAGCCTTTCTGGCTCACACAGTGTGTCCTATTATCACCAACATATTGGACTGGTAGGCTACATTACTCACAGTGCTGGCAGCGCACCAACAAGCTCAGCTCTCTTTCATCATCATCATCTGCAATACTGCAGTTTTTTGCATGATAACACACAGAGTATTAAGAAAAAAAACTAAAACTAAATCAGTCAGCCCTGTCTGCTGTAACAACACACGGTTTAAATTGCATAACATGAGATTCAAGGTGAAGCCAGTCCACCATTTAGTTCTCTCTTCATATCCAGCTTTTTTTTCTGTATTTACACCGTACCAGATTGGCTGTAAATATGAGCTGGCAGAAGGAAACACAGTTCAGCCTTATGCATGCAGAATAAGCTGTTTCTGTTGTGGATCCTGATGAATAAGTATGTTTCCATCTATCTATCCATCTGTCAAAGTTAACGCTATAATGAAACGGTAACGCAAATTAATGTAAACGGCACTAATTTCTTTAGTGCAGCAATTTTTAGGTTGTAGCGGGCTCATCTTTAAAGCTAGAGTGAAGATAAGACAGAAGTTAGACATGTGATTATCATAAAGTGGGCATGTCTGTAAAGGGGAGACTCGTGGGTACCCATAGAACCCATTTACATTCACATATCTGGAGGTCAGAGGTCAAGAGACCCCTTTGAAAATGGCCATGACAGTTTTTCCTCGCCAAAATTTTGCGCAAGTTTGGAGCGTTATTTAACCTCTTTTGCGACAAGATAGTGTGACATGGTTGGTACCGACGGATCGACCGCTACGACCTAAAAATTGCAAGTTAAAGAAATTAGTGCCGTTAAAACTAATTTGCATTAACGTGTTATTATCGCGTTAACTTTGAGTTAACGTTGACATGTAGGCGCATCAGTGTGGTCAGATTTGGGTTCAACACATTTCCCAGCGATGTAGAAGTATTAATTTTAGAGGTAGATATGCAGAGAGGAGTGGATAACGAGGACAGTAGTGACAGACTAAGGTGGTGACTGTTAGTGAGATGTTGAGTTTCACACACTGAACGTTAAAACTCTCAAGACCAGAATGAAATCTACCCGTCTGGCCGTATTTCATCATTGTTTACAGTATTGTTCCTGTCCTGGCGCTAAACCTTTTTCCAAGCAAAGTGACAACCTGAGAGATGTGTCGCAGGTGTGTTTTATGATGGATATTGCCAGTAATGCTCAGCGAGAGCGTCTGCTTGCCTCCGCATCCACACACATCACGGATGAACTGCTGCGTGAGCACCCATCGATTGCCAATCCGATGTCTTCTCCCCAGCGTGCACACTTCTCACACAGAGACGGACGGCCTTCACAGATAAGTAGCAGAAAGCATTTTCTGATTCATTAGACGAGTATCTGGCGTTAACCCCATCCGAGGTGTATCTGTTCACCCCCCCCGATGACGACACACGGATTCCTGTGAGAGATCCTTACAATTTAGCCTATTGACACTGAGAAAAGAGATATCTATAGCCTCTCTTCCCTCGTCAATAAGAGCACTGACTGTTCCTAACTGGTCTGCTATAGGCAGTGGCTCGTATACAGTATGGGTGTTTCTGTGGTCACTTTTGAGTCTTCCAAATTACAAAAAAATCGACCTCTATGAATTGTGCTTTTGCTCTTTTTCATGTCAACTGTGCAGTAATAAAAGATACGACATGCAGCTGCTCAGCATGGAAGAAAGACGGTGAGGCGAGAACACATCTCATTCACCGCTGAGAGAACAAGAGTTGCAGTATATAGACGAGCGCCTCGGCCTCAGCAATAGAAAATCTCAGCACATCTCTCATCCTCTAACTCGGCCTGCACTCTATTCTCCCATCTCTCTCATTCCCTCTCTCTCTCTTACAGAATGAGATTCTTCCTTAAAACATTCGCGAAGACCGCATGTCATTTTAAAATCTGCTGCTCAGTAATGACCTCACCTCCCTCCGTCTTCCCTCCTCCCACCCCTTCAATCCAGCCTCTGTTGCCTGCATATCATTCATCACTGCTGGGACACTTAATGAGAAACCTTACCAGGGCGGAATCAGAAGGAAAGTCATTTAGATGCAATCAATACTCAATGAAGATATTAGATAGTTATGTAACCCAGTGCAATAAGGGATGTGGTTACTGGTAAATGCACACAGGATTAGATTAATAAATCCAGGTGAGAAAAAAAGAAGAGACATTTGGCCTACTGTCAAGTAATCAATTGAGTGTAATATTAAAAATGTGTTTTTTTTCTGCATGTAATAATCACAACAAAGTTCTTATCGTCCATAAAGTCTTATGGACAGATGTGTCGGACCGTAAACACAAAAATTGTGATTATAAAGTGTGCAGGATTTTCTTTTGAGCTAAATGCTAAAATAACCACGCTAACGTGGTCAACAGCTATCTTTAGAAGATATAATGTTTACAATGGTCACCATTTTAGTTTAGCGTGTTAGCATGCTAACATTTGCTAATTAGCACCAAACATACAGTACAGATGAGGCCGATGGGAATGTCTTTAGTTTTGCAGATATGAGCCATAAAGCAAAAATATTGGACCGGTGATGCCGCTAGATCAAAGGTCAGGAAGATCACCAAAGTTATTTTAATGAATCCTCTGGGGACCTGCATGTCTGTGCCAAATTTCACGGTAATCCATTCAAAAGTTGACATGAGACATTTCACTAACAACTAAACTGTTAACCTCATAGAGGCGGGTGTGTGGATGCTCTCTGTTTTTCCTTCATTATCTGTTCCTCTGCATCTAGTCTAAATAAGGACTGCCTACTGGGTAGATTTAGAGAGCTGTAACCAACGCAGAAGCTGAATCAGTCCATGTCTGTACATATCTATGCCTCTTAGACATTAGCCCCACTGCTCCTCAGTGATAACGTAGCTCCAGGTCCTCCTCCCAGCCTATAATCAACATGTTTAATAGATGAAGCACTTAATAAAAAGAAGACAAAGAGCCTCTGATTGGACAATCAGAGGTAAACAATAACTCAATCTCTGTGCACTCAGGAGCAGAGGGGAATGCAGCTGTGCTTTGTCTCCATCAATGTGCAAAAGTTCCATTTTGACGATACCCCTCTAACTCCATACTAACCCTATTCTTTAATATTATCAAAGTAATTAATGCCACAGGCCTAGTTTTCATTTAAAGGGGACAGATGATAAAAAAAAACTCTTTCAGTGCTTGTACACGTGTGATTCAACGAGCCATTCAGATGTGGCTCCCCTTCCTATGTCACATGCTGGTATGAACCTGAAAATGAGCATAATATGTCCCCTTTAGTGTGTGAGGCTTAGGACATCATCATCAAATAATAATAATAATGATAAACTTTATTTGTATCAAACCTTTCATACAAGAAATGCAGCTCAAAGTGCTTTACCACAAGGAAATAACACATGAAAACAGACCTAGAATGAACATTAAAATCAGGGATAGAATGCCATGATTAATGGAAAATAAGATGGAAAATATAACCCACTGAATAATAATAATCACAAGGTTAAAAAATAGAAAACACAGAATGCATAACATAAGATGGAAAATAATCATCTTTGATCTTACACTCCAAACAATAAAGCCCTCCATAAAGAATGCACGGCTACAAAAAGTAGCCCAAGAGTGTAGCTTGATAGCCCTCATAATCTATCTAATCCAGCCGACTTTAATGAGTCAAGAAAGGGCAGGGGATTAATTTAAACGATGGCTATTGATTGAAGCATTAGACCTGTCTGAGAGGAATTAAAGTGTTTGGGAGTGTGCCTAAAATACCAAGTGGGTCTCTGCGGCGGGCCACAGAGAGAGAGAGAGGGAAGGGAAGGAGGGTGATGGTACATTACCACCTCAGCAAGGTAAACTGGACCTCGGATTGGACGCCTGAAGCGATGAAACGGCTCACAGCTCACACGGCAGCTAAATCACAAGCAAAACAGCCAGAGGAGAGGTGAGGAGCGTTTCCTGCTGGGAGTCACGGGAGTGTGTTAGTCTGATATCAAGGACATGCTCCTGTTATGTTGATAACATTGATATGATAACAGTAGCGGTGTGTAGAACCTGAATCCTGTATGTGAGAGTATGACTGTGCAAGTCTTTGTTGAAACCAGCTCCACCAAATACTTTTTAAAGTAGAGATGAATCAGGAGCGCCACCATGTTGCAGTACTCCAGCCTGTGACGACACCAGGTTGTTTGGCTCGGCTGAGTTACACAGATACAACGGTAGAGACGGTGAAAGACGGAGTCCGAGGGGACTCAGCACAGAAGAAAACAGAAAAGAGGGGACATTATTGTATTGTTCCTGGAGGTAAAGATGAGTTTTACGATGTTAAAACCAAGAACAAAACAGTCCGTTTTCAGAAACTGATGCTGAAACGGAGATCAGTGCTGCAGCAACGCTGGCTATAGTGTTAGTACAATATATGAATTAAACCTGAAAGATGACCAGGTCTGATGAAGTTTACTTCTACCACTTGATTAGAGGAAAAAATCAACACATTATGGATATGTCTGAATATTTAGAAACACCGCAGAGGGCTAATGATAGTAAAAAAGCTTAACATCAAAGTATAGTAAAGCTTTTAAATGGGGTTAAATACTCTGCGGGGAAAAAAGATATCCAGTGAACAGTATGATTACCATGTCATACAAGCTCTTGTGGGTCAACTCGGCGTCGAGCAAGCGCTTTCCTGTGTCAAAATCCCACCGCATGCATACATTCATGACTCCCCTTGCATGCATAACAGTCATTTCCATCCTGCCGTGACCTTTCCTTTTCCCCGAGTCCCGTAAGGCGAAGTGTCGAAAAAGGCAAAACCTGCAGATTAATCACGACGCCTCCCTGACACAGAGCTGTGATATCACCCCGAATGGAAAAAAAAAGCAGAATGGAAGAGTGTTCCTGCAATACTACCAATCGGATTAAGTTTCCTCCTGTCCTCGAAATGTGCAGCTCGGAGATCAAAGTGTGAAGATTGTCAAAGCTCAGTTCTGCAGCTCTGCTTCAGCTTCCTGCCGTCTCCCTGATAAAAAACGTCTCTCTCATCTGCTCGGTGACCTGTGTGTGTATTGTTGATGCATTTTCTTTGATTGCAAAGAAAGTCAATACCTTCAAGAACATTCCACGAAGCCGCCATGAATGATGTCCAAATTAAGTTGATCTAAGATGACATTTCTTTTTAGCTTCACTCAGCATGTCAGTCATGGCTCCGGCTACAATATTCCAACGTAACCTTGTCAAAACATGACAGAGTGTGTGTCTGGACCGAAGCCGGTGGCCTCACACCGCTCAGCTCATTTACATGGAGTGAAGGTCAACTTCAGGCTCGTCTTGCTAGACGGAGCCGCTGTGGAAGACTTGAATTATTTACACCTCATTCCCCCACTCTCAGGACAATGGGTAATTGTGCTATTTTGCAGAAACAATCACATCAATATGAACGATTAATTAAGGAAATTGAAAGAGAGATTTTTTTATTTTTTTTATTTTACTCTGCTTCTGTTTCACCCAAGGGACAACCAGTTCATAATTAAAGGTTTAAAGAGAAGAAAGGGGGAACTTAATATTTTTATTTTCTTCGATCATTTTCTATTTTATTTGTTTTATTTTATTTTTCCGTTTTTTATCCGTTTGCCATTTTGTGTTGAATTTCAAGTTCCTCTTTAACACATTAAGCCACTGTTTACGGCCATAGACTGTTTATAAGAAGTGGAACGTAGTCACCATGACGTCACACATTGGTTTGTGGACTATTGTTTTGAAGCCTCGAGTTCGGCATTTTGGCCGTCGCCATCATGCTTTTTGGAACCAGATCTATGCGAACGAAATGTTAAAATTAACATTAACTGAAAATACAGTTTTCGGTTTGGTTTGTTTGGCTGATTTTCAGCAGGATTATGGAAAAACTACCAGCCCGATTTTCATGAAACTTGATGGAAGCTTGTCGCATGGGCCGAAAAAGAACCCATCAAATTTTGGAGCAGATATGAATCATGTAACCTGATCCACCAGATGGTTTGTTACACAGAACCATCTGAGAAGCCGTCATTGGAAACTGTTTGGAAAAGGGGCAGGGACTTTCAAAAACTACTTGGCTGGATTGGATGAACTGCCTGTCAATCAAACTCTTACCGAAGCCAGTCGGGAGAAGAGTGAAAACATTGTTTCCTCATTGTTTTCTCTTTGCACTTCTTTCAATGAAGAAATACTCCCCGGTTCTGATATAACTGATGCTATTGCAGCATCTACGCTAACCTCTTCAGGAGAAGAAGTTAGCGTCAAATTACTGTAGCTATAAACGATATTCAGAGTCCGGGCCAAGTAAGCAAACATGAAGGTGGCTAGCAGTGACTTCATTCTCTGCTCCGCTATAACTTTATATAGCAAATGTTTTATTTTACATTTTATAATTTAAATTTCTATTCTCTTTTCATTCAGTTTTCCTAACCCTTTTCATCCTCCACACCTTACACCACACCCAGGTTGTTCACTGACAGAGATCAGCCAGTCACAGGGATTGGGGGGGGCATCACTTCAAATTGATCTGTACATCTCTTTCATTCCGCTGCTCTATTTGGAGCTTCAGGAATGAATGATAGCTTTGTGCTCCAAGACAATGTCACATAAGGTCTGTGATCGAAATCGACTGATGTCGCCGGCTACAAAAAGTTACTCCACCATCCCATCAAGGTGGATCAGACACCAGCGAGAACACAATCTGAGAATGATACAGAGAGTTGGTTCTTTTATTTAAAAAATATTATGTTACATGTTACTATCTTGTTAAAATGTTTTATTCATTTTAATGCTTCAGACGAGCCAAACTGCACCTCAAACCTAACGTTATGAATTGAAACAAAACAACTTTATGTTTAGGCAACAAAACTACTTGGTTAGGTTTAGGAAAAGATTGTGGTTTGGGTTAAAATGAGTATGTTTGTTACGTAACTTACACACGTTGTGTTAGTTAACTACGTAGCCTAAGTTACGTAACAAAAGTAGGGTAAAATAAGTCAATGTTGACTTATGGTTTCACACGGGACACGAACAGCGGTCTCTCCTGGGTCACAGTCCTGTGGTTGGGGTGGCTGTAGCTCAGTGGATTTAGCAGGTTGTCCTTTAACCACAAGGTTGGCGGTTCGATTCCCGGCTCCTACTGCCTGCATGTTGAATTGTTCTCGACACTGAAGCCCAAGCTATCTATGAGACTGATAATCGCTATCGGCCATTGAGCCGTAAGCAGCTAATAAGTGCACACATTAGGCCAATTATGTATTTGAAGAGTGGCGTTGCTCAGTTCGGGACCCTTTCCTCTCTGGAGAGCAGGAACAAAACCTCCGAGGTTGAATAATGTGAGGTAATTGCTCCCATTGAAATGCCACGCAACCCTTTCACAATTAGCACCTGGCTGGCGGGTATTCAAACATCATAAATAAAAAGCTCTGTCTTTGTGGAGTACATTTCAAATAAACCATGTCTGCACCAAGATTATCTGAGTGAACACTGAGAGTGAAAGCACACAGAGTAAGTGTGAAGCCCACAGAGATCAAACAGAGCAGAAACAGCAGTGAGAATGTCATTTGAAGGTAGACGCGCTCCCCTGCTCTCTGTTTCTATTTAATTTCTGATTATCGCACAGATATGTGGTGTGATTATTACAGAGCGACGCCAAATGCCTATCGTCCTGTTTGCTCTGGGCTCCTCTCCTTGGCAAGGAAATCACTGATGAATATTTAAAGCTCTCACTTGCAAAAATAGATTGGCGGGGTCATGTGAGGTGTCTGCACGAAGTGTCCCCCATCCTGTTTCGATGACCACATTCAAGGACGCTCAAAAACTCATCAAAGAACTGAAGGTTGACACGCTGATCTGAGGCCAGCTCTAACAGGAAGCAATCATTTTTCACAGCAATGCAGCTATAACACTCTGGGCAACATGAGAAACAAGTCGGTGGATGTCCATTTATTTCCTACAGAGTAAGACGACCCGGGTGTTGACCATAGATTGTGTAAATAAATCAAGTATCCACTTCCTCCCACTGGACAAAAGTGAAGCCAAAATATCCCGTTTAAGGGCGCTGCCATCTTGCGCTTTAGACATCATTTGGAGCCAGAGTGTGTGTGCAGTAGTGATCGAGGGCCGGAGCCGCGGTATCGAGGTCCCGCCCATACAACTGTCCGAGCCAGTCACGAGCCCAGCACGGCTGCATCTTGTTAGCGTGAGAGCCACCTAGCTGCTACGTTAGCATCACGATAGCTGTTTTGCTAGAAAGACACATCTAAGCATACTGCTACATCAGACCGGCACATACGGGTACTTCACAAAAAGTCAAGGCCCCGCCCCCTTTTGGGGGAAAGAAAACCAAAGATCCCATAAACTTCAATGCAATTTGACATGTTTGGATTGTAATTTTGAAAAATTCGTATGCATTCATCTCCTGTTAACCAAACATTTGTTTAATACACACGTCTAATAATTATTTTGCGACCTTGCCTGAACCTGAGCGTCCCCGATACCCCGTCCAACACAGTGGCCGTAACTATCTATTATAAAGGGCCTGATCAAAGCCCCTACATAGATGACGTTGCAGCTTTAATTTCCAGTCAATCAGAATAGAGAAACCTTTTGCCAAGTAGTGAACACACCTGGAGGCTTAGCATACAAGCTGTCAAAAAACTGTGGGAGAAGCGATTGCATCACCTTGACAACAGAGGGTCTTTATCGCTGCTTTTCAAAGCGGCTTTAGCCGGCTCCTTGGTGCTGCCCACTCTGTCTGAGGATAAATCAGGTTAGCAGCGGATTAAACTGAGGCACCTTGTTTGTGTAATGTACTTTATTTCCCTCAGAAAGCCTTCACCGGTGTCAGGAGGCATTAGTGCAAAATTGTCAATCTTCTTCTCTCTCTCTCTCTCCTGCAGCAGCTATTGCTCGCTCGCTCTCTGTCAGACTTTCTCCTTGGAGATTTGCTGCTGCAGGATGATAGTTACTTCAAGTGTACGTCTCAGCTTTTGAGAGCTGATATGGGTAGAAATGAATGCTGTGACAGGGAGATACTTTGATCTACTTAGCGTGTCATAATCCCGTCTGTAAGGTCCTGGCTCCAGCAAGTGACAAATTGTCAACTGCTAATCATGTCATCGGGGCAGAGTGATGGAAAAGCAGCTCTCTTCACCTTGAGCTAGTTGTCTGCGTTACATAGACAACACATTTCTGTGTCTTTCAAAGCCTCCGAGAACTGAAAGACAAAGCAATGAATCCTCAAAGGAACCCAAAAGGCTTCTGTGTTATTTGCCCACCCTTTCATTTGAGAAGCATTTAATGTTTTTTTCATCTCTCGATTTTAGACAGAATGTGTTGATGTGAAGCCATCCCAAAAACTGGAACAGATGTAAACTGAGTGTGCTGGCTCAGATGCTGTTTGTCTAATGCATTCATGTAACGCAGAAATTATCCTTTTTTCTTGCCAAAGCAACCGTCAGTGTATGCCAACAATACCAATAACGTTACTTTCCTTAAAATCACGCTCCAGCATCATCGGGTCATTTACACAGAGATGTTTGCTTTAGTCAGAAATAGCTGTGAAATCATCTGCAATTACATCCCATAATCGGAGTCTGAAATGGCTGGATAAGTGAAATCCATTCACTCTTCCTCCTCATTTCAACCCCCCCATTCACTGTGGCTGTAACAACATGTCTTTGTATGTCAGGGTGTGGTGCTTATTGCTGTGCTGTTCCTACGTTGCATTTCCCAGAATGCACCTCTGTGTTAGGTCAGTGTGCCCAGCCAAGTCGCCAGGAAAAAAAAAGTTGGCATTTTGCAAACCACGGATACGCTGAATGTGGATGTTTTCTTTTTTTGAATGTGGACGTTTTTTGCATTCGGTCAGAACAAGTAACAGAGTATATAGAGGGGGTGTCATTGAAAGTTACGTAGTATCATAATGAGTACAGCAAAAGAGAAAGTCCACTAAGGGTGGACCCAGGAGACCGCTGTTCCTGTCCCAGGTGAAACCAAACATTTACGCTTGTTATGTAACGTTGTTACTAAGGGTGACGTGATATACCAATAAGGATATGGGTTTAGAATACTTAATTACATATTGAAGATGGAGGGGTGCATTGATGATGTAGGAGGGATGGGTTAGGAAGGAGGATGAAGGGATGAATAGTTAGTTAGTACGGGAGGAAGCTGGATACAGGAGCTACAGGTCGGCCGGGAAACAAGCATCGGGAATCTGCCAGCTCGAGACGTATGGCGTCTAGACAAGCGGCTTTCTCCCGAAGGACGGCGGTGGTGGCTACTGCCGCTCTGTGGATCTGGTGCCGCTGGTGCGAGGGTTTATGTCTAACTTCTGGAGTGGAGATGAGGCTTGTGCCCTTGTGTCCACAATTCAGGCGTACATGCGGCTTTATAAATATGACGAAAAGAAAGCATATGCATATTTCCGTCTTTGTGTGACACTGTTTTAGGAGTTCTCAGCCTCTGGTCCCTGGGGTTTAGAGGAAAACAGGGAAAGCTTTATGTGAACTGACTTCAGCTTGGATCACTTTTGTATTATAATGTAAATGGGACTGTCAGTGATGACTACCTTTACTCCTCATAGAACGGCTCCCATACAGGATTATGAAGCAGCCGTATGTGGTGACACAACACTGTCTTCTGTTAGCTGCACACAGCTGAGCTGAATACATGAAATGAGCTCCGACCTGCAGTGAATGTTGGGTACATTGGAGTGGATCTCCAGGCAGGACGGGAGGCAATGTCATCAGACAGCCTGACAGCTTCTTGGCGTGGTGGTCGATGTTTGCATCAAGACTCATTGAGAGAGGAGGGAATGTTAAATAGTTTGCTGTTCATAGGGTGTCAACAATGTCCTCAGTCTGAAGTATAAAATCAAGTTACATTTGCCAAGTTCCTGATCCATGTCAGCTCAGAATGGTGATTATGATAATATGGTTCAGAAAGGTTAATACGGTGTTTGAATGATTGCATATTCAAATAGACGCATTATATTACAAGAGTGGTATATTAAAAGTAGTAACGCTGGCAGTACCAGTGAGCCTAATGCTGTGTTCAGACCAAGAGCGAAGCAAACAAACACAAGACTTGCTGAAACCTAACTTCCTGTGAAAATGGAAGATTATTTTGAATGGACACGGCGTCCCCCGTGCGTCGGTCTCCGATGCCAAGGGGAACTGACCGAGCGTCGGTATTTGACAAGTTGGCAGTGAGAATGCATTGTTCCTGTTCATACCGACTTTCTTACAAATGAACCAAGAGGAGTAAACATTAAGTTCTACAGACTGACAGGTAACTCGCTGATTGGAGAGTTTTGGTGATTGCATCATCAGGACCCACATGTGTCATTTCCAGTAGAAGTATGCAGCACTTTAATGCTTCTGATGTGTGTATTTATGTTCTTGGTTGTCACAAAGAGCTCGCGAAGAAATAACTGATTATAAGCATTATTAGTATTCACAGAGTCGGATACAAGCGCAGCAGTTTTAACAGCGTTTGACCTGTTAATCAGGGAAATAACCGCGCTGACGTGCATATGTGTTGATTTGCATAAATAGGTTATATACATGGCCTTATATAGATGACTTCCTGAACAGATTTCACGATCAGCAGATGGATTTATTAGCAGTCAAGCTTTTGAAATCATGATAAAATCACATATCTGCAATTATAGAATCCTGTGGTTGGTTCGTTTGCTTTCACACCACAAACAAACCGCACTGAGCAGAGTCCGCTTGGAAGCGGAACAAACAGGTTAGGTGTGAAAGCACCCTTAAACTCTAGTACAACTGGACCATGTTAATTCATAAATTCAATGAAGTAATAATGGTTTAACTGTATGTATTGAAGTTACCTCCAAACTATTAAAAGTTAAAAGTTGCCACCCTACAACCATTAAAATGATTTAAGTTTTTTGATTACACTGATAACACTGTTTCTCTGCAGCACCAAACTCAAGGCAACAGAAATGATGGATGTTTTCAATCAAGCTATGATGGTGGATTCTTTTTTTTGGCTGTTGGCACTGATGCTGTCAAGTGGAGGGAGGATGTGTTTGCGCGGCCTCCGGGGGCCGGCCGAGGTTTCCCCATAGACTCGGGATGCTGGCTGCTTGACAAGGACAAGGGGAAGGCTCCCCGGAGAGCGCACAGGAAATGAAATATGGATCGACCAAATCTATTTACTGTCAGTACACTTTAACAAAGTAAGATATCAAAGCAGTGGGGCACCTCCTAATGGTCAAGAACGCGGTGTTCGGAATCCTTACAAGCCGTGACAGAGAAAGATACTTCAGCGGTCTCGAGGTTTGAGGTGTATTGACGGGTGGTAAAGAGTCGGGCTCGCTGAACGAGCAGGTGGGCGGAGTTGACGGAGTGTGAAGAGATCAAGCATTGATTGGTTTGCCTTTCACAAATCCATTGTCCTCTGGTGTTTCATGGGTGGTCAAGTAGAAAGTTGACTTTGTCCACTGCGATGTGTACGTATAACTGAAGACTATTTAAGACTTTTTGTCTGACGTGAACTCCATTATCTGCTCTGCTGTTTGCTGTCCTGGCTCCACAGTGGTGGAACGAGCTCCGTGTTGATATCAGGACAGCAGAAACTCCACACATCTTCCATTCCAGACTAAAAACTCATTTGTTCTGACTACACCTTGGCCCATAAAGTTACAAAAACAAAAAAATAGTAAACAAACCCCTCTTAATCTCTCTCTTAGTCTCTAAACGTAGCACTTAAAGCAGTTCAGCATGTGGACTCTGTGAAGAGGACCCGCTTCCTATGTAGATATAAACGGCTCATTCTAAGGTAACAAAAACACAAGTCTTATTTTCAGACAGACAACCATTCACATTCACTCAGAGTCATCAATGAACCTAACCTGCATGTCTTTGGACTGTGGGAGGAAACCTGAGAACCCGGAGAAAACCCACGCTAACACGGGGAGAACATGCAAACTCCACACAGAAGGGCCTCAAGCCAGGTTTGAACCTGCTGTGAGGCGACAGCGCTAACCACTGCACTACCATGCACCACAGCCTAAAGAAAACATATTTATTAATATTATATCCAATTTCTGCAAATAGATCCCCCTAATTGTTACACACTGGTCCTTTAAGGCATTAATTATTTAACTTTATACTGTGCAAACATGGTGCGGATTGTTGTGGAAATGTACAGTATTCACTAAATTTGTGCTTAATTAAATTACTAAAAACTAATTATTACTAAACAATACATATGTAATACACAGAGGGTGTAAGAAACAAGGGTGGGGGGGGGCATCAATCGTGGCCCACAGCTCAATTTTGCCCCTGCAGCCGTAACCACAGCAGGTGAATTTGGTCCCGGTAATAATATCTCAATATAGAGCTTTTTGTGGTGTAGAAACAGCTCGATGTTTATCAGCTGGTTTTGTAATATGTTCATAAATATTCATGAGATGAGATGGACACAATAGCTAAACTAATGTCTTTTTAAGTCTATCTTGCATTTATTTCAAATGTTGCGAGTTCCAGAGGAACATTGGTGGATGAACTTTGATTTCCTTTCAGTGCAGCTGTAATAGCTTTGTGGATTAGAAGCCTTTGTGTGCTTCAGCTCGCCTTCATTATGCAACAGGACACGCTTTGGAATGCAAGACAGCCCGAGACACTGGCAGGCCAGACTGCTCACTGCTCATCTTCTGGGCTGACCCCCCCCCCCTCTGCATATCAGTATATTTCCACAGCCCATTGGTATGCGTTTGGCTCTCGGCACCGACTGGGTATAATCGTCGCCTCAGTTTCATTATGGCGTGTGCACATTTCTCACCCCTCGGATGCCAAAAAGCTCTGCTCAACGGCATCAGGACAGGGAGAAGTACACAATGAATATTTTACTTTAAAAAGCTAGGAAACATTTTGCTTCAAGAAAACCTTAAAAATGTTTGAGTTTTAAGGTCAAATTTTAGACATGTAAATCAAACAGTATCAGTTCTTATGAGGAGAGAAAACACCCCTACAAATAAAATGATATAAATAGTCCGGAGAGAGAGAAAATTCCTCTGCTGCAGAGGGGCTGCGCTCAAGTTCACGGCCTGTAATTATACTATTCCTCTCTGTAGAGGAATGGCCTGAATTCCTTTCAGAATTGTTGATCTTGAGAGTTGTCACCACAAAGTTAATTTCCCCAGGGAGCGCCATATAAATTGCATGCCACTGAACAGAGGTAATAGCTGTGGTCTTGGAGATATGTTTGGCAGCAACTTCCAAGAGGCACACAGAGAGAGAGAGAGAGAGAGAGCTGCACTGATTTTTTTCTGTTACTCACAGCAGCTCAGTACTTCCTGCTCATTATTTTGCAATTGGGAACAAGTGTTTTGGCTATGTCTTTGTATATTGCCTTGTGGTCTCTCAGCAATTTGTTGTTATTATGTTCATATTTTTAAGAGGTGAGGTAAATTTTGTGGTAATCGAAGCTGGTAAAAGTGTTCTGAGTGCGTCTGTTGACTGGAGACCGGGGGGGGGGGGGGCTTTGGAGAGCTGTAAGCTGCAGCGCTGCCACATTAGCTAATTGTTGTCAAGTTTACACAGGTAGTTTACAGCAGCCGCCCCCCCCCCCCCACATAATCCTTACTAAGCAAACAAATACAACATCATGTGAATTATTTATACAATCCCTCATGGAAAGTAGGTTGGGGGAAGTTTTACCACATTCTACTGTAAGACTCGTAAACACTGAGAAATATCCAGTAGACATGGAAAGTATTTAATAAGTAGGGGTGCATGGATCCAACTTCTTCTCCCTGATTCTGTTACTTAAACTCTGGCTGATACCTTTGCTCTTTTTCCCCTTATGTAGAATCTGTAAAGCTTTTCATGGGGAATTGAGAAACCAGCCGCGGCAGCAACGCTGGTATTGAGATGTCATAGCAAAGTGTGTTCCTGGAGACACCTACTGTAGACGGGAACTACCACAGAAGAGGTTTAGAGTACTTTGCCACGTGTTTATATATCTGTGTAGCCGGTTAGACTGTTATCAGGTTATTAAATGGGTGTTTTCAGTGGTTATAGGCCTCATAGATGTGGGTCAAAAGGGAACCTGCTACACCTACTGGTAGGTTTTTATCATTGATTCTCATGGGCCAGGGGTCAGCAACCTGCAGCTCCGGAGCCACATGCGTCTCTTTAGATCCCAAATTGTATGGAAATGAATAATGGTTAGTTCTTAACATTTTGTATTTTTATCATTGTTGAAAGTGATTCTTACATTCTCCAACTGCAAAAATGCATAACTAAATACATTTTTTGAAACATTTCAGTCAGCTAAAATGTGCGTCCCAGCCTACGTACATCTACGGCCCGGCACTTTTTGCTCTGATTTTGCTGACCCTCAATAGCGGTGGCTAGTCTTGAGTTTCCCTAGCTACAGTAAGCTAGTCATGGATTCCAAATCCCAAAAAAAGAAACGTAGTGTGGGGAAAATAGTGAGTGGACTAGACTGTATAAAATATGGACGTAGCCCCCGTGACGTAGGTTTCTGGGGAGCAAAAATGAAGCTCAAAGTGAGCGGTTCCCAGCGACTCTGGTCGTTGCCACCTTGGCAGTGACGACTCCAGCTAATCTCAGCAAAGAGGCGGAGCGTGGATGGAGCTGAGGCAGGCCGAATGAAGCCTGGTTACTGAAACACGCCCACCTATAGCTCGAAGCTACCTAAGCTAGCTAAGGCTACCCTACCAAACTAGGCTAAGTAGCTATATCATGGCAGAGAACGGGCTACGAGCTGTATGCTACTCTGTGTAGCCGGCTAATGCTAACCCTGCACCGCAGCACCGACAGTAGCACTACATGCAGATGCAGTGCGTACGTGCCGGCTTGGTGTTCCTTAATAATGCAAAACTGCAAATTGGATTTTTCTTGACTTTCACATAATTAGAGCGCTGAAGAGGGTCAGGCTACCCATATGGTGCCATTCATAATTGATGGCCTTTTGATAGAAGTGGCCTTTGTGTGATGCTGTAATGTGCAGTGTGAAATGAATCACTCAAGTGAGTCATATTCGGGTTTATCCTCCTCAGTATTGTATTTTTAGGATGGGTCACATCATCGTCATTTAAATAGGGTTTTAAACGTGACGTGTTTGTGGATGATGATTTATGACCGAAGCTTGTAACCTTTTGAATATGACCAGGAAGTTGTGTCATTAATCCTGAAGGTTAACCACAACATCTGCGTGACACATTTCTGATTGTGTTCATATGGTTCTGTGATTGATACCATCGCCCTACTGAGACCAATGACTGCTTCATGCTTTGGTTGCACAATCATTCACCATCACGCTGGAGCGCTGAGTTCTTTAATTTCCCCCTGGTTGTAATAAGGCTTCTTTTAGGAAACTAACAGCCTTTCTGTCTCCTTTGTTTCCCCCCTGTGCTCTCTGTCAAGCTTGATTGTTTATTTCTCACGTAGACACACATACATAGGTACGTAAATCTGGGTATGTATTTAACAAGGAAATCAGTCCTAACTGGCCATGTGATGCATATTTGATCCTACTTCTAGGCATAGGAGTAAAAACATTTTATCAACTCCTAACTCAGGAAATCACTCCTATCTGCTGATATTTAGAGGAGCTCCAGAGGTGTCCTAACCTGTTTGGAGTTACCAGAAGTTGACGTTCAGGCAGAGACACACATTTCGCAGAAGGAGAAAAATTCATTGATGACAATAAGGTTGATAAAAAGATACAGTTTTGACAAAAAATATTACATTTTCGACCTTGTGCAGGCTGCAAAAAAAGAGCGAATGCTCTCGCCACAGGAAGCAAGGTCCTCAAAACCTCACAGCGACAGGGAAGATGCAGCGATACAGTAGTTATGATTTGGGTCTGTCACAGCCAACAATTTCTGCAGCGATAAATCAAACGTTGGTTGCATGTACAGCTCCTCAGATAATGCCTGAATTCATTCATTTCCCCACCACTCAGAGGGAGGTTATGGAAAAACAAGCTGCACTCGTGCAAATCATTGGTTTCTGAAGCGATGTATTCATTCTAGGGCTGTCAATAGATTCAAATATTTAATCCCATGATTATTCGCAAATTAATTGCATTTTTTATCTGTTAAAAATGTACCTTAAAGGGAGATTTGTAAAGTATTTAATACTCTTATCAACATAGGAGTGGACAAATATGTTGCTTTATGCAAATGTATGTATATATTTATTATTAGAAATCAATTAACAAAACAAAACAATGACAGATATTGTCCAGAAACCCTCACAGATACTGCATTTAGCATCATATACTTCTATCATAATGTTCTAAACTCTTACACACTTTCACAATTTATTTTAAATAATTCATTCATTCATTCATTTTTTTTTAGGATTTATGACTAGAACAACTTGACACACACTGCTGCATCTCAAATTAATCTTCAGGTTCCCGGCTTTCAGATGATGAAACCCTTCCCAACCCTTACCCCTCTAAAATTGCAAGATGTTAATTTGAAGTATATAACAATATTAATTAAGGGTTAGCAACAGAGAAAGATTTTGATTATTAGACTGTGTTGGCTTATGTTCTTCTCTGCATCCTGCATGAGGTCAATCACAAAAATAATTCAGTTTTTGTTTATCTTTATCTTTAATAAGCTGCATTTTGTCATGTTTCCACAGAATCTCTCTGCCTGAACAAAATCTCCTGCAGCTCCTGACAGATTAGGAAACCTCTGCAGCTCGCGCCCAGTACGGGCCCTTTGTAATTGATTGTGGCTTCCTATTTCACCACAATACAGCATTATGCGAGCCCTTGCGCCACCTCTATATACTGTACATAGAAACTCCGTGCCACTCCTGCACACCTCAGTAGAAACACAGAAGCCTGAGATTCATAGCTTGTCTTATAGGCTGCGTGGCATGTACACAAATCTTTTTTCAATTAAAGCTTTGTTACTGTCCAGGCTGACCTACTTCTTCTCTCTGAAGCATGCTGCCCTTCAGTGCAGAGCTATATAAAGGCCATCTTGATTAAGAAATGTTTAGCCTTGTTTGTCTTGCATACGTGATGCAATGAGAAAACCCTCACTCGCTGATGAACATCAGAAAACTGTTTCTGCAGCATTTTCAGGGCCCGAGCACGAAAGTGCGAGGACACCTATTGTTTTTGTAAAGATTATTGTTTTTCTGCTGCGCAATCGCATTTTTGAGGGGCGTTGGATGCTCGAAAACTCAGGAAAATTGGCACACGATAGCGTATAATTAGTGTGTGTATGTTCTCTAGCGCCACATATTGAACACAGTAAGTGGTACAAAATTTGCAATACGTTATTTCCAGCGCCACACACAGGAAATAACAGACGGTCACGGAAATGCACAGTTAACCGGTGTCCCGGCAGTACCCCGACATTAAGGGCCGAGGGGCCCGTTCATCGCTGGTTGCAGATTTAATTTTGCTTCTTGCTGCAAAAGTGGGCAGAACAAACACCAGCACATCCCATCTAAAGTGATAGTGTCCCTGAAGGTCACACAGATTATTTTTTTATAAGCTATTAAGATTTTATGGTTGATAGAAGTCTTCAGAGATTATTGAGGATTCCAGTGGGGACCTTTTAGAGCCAGCTGATTGCTATCTTGGCCTCTGAGCACACAGAACCTCCACCATGCCCGAGCCGGGATCAAAGAAAAGTTTCCACTTCATTTTAACTTCTGTACAAAGTTGGATATTGGCCAGAGACAAGGGGAACATTGTGGGATGTGCAGCTTTAGGAGCATTAACCACACACTCCTGCTGTGAGCAACACTATCAACAGAGTGATGTGATTTATGCTCACAGACCACAGCGGCCAATCAGATTTCACAAATAACTTACGCCTTGCAAGTGTAAAATGGAAGGGACATTCATCCCCGGTTTTCGTTGAATAATTCATTTGTTGTCTGTGGGAATGTTGATCATTCAGATCATTCTGAGGAATGAATCTGGTTTGCATGTTCCACATTTCTTTTTAGGTGCAACTGTGTCATGCACTGTGGGACTCACACGGGTCTGGTCTGGTCTTTATCTCGACTCGATCTCGCCGTGCCTTGGTCTTGGTCTTGACTTGGTCTCGGTCTAGGTGGACTCGCAGCCCAATCGCACAGCACTTCGTGAAATAGTCACAAAATGTAACGTATTGATTCGTGTACATAGACACAAATTTCCCTTTTTTTTCTCGTGATGGTCAGCATGAAGTCAGTTTGTATGTTATCCACGAAATTGAAATATTATCAATACACCTGTTCAACAAGCATAAACATGATGTAAACATGTAGAGAAACGATAATTCAATCTGCTCCGTCCGCAGTCTCTCATCCACCGCTGCTGTGTTTACACGAGCACAGCTCGCTAGGTCGGCTAATAACGGACTGTTACAAACAAACTAAAGCAAAAGCTGTCTATATGTAGTCTAACTGTTTAGCTTAGTTTGCCACGTATCTTAAAATTCTTATAAACTGATCAGCCGGCTGAGGACAAAGCAGCTCCTCCTCCATGATACCAGCGATACCTGCAGGCAGTGAATCACATCAGCAGAAGGAGGAGGAAGGACTGATACTGACTGATGTCTGTGTTCTTCATTCTTTATCGACTTGAGGAATATTATTTATTTTATTGACATTCTAGATTAGTTTCCAGTGAGATATTATTTAGTTTTTATAGTGATTTGCTGTTGTAAACGTTACTGTTGCAGCTTTAGAAAGATTTAGTTAAAAATAATATATTAAAAAGCAATTATTTAGTGATTAAAAAGAACCGAGAAAAAGACTAGTAGTATCGACAAAATCCCAACAATACCCATCCCTAAATCTAGAGGATGTATCGGATCTTGTTTGGGATGAAATACAGTGCTGTGGTCAACTTCACATCGCATGCAGCTTGATGTATCGTATATAGAGAGAATACAGTATTTTAGTAAGAAAAAGTGATAGTATTGAAACGGTAACAGAATAGAGTTTCAGAAGACAAATTCCCACCGTGAACTCTTGGGGACGTATAAAGAGTAAAGCTGTGAAAAATCCATATGCCCGTTGAAAACTTTCCCTCTGCATTCCACCGTACAGATCCAATCAGAGCCTCTCGCACCACCCACCATGTGTCAGAATAGAGCAATCCATCAGCCGCTCCGCTCACACTGTGAACTCGGGGGGGAAGAGCTTAAGATCCAGGGACCAATGCAGCAGCAGCATTCTCACATTTAGCAGAAACTTTTAAGAAAACTTAATTGTAAATGGGTCCTAAATCTAATTGTGGGATTTACTTCCCCTGTCTGTGAGCGCCCACACATCCATGATTGGATGTTTTCCCCCTGCAGGGCTGCATCTGCCTGACCCCCGGGCTCTGTGATCGGTGTGTTTGCTAATCAGAAGTGGCATCCTGATTACACGGCTGGTCTGGGGAATTCAAAGCCACATGGAACCTTGGAGTCACCTTACACCATATGAGCACCAAATAGCTTAGTGTCAAGTTGGATGTATCCGTGTCACTTTCCACCTCCACACTCACCTGAGATAATCACTGCAGGTTGTGGTGGGTGGGACAAGGGAATCGTGGTACGGCCTCTGTTTCATTAGGAGATGAATCAACAAGCTATTTCTAGCCAGAGGAGCACGTAATGAGTTCGGGATCTCATCGCAAAGTGATGTGAATGAAATTGTAACAGACATTTTTCTTCATGTGGAAATTAGATTTGCTCACAGTGATGCAACGCCCGGCAAGAGTTTTCACGGCAGCTGGAGAAGTGAATTCGTGAACAATGAGTTCCTGCAACTGTAAATGAGTTGCGCTACAAAGTCGAGGGAAATGTCAAGCGTCCGTTACATCTCGCAGATACCAGAGGAAGGAAAAACACATTCAGAGATGACTGAGGAAGAGAACATTCAGCTCAGTCAAAGTCAGAAAAATAAACTTATTATTTCTTTTGAACAAACACTTGAGTCGGTTGTTGTTTTTGTGAGTTGTTTTTTTTCTTACAGTCACTGCACACAGCACCTCCAACCTTGTTCTCACAGTGAGATTGACAGGTTTAAAGGAATATTCCAACATTTTTTGAGAATGACAGACTGATAGCAGTTCTTACGGATGTGCGTTAAAGGTCCAGTGTGTGTAGGATCTGGTGTCGAGGTTGCAGATTGCAGAATGTGAATGGTGCTATCTAGAGCCAGTCGTGTTTGTTATGTCCGTTCTGGGTCTAACAGGGTTATTACCTCTATATAACTTGTTCTCTGGTTGGTATAATTACACACAAAATCGATCTGGTTACAGTTTCTTTTGACTGGGAGAACCTCCAAACTCCTTAACTGGTATGTTAAGGGCATTTTCATATTGATTCGTACCGTGCGTGAGTACGATTGCCCCCCCTCTCCGTTCAGCTTTCACATTGGTATAGTTGTTCCGTACCCGAGTACACTTATGTCATCATCCACGTGTATTTGTTTATGTTGAGATCAGCTGTTCTAGTGGCGGAGCATCGTAAAAACACTTCATTCAAACTTGACATAACACAAAATCAAACTCACCAAAAACTTCGTCGTTAGTCTTTCCAACAATCAATTAACAATATAATAAGAGATACATAAAACTCTGTGGAGATTCCCTATTAAAACTCTGTATGCACAAGGACAGAAATATGAATATACATTATTTCCATCTGAATTATAAAACGCTGCGTGGTTCTTTTTTTAAATAATTTTAATCATTGTGAAACTGGGCCCAGGAGCACAAACCTGATTTCTACTCCCACAGTTAAAAGAATGTAGAGACACCCTGAATCGCTCGCTTGCATACCAGTATACCTCTGTCTGCTCCACCAGTCTCTAAAAGAGTACGACACCGATTTTCTATAACATTGATGGAATCACAATGGATGGCTCGCCTGCAGCAGAGATGAGCAGCAGGCTACAGAGGTTTGGTAAACTTTTTAACTCCACCCACCCCGATTTTTGATCATTTTCAAACTTGCTTCAGACCCAACGTGAGGACATTTATCAGGCTTCTCACAGCAGCTCCCTCTGGAGACACTAAAGGTTTTATAGCTATACGCTGCTGAACTCCCCAACACCTGGAAACACACGTTGAAATCAGTGGAGCTGTCAGCATGCTCCTCCTGCAAACCATAACCTTTGTGGATGTTTGCACACAATTATCGTGCACGTACTCACGCGAGTCGCCGTACCAGAAGTAAAAAGCTAACATTAGGCTATAAACGTACTACACAACGGTCGTATGAGCGCGAGTATTCACAACGAGGCTGTGAAGGAAGACGAGTCGTGATGACGTTTAGTCGTCTCATTTAGCCACTTGTTAGCAACCACCATTTTTAAGACACAAGTGGGATATTTACTGACGTATTTTATGTCATAGAACAAAACGTTAAAATCTCTTCAGCTTGTGTTAATCACAGACCTTCTTTCAGGCATCTAAATAAAAACCCATTGACTTCCAGACGAGGGAACAGGAAGTGCTAAAATGCTAACTCATTTCTGGTTTTTAGGACTCATTCCTGAAGCACTCTTGTGACAGCCCTCACTTCTATAGAGTTTGCTGCCATTGTTCACCATTCTGCACGTATCAACACTGGACAAATTCACCGTGTGCTGCTTTGTAGAACATGTCGGATATAACCCAACGCTGACGGTGTACATGAAGGCCTGTATCTCTGTAATAAGGTAACCATCCACTCACAATAGTGTAATCTGCAGCTTGACTGCTCTCAAGGGATCACGGAGCCGTTAACATTTTATTACCAGACCTTTGAGGCCACAATGATGAATTTGGTTTCATCAGCTCGTGCTTTAACACTTTGGCTCCCTGATGTCTTTTTAAAAGGCACTGCTCAATAGAGACTATATGAGGTGCGTCCGCATATAAAATGTCACTATTAAAAATGCCCATAAAGGAGTGTCTCCCATGGTCCCTTGCAGCTGACATCTCTTCCTCTCTGAAGCTGGCAGACCTTTTATACTTTTTTTTTTTTCCCATCATGCCTGAGTGAGGAGAAAAATGAAAGGCAATAGTGTCCTGCTCCCGGAACGGGAGAGAGGGAAATGGAGCAGAGCCGCGGAGCGCTCTACCAGGCCAGCTGATCGGAGGATATGCAAAGGCTCCTGGGAGTTAAAGGTAACTGTTCGCTGCACGCCACTGGTTAAGGAGACATGATGTTTAGATAAGTGTGATTGCAGCCATTTAGATTCCACCAGAGGTGAGGAGGCTCAGTAGGTTATACACACACCATATACTGCATCCTTACAGGGAGGAATCCTACCTCATATGTTCATGTCATAAACTCCTATATTTCTTGTTTTAACACCAGTCAAGAAAAAACAAAGAAAAGTAAATCAGAACTTTCAAATCGATATATATTGAATCTGCTGCAAGACTGTACATGCTACTTTCAGTTTCCCACACACTCCGTTCCCCACTCTTACACTACTGACTCCAGTACTACTGCTCTCCACACTGTGGACTGTTTACCTGCATTCAACCAAAGCCTGCTCAATCGTGATTGGTCAATACTACTCAGACTACAAACGGAAAAACTTCGGAAAAATACCTAAGTCTTGTCCTTGTTGCTAGAGCCTGAGCAACACAACCTCCTCTCCACCATGTAGGCCTAACCTAGAGAGAGGAGAGGCTACACAAACACACAGGAAGCAGTCTCAAGCACATCATTCACAAAGATAGATAGATACAAAGAGAGAGAACATTTTAACCTTGTTACATTCATGCAATTAAAGCATATGGAATTGAATTATAATTGAGAGAGAGAGAGAGAAATAAAGGCTGAATCTATGTGGAATGAGGCACCGACAGACAGGAGAGGCAGAGAGAGAGAGGTCCCTAGACGGCCGATGGTGCAGCACAGAGAAGCCTGAATTAAAAGAAAATAGAGGGGGGGGGGGGTTGGAGAGACACAGAGAGAGAGAGAGAGGCACAGCAGTGCTTGTGGGACACAAACAACAGAGGGTTACTGAGAAGCAGTGGTTTAAAGTTAATATTATTCGTCAGCAGGACTACTACTGAGACCAACCCGCCAGCCAGACATTAAAAGAATAAGTAACTAATTGAAAGTCAAAGCAAAAAGATGAGTTTTGAGCTCAGATTTAAAGGCCTCAACAGAATCAGCCTGTCTGATGTCCATAGGGAGGTTATTCCACAAGAAGGAGTATGAAAGGAAAAGGACCTTTGGCCTACTGGCTTCTTTTTAACTCTGGGAACAGACTCGTTGAACTGCTGCGTGATTCACGCGTCGAGTGTTCACACCAGCTGCGTTTCTGCTACTGCTGTTGCTACCAACTCTTTCTATCTACATAGAGTTTGACCTAATGGTCATTTCATTACATTATAAATGTAATTTATATTTATTTTTGACAAAAAAAGGTTAAGAACCGTGTGCTCATTTGTAAATAATAGTAATAATCCACAATTAAAACCCCGTACTTTATTCGTTCATGGAGCTCTGCAAGTCACTGCATGTTCTACAACACTGTCCGGCACATATTTCAGAATAAAAGCCTTGTGTTAACAAATTAAGGAATTCTGTCAACGGAAAAAACGCTTAAGGGCTTTTATTTTGAAATGTAAGTGAGTTGTTATAAGTTGCGTTGTATTGTCACTGTGTGTTAGATAAGGAGAATAACTGGCGTGATAGAGCAGCTAATGGGGATTCTAATAAACAAACTGTGTCCTCAGTATAATAACCATTACTAATGAGGATTATATTGTGATTAATTATATTAACGTTTGTTTGTTTTTTTACCTTCACACAGTGACCATGGTAGATTGAAACAAATGTCCTCATGTGGCATTGCGGGCTACCAGAGACAGAGACAGACGGTGTTAATCTCCTGTCCCTTGAATGGATGGCAGTGCTCTTAGAACAAGCCTGATAGAAGTAATGTATAAAAAACCACTGTTATGTTTCTCTGTCTCCACACAAGGAAGAGGGGGAGGATAAAATCCTTTAATCCTCAAATCCCACAACTCTGGGGAGTGCACCAGGATCGCATACAGAAGAAAAATGTCTGTCCTTGCCTACCACTTTGTGAAAGAAATCTAAATTACCAACCAATCAGGTAATGCCCTCCACTCTTCCATCACAAGCTAGATCCAAAAACACACTTGCAGTTAGCGCTTATCGCCATAAGTGCTGCCAGAGAGAACGAAACAGAGTAACCTTAACCTCTTTTACCCGACGGACCCGGTACGGACCCGGTTCGGCTCAGCTGTGTATTAAAACACTGCCTTTAAAGACTTCCTAAAATGCTGTGGTTGTCTTTTTTCCGAATAGTTTCTAACAGACGAGGCCTTAACGCTACTAGAACAACACTCCACGTGTATTTTGTCCAAACAATGTTTGTTTGGCAATGATTTCAATATTTTAGTTACAAAATCAACAAACGAGAAATTCTATTTTTACTTATATTGAATGTACATACTTGACTTTGGATTATTTTTTGTTATCCCATTTACATTGTTATTGATCTTATTTGTTAGTATCTAAGTTTAACTTGATCATATTTCATTATTATAATAAAACTACTCCATTTAGAGTCAAAATTATATTAACAATTTAGTTGTTTTTTATTGATTTTATACTGTGCACAATGGTAGAATGTGATGATGCACAGGGTAAATGTCATGGCCAAAGGCTCCATTGTGTGCACATAGCCTCCTGTATTTTAGAGCCAGTTCCTCTTTACAAAAGTAGAAAACCCATTTGGCACACTTTGGGTATCCAAGTGGCCAAATGGAGAGTCCTCCTGGTCCTATCCTGACTAAAACCTTTGTAGAATCTATGTGCTTTGTGTTATTTATATCTGCTTTGGCACAGTTGTAGTCAAGGAGTTGCTGAATGAATTCAGTGTGCATAGGGTCATTGCTATAATGGTGTTATCACTGTCTAATCTGGAAAACATTTGAGGCAACATTTTACACGGGGGAAGTATTCTCTGAGGTCTTACCTATCCATAGAGACCAAGATCATGCAGATAGACCTTGTAGTTGTGGAGCTATTATTGATTTATTTTGGGTATGTCTGTCTAGGAGAACCATACCTTCCAGCACCCTATAGGGCTTAAAAGGTTAATGTGTGCAAATGTGTATGCATGTTTGTGGATAAATGGTGCATAGGGGTGTGATCTGTATGTAAGTGTGTATTCTTGTTTAGTTGCATGCATTTCTATGAGTTTCAGTAGCACGAGGATACCTCTACAATGTGTGTGGTGAGTCCAGAATAACCGAGAACTCAGCTCATCAGTCATCACGTTGTCGTCCCATGTTCAATCAATGCCAGCTGTCCGGGGCGAAGTCACATCGGCAAGGTGAGAACATTGGACACCCCGGACCAGAACTGATGATCAGACAGAAGTGAGCCACCTTGCTAGCTGCAGAGTCTTCTGTGTCTTCAGCCTCCATTAACCAGAGTGTCCCTCAGCTCAGCAAAGCATCTGTCTCAATCAATGAGGCCAATAACCACAGGCTCCAGACAGCTTGTCTGTCTGCCACTGTGTTGTCTCTGACATTCACTCTGCCTCGCCGTCTGAAGTTACCAGCTGCTGAAAGCTCCCACTGAGCGGCGGGTCAGCCAGCAGAAATCATTATTAAAGGCTGCAGGCCGATAGCACCTCCACACAATGCAACCATGTGTGGCGAACACATACTCGCGTCTCACGGGAATAGGAGATCAAGAACAAGTGTGTGTGTGTGTGTGGATGTGTGTGTATTGGCATTAGGCGTATCTCACTTGAAGCAGATTGATGACTTGACACTGTCTTGTGCACAGTTGCAATAACAATGATGGAAAGTTCTTCAGCAGGGAATCGTGTCCAATCCAGTCCATAATGAAAGTGTACAGTAAATAATAAAGTAAAGGTAGAAATTCACCTGGAGGGTTGTGTGTCCACTTCTAAACTGTGAAGAAGTAATTAATTCTTTTATAGTTAATAAAGAAAGGTAAGGCTGATGGGAAGCACGATGTAAGAAGTGAAAGAAGCAGTCTGACAGCGATTTGTGGTTAAACAAAACCCAGAGCGCGAAAGGTTGTCAGCTCGCCGGGCGGCCATGGAACGGGTTTAGCTTTGAAGCAGATGCCAGCTTTTGGAGCCAGTGAGATCCATCAGGCAGACAGGATGGAAGACGGTAAGCTGCCGAGAGGAAGTGAGCACAGCAAAGATAAATGCCTCCACGCTGGCTTTTGGCTCACTGAGGCCCTCCCATTGCTTCTGGGGAAGGAGCGAGACGGAGGTGTGGACGAGTCGATGTGAGTACGTCTTCTCTCCGCCGAGGTGGAGCAAATGATTTACAGCTGATCCGTGGAAAAGGTGTGAGCACTGGAAAAGGTTGAGGGGTCCATACAGTCCATATGTACATGAGTGTTTGAGATTTAAATGACACTAGTGCAGTGCCCGTTCAAAACATGCCTGTTCAGAACCATAGACATATATACATAGACGCCACATTGACTCCAACGTGGTCAACGTGGGCGCCATATTGGACAGGGCAAGACCGGCCCGTAAACAAATGCAAGTGAACGGAGGAGCTGCCGTTTTTCTGGATGAAAAGCACTATAACGTCTACATTTCTCAACCGATTTCAACCAGTCGTTTTATATTCAAGCGTTTATGATCTACGAGGAGGAACGTTAAGTTAACGTAACGATTTTTTTTCTTTTCCCAAAGATTTTGGTGAAAAACTGTTAAATACGTTAACGTCACTGCTTCCGGTTCATGGATCAGCGGTCTGTCCTTAGATGTGACGGGATTCAGTCAATTATTAGGTAATTATTAAAAACTAGTACTATCATATCACATTTTCCTTTAAGCATTTTTCACATTATCAACTTGGGTAACAATTACGCCATAATTAACATGATTAATTTTCAAGTTTTCTGGGGAAAAAAATTATTTGCTTTAGGGGAAATCTAGTTCAGTGTCGAGCTGGTGCACTTCCAATTAATTAACCCAAATGAATTTTGAGTGTACCCTACAGTGAAGATGAGATCTTTTCCAGGAAACCTCCTGGAGGAAATTATTGCGGACTCATAAAATAAAACATGACCATAGGCTGCATTGTAAATCTACAGTATGTATTTCAGTCATCAGTCATGACAATCATTCCCAGTCCGACTCCTCAGGCCTTCATCTGCTCAACTCAGAAATAGACACCAAACTGAGAATGCATCTGTTGTTCACAGTTTTAGCCTTCGGACCACAAGAAACTGGCAAAGGGGAAAATAAAGCAGAAATAAAATAATAGTTTAGCATGAACTTAAGAAAAAAAAGAAACATTTGAACTTCAAGACAACATGAAACGATACCTATTTTTCCATTCCATGTAGCTCTAACCTTTAACCTACCTTTGTTTTTAAGTTGGTTTATTGAGACATTTTTGGGGCACAAGAGACCATGAGACTGTTACATGCACCCAAATGTTGTGAGGTTGAGACGACTAAAATGCTTTGGCTGATCAGATCAGGTTCAGATGGTGGTTTTACTGAAATATTTAAAAGGTAAACATGTCTTGTTGCATACTTTACCATTTATAAGCAGTATACAGATATTTAATGAACGGTTTAATGCATTATAATATAGTTATAAGCAGATATTGGGTCACTTTGTGTTTAATAATATACAGTAATTCCAACAATTATAATTTATCCTATGAAGACATATTTCATGTCGTTACAATTGTGTTTCACTATACTGTCTTTCATAATCTTGTTATACAGCAACCTCCACTTTTACAAGAGTTACAAATACATTACTAAACATGCCAATTATGGTGTATTATAAACCATTTATTAAATGTTCATATTCCGTGTATGAATGCTAACTAGATGCTAACATATTCTAATGAAGTGTACATGAATGTATTTTTTTCTACTTCTCCTCTAACATTATTCTTGGTAAATAACACCACATAATGTGTATTTATCGGTATTAGTTTTAAAAGAAACTGCTCTATCCAAACACGCTGAGCAAATATCAATAAAGAGTAGCCGGTAGTAAAGCTGGTGAGAGCTTCTCTTCTCACTGAGGCAATTAGCTAAGTGCAAAACAAGGCCGCCCCGGCACTCTGAGCTGCTGGCCGCTGGATGAAAGGAAACACTCTCACCTAACATCCTGATCGATATGTGTGTTCTCTGGTTGGCCGTGTCCCACAGCAATTATCACACACACACACTCACGCACACACACATACACACACACAAGCGTGGCGACATCACCGTTCGGGTCGAAGTACATTTGACCCACACCCCTGCAAAGTCAAATAAAAGATCCACTCCAGCCTAATCTGCTCTCACCGCGGTGTGCTGACACACACACACACACACACACACACACACACACACACACACACACACACACACACACACACACACACACACACACACACACACATGCACACACACTGTGCAGCTTGTGATGACTCCACGCTCATCGATAGAACTATTCATGTAACAACCGTTTGGAGGTGATAATATAATCTACATCCATCTACAAATGGTTCAACACAAAAGAAAAAAAAAATACGTGATTGCAATACCACGAGCACCAGAGTCCCTTTAGAAAACCTCTCATTTTCTGGTTCTGGTTCTCCCGTGCGTCCCTTCTCCTCCAGCGGACTCAGCAATACGGCCTGGTTCTCCAGCAGCGTGGTGAAAAATAACTATATAGAAATAGCCAATCATCTTGCTGATAGTCTTGTTTACTGATGTAGGTCATATAGCGGCATCAGTTTCATAACTAGTTAAAAGTTCCTTGGTAAATAAAATAATTGCTGATTCAACGTGGAGAGTTTTTTCTGATAAAAATGTCTAACTGCTAGCTTTTTTTTTTTGCATCCCTGTGTTATTCGGAGGGGATGCTACCTGGTCAAGAACAGGCTTTCAGGATCTCAAGTATCTTTCTGAAAGAGGTTTGGACTATTTCTTGGCGAACAGCGAGCTGGGGCGCAGTGACTTTGTGCAGGAGGTTTTGTCAGGTAGCTTTTCCTCCTTGCTTCCACTCTTTTATGCTAAGCTAGGCTAACCAAATAAACATCGTCCTCTGACTGTCCAGCATTGATAAAAAAATGTACATTGTGCTCTCGTTTGTCACCTTTAATTATCACAGTGTGCTGACTGTAGGGTAACGTTATAACAGAGATTAACACGATGGAAAGTACTATAAAATATTTCCTCAGCACTGTTTTGCTAGATTGACATAGGTGTATATAAATGCAGTAAATTTCTTTCTTTGTTCAAGAATCTCTGAATTCACTGAGCCCTGACTACTTCTCTAAGTAAACCTACAACGTTGATACTGATCCTTTTATCTCTCAAAGAAAGAGAATAAGCTTATTGGGTTAAACAGTTCATCCATCATGCAGTATACAGTAGTGCCGTGACCTCCACGCACAGTAAGTTAATCTTTAAATGTCTTTATTATCTAACATCGTACCTAGCCATTTCAATTCCACAGAACTTATCATATAAGATCATGCCTTCATGTTACTGATAGCAGAGAGAAAATCACTCAAATCTTCACTGCAGCTGTTGTAGCCCATCAGCTCTTTGGCAACATGAAAACCATTTGAGTTTCATGTCAGAGGAGTCAGCAAAGAATCTTACTTAATTTGCTTTGACAAATGCAAATCTATTCATGCTGAGTTACTGCTATTATGATAATTGGTACACACATCCATTTAACGATCTCCTTTAAAATAAGAGCGTTTGGTGTGCGTGTGTGTTTGTGTGTGTGTGTGTGTGTGTGTGTGTGCGTGCGTGTGTGTCTGTGTGTGTGTGTGTGTCTGTGTGTGTGTGGGAGCCTAAGCTTGTCTGTTTCCAAGGTGAGGACACAGTGTGCGGTGTTCATCAATCATGCTTTTAGAAACCATTACTGTCTGTCTCTGTAACCCCGTGGGAACATGTAGGATGGAAGAGTCAGACAGTCAAGGCTGAGCATCCAGCGTTACCACACTGTGTTTGTGTTCGTGCTATCTGTTATACGTGGGTGTGTGTGTGTGTGTGTGTGTATGTGTGTGTGTGTGTGTGTTTAGCAGTATTTGTAGTATCTATACAGAAATGTCTTAGTTTCCTGGGTGTCAGGTGCATCTATCGGTTGGCTGGAACGCGGATATTCATTCATGACTCAATCAACGAAGGGAGATGTTAAAGGTTAAGGCTTTCAAAGCAATGAAACATGTATTGTGTAGTAAACCCACCTCAGGATACATTCACTGCTTTAACCTTTTCTGGATGTTGTGATGAAATCAAGGCTAGCTGCAAGGAAAGTTTTTTTTTTTTTTAGTCATCTCTGATAACAAAATAGCTCATTACAACTAAGTTTAACCCTTTAAATACAGCGGGAGATTGTTGTTTGCATGATCCTGTTTAAATTGATAAAAGATAAAAACTATAATAGCTAGAGCATTAATTATTTTTGCATCAGAAAGCCAAGGCTTCTGTCTTTCGCGCTATCACGTTGTACGCCCCTGGTGACATAATTATGTTACGTTACGTGCAGTACAAAACGTGGTGATAACACGCGGTGGCACCAGAGTATTGGCTGCGGGAGATCAATTGCTCAAATGATCTTGCTTAAATCAATCTAAAATAAAAACCATATTAGCTAGATTTAGAAGCTAGTTTTATAATCAGAGTGAAGGTCCCGGTATCATATGAAAAACATATAGAAAACATAGAGAATCTATTGGTACCAACCATGTCATGCTAGCTTGTCGGGAAGGACACTAAATAACGCACCAAATTTAGGCTAAATTTTGGTGAGGAAAAACTGGATTGGCCATTTTCAAAGGGGTCCCTTGACCTCTGACCTCAAGATATGTAAATGAAAATGTGTTCTATACCCACGAGTCTCCCCTATACAGACATGCCCACTTGATGATAATCACATGCAGTTTTGGGCAAAAACATGCATTCCTATTGCCTATAAAGATGGTGTATTTGAATATTTCTGCATACTGGGGTCCCTAAACAATCTTGGAAATGCATAAATTGGGTACGACTGGAAATGAGCCCAGTTGTATTCAGCAGGTTGGTTTTAAGGGGTTAATTATGTAAAAGCTAAAATAATATTCAATTAGGGGAACTTGGGATCCCAGTTTCATTTTGCATCTTACCAATACAAGACAATAGGTGTTAACTTTTGGCCCACTGAGTTCCAGTTTTGGCCCTCTGAGGGGAAAAAGTTTGGGCACCCCTGCCCTGTTGTTTCCAGCTCTTTATGTTGTCCTCATATGTTCAGATTCCTGCAACTCCAGAGGAAAAGACATCCGAGAGGAAGCCTGTGGGCTGTGACCTGGAATTTAAAAACAAAAGAAAACCACATCTGCAACAATCAATATAGTTTCTTTGTTCTCTGTGACAGCACATTGGCAGTCCAAACCAGTCGGCTTTACATAAATATGGGTTCTATGGTCTGAGAACAAAGACGATGCTGGCTGGGATAAAAAAGCACAGAGGCGACGTGGGAGTGACCCCTGAGGCAGGAAGCAACAGTTGTTCTACACAATGCTGCAGTTTACAGATTCATGGCCAAAAGCAGCTGGATTGGTGACCTACATGCAACTGAAAACCACCGTCTCCATAAAATAAGTTCAGATGAGATGGAACTTATAAGGTATTTTACAGCAGCAAAAGTAATGACATAATGTATATCCAAGATAAAGAAAATAATGTAATCACATGAGATGAATTAAGCAACAAAAAAGGAAAAAAAAAAAAAAGGAAAACTAATGAAATAAAAATGTAAAACATTCCATATAACTCCATAATATACTGTAAAGACAGATTGATTATTCAGTCCAGACAATGAAAGTCAGTATACAATATGTAGAAACATAACGTGAATGTGAATCTATCCATTACCAGTCTCCTCTTTCCCCAGTCAGCTGCCAGATTGTTTTTGTTGTTTCATGCCTTTGCTTTTGAGCCACCAGCACCTGCCTGGAAGCTTCTGGATGTTCACGTGGTCAATAAATCCCTCAACTGTTCCTGTCTGCCTGATCATCAGCATTCGAGCCCTCCTGCTGCTGTTGCCTGAATTCAACGGCTGTGACAGTTCTGTTATAAAAATCCTTGCACAGCAGGCTGTTCTTATACACCGTTCGAAGCTATACCTGAGAAAAGTAATGCAATATAACTTGTATATAATCCACGTAATCAATTTGTATTTAATCCACGTAATCAGTAGTACAAAGAGCGACAAAGTCTGCGTAGGGAGGAGGTCCAAGCCCCCAGGAAGGATGCCGGGCTTCGAAGCAAATTTTCGTAGCGACCTAACGGTGGAATTACAACTTCTGTGTCCGTCACGTGATGCCATTGGGCCAGAAAAGACTTTTCCCCAGAGACTTACATTGGTTTTCACATCGCATTTGAGACATTGTTAAGATGTAAATAGTCAAGTCAAGTCAAGTGACTCCACGCCAGATAGGTATAGCCAGAGCAACACGACCTCCTCTCCACGCCAGATAGGTATAACCAGAGCAACACAACCTCCTCTCCACACCAAACAGGTAGAGCCAGAGCAACACGACCTCATCTCCACGCCAGATAGGTATAGCCAGAGCAACACAACCTCCTCTCCACACCAAACAGGTAGAGCCAGAGCAACACGACCTCCTCTCCACGCCAGATAGGTAGAGCCAGAGCAACACGACCTCCTCTCCACGCCAGATAGATAGAGCCAGAGCAACACGACCTCATCTCCACACCAGATAGGTATAGCCAGAGCAACACAACCTCCTCTCCACACCAAACAGGTAGAGCCAGAGCAACACGACCTCCTCTCCACGCCAGATAGGTAGAGCCAGAGCAACACGACCTCCTCTCCACGCCAGATAGGTAGAGCCAGAGCAACACAACCTCCTCTCCACGCCAGATAGGTAGAACCAGAGCAGCACAACCTCCTCTCCATGCCAGATAGATAGAGCCACAGCAACACAACCTCCTCTCCACCATGGAACCTAGAGAGAGGAATATTTTTTATTTTAATTCACAGTTTGAAAATATCCATAGTAGCTGCTTTAAGACGTGTGTTCTGACGTTTTTACACAAAATTGAAATTCTGAACGATTTCTTACACATTCTCGTCTCACTTTGACTGTGTTGCGGACCTCATGTCATGCATGCACATTTCTGTCGTGTTCAGCAGTCCAGTCAAATGATTTAAAATGTCTTAACTCCAGCATTCATAGGATGGAAAAGAGCAGCTTTGAGTATCAATAGTGGAGGAAATGTATGAGGTAAAATTCATATTCATTCAGGCGGCCTTCAATGTTTCACCACCCCACCTGTCAAACAAATATGAGAGACGAAGATGAAATTTCACCTAAATTGAATAAAAACAGTAAAAGCATTTTATTACGGTCTCTGTTGAGGCACCTGCAGGTTGGAGTGCCTTCACAGAGCTCTCCAGCCTGAATCTGATCCTCGCAGCTAAAATCCCGAGCTAAGCTCCCCCCTCCTCCTGCCTTATCTCATCCTCCCACTCTGAATAGCTTTATTTAAGTCCACAGGGTGAGCCAGATTTACAGCACAGTGCTGAAGTAAAAGTGTGCAAAGTTGGATTAATCTGCTTGTTTAACACAGTGACAAGACGCTCAGCTGTCATTTCACTGGAGCTGAATGAAGTGGTTCTGTACAGATTTAACGTCAGTCTGAGTTAATTCTTTGCCACAACTCTTTAAAACGATGTGCAAATACTGGCTCTCCAACTTGTATGCATTGATTAGTTTGATTAGTTGGATGATTAAAGTTTAATAAAACTCACGTCTGACCTTCTAACAAGACTCTTCGACTTGGGCAGCCATTTGGAGTTCTATCAGCTGATTGAATGGGCGTTATCAGTGGTTATCACCACCATTCTAATGCTTCAGACGGGCCGAACTGCACCTGCCACGTTGTCAAAGTGAAACTTAACGTTGTGAATTGAAACAAGACAACTGGCTGTAGGCAACAAAACTACTTGGTTAGGTTTAGGAAACGGTTGTAGTTTGGGTTAAAAAAAAATGCGGTAAAATAAGTCAATGTTGAATTTTGGTTTCACACGTGACCCAGATAGTGATCTCCCATGTGAAAGTCCTGTTTGTTTGACTCATCCATCCCTAACCCTAACCCGACTGCCACCCCCTTAAGGCTCTGTCGCTCTAGGCTAGACACAAACAGAAAGCCTAGAAATTTACTTTATCCATTTTAAATAAATACTCCTTTGTGTTTATTATATACGTCAACCAGTTACACAAAAGTTACTACGAGTATGCGGATACATTTGTCTGAATGTCTCTTGTTAAACCTGTACGTTGAGGAACAGAAGCCTAAGGAGCAGGAGGAAGAAGTTCAGACATCGTTCTCAACCGTATATTGAAATGTGTTCGTGTTTTTGTGTCAGAGTGAGTGTCTGTCTGTCTGGTGAGGATCTTTGATTTCCCATCTCGGTGCTCTCTCTCTCTCTCTCTGATTGGCTGGAGGTGGAGGTGTGGGTTCGGTCTGTGGTGTGCCGGCTGCTGATTGGTCCAACCATCATCTCTGCAGTTTAAAAATGTTCAGGTAGTCTGACAGCAGTCTTGTTCTGTCCTCGGCCTCCAAACTTTTGTGTTAAAGCTGTGATCTACAGTTGAATTAGCAGCCTTAGTGTTAGCCTAGTTGGCTTCTAATTGTGTAACTTGTAGGTTTTGTTTGTTGCTAAAGATAGACTTCAGTGGTCGGGGGTGAACTGCCCTCCTCACCCTACTGTACCCATAACAAGGGTCAGTTTGATAAAACCTGCCATCAGAGCATCACATCAGACTGAACTCTTTGTCCCTGCTCACCTTTTAAAGGAACTATGAAGTCATTTCAGTGTTCAACACCAAGAAGCCCCATCGTCTCCTGCTGGAATCATCAACAGTAAGATCATTTACAGTTATGGACTAATGTCCTATTTCCTTATTATTGTTTATTGGGTATATATAGTTTATGTTTGGTGTACAAGTTGGATTTTATGCTGATGTTGCTGCCAGCTGTGTGTGGGAATATGTGGCCGCCGTGCCAGGCTATGCTTTGTTATGTTATGCTATGCTATGCTGTTTATGTTTGTCTTGTTGGATCAGAAAAGCTCATTTGGACTGCCGGCACCGAACCACAGATGAACGTCTACAACGATGCACAGCGTCAACTACTGGTTTTGATAGTCAACTATTCTGTGAAACCCCTACAGCACACTCAGTGCTTTCAATAAGTCAATTTTGTCACTTTTCCTGTGTGTGCACACTACGTGCTGAAAACTTCTTAGAGTATTACACTACAGAATTAGGGAACAGCACCTAGTTTAGTTCCTGGAACTATTTGGTTGTAAAGAGCCATAAACTGATGTCAGCTACAGCCCTGTGTTTCAGATCAGACCGTGGCTGGACCTACATCGACAGACTGGTCATTTCACACAGTTAATTGAACCAGTCTCTCACTATCCATGCAAATCATATTTTTACAAGAACACTGGGTTCAATCTAACACGCGTGCTCGGAGAAACCTCAGAGTCATTTATTCAGGAGAGGCGCTTGAATCTTCGGCAGACTGCTGTTAATTGAGACGGCTCCCCCGACTGCTTCCTGCAACATTCTTGAGTACGGAGGCTTTTTATGTGTCGTCTCCTGGGTCTCAGCAACCATATGGTGCTGTGAATGCTTTTATTAACCGTAACAGCAACTAGAGAAGAAGAGAGCTGCAGTACTTGAAAAGGGATATTGTTGAAATGACAAAAAAAGGATCAATATCATAATCTGACTAACGTGTCAGATCACTTACTGCTGTTGCTTTTTCTTCAGCTTTCTCTTCGGAAAATATTCGTGTGGCCTTGATTTATATTCATCTCAAACTTGTTTATTTCAATCAGGAGAGACTATTAATTAAGACTTATTAAGTAATTAACTTCTTTGACATAGTGCACTAAAGGAAAGTTGATAATTATGTGTGTGGAGTCTTTGGCAATTAGATCCCATCCTGACGTCGTCACTTTAAGGTGATGCCATGCTGTACAGGAACACCCCACCCCCCCCCCCCCCACCCCCAATGGAGACGCTGGTGGTGGTGAGGGGATGAAGAATGGAATGGACGTTTGTTTTAGGGATAACGGTCTGTCGGACGACTGGGCTTTCGGTCCAGTGGGACATATTTCGGACTGGAGTTTTAGAATAATGGGCTGTCGGAACAATGGGCAGTTTCCCATGTTATATGTCACACCTTCACATATCAAATACCCAGTTAGACCAGTAAAGAGTTGCCAGGTAGTCAAAGTTCACCTCCCCATATGCATTTACAACAATGCAGGCACGCGACAGATTTCAGTGTAGTCATATACGTACAATTTTGAGTCACATAATCGATCAATATCAGCAGAAAGTGAGTCATATTTATCTGTTACACTGCAGGAAATAAGTACATAGTCATTGTTCATCTCTTCCTATTCAGGGATCCAGTGAACATACAGTATAACTCATCTGTATCTCTCTCTGGTGAGCAATGAATACTTCTAATTTCTGAGCACCTTGAGTTAGAAAGAAGCACACAAGCAGCCACTGTGTGAACGATGACTATTTTTCCCCATGACCTTAATTTCTCTGATCCTGTGAGGCTCTGCTCTGTCTACATCTTATATCCACAGTCGCGGGTGCAGCGGAAAAGGTCAATGACGCCTCGCTAACGGCCGGCCAGCCAAGGATAGCTTCTCTCCAGAGGCCTTTGTGCTGATGCCCTGTTTGCGTCGTCAGCTTCCTGCGTGTCACCGCTCTCCGCTTTGTTCTCGGCCTACCTGGGGGAAGGGCCCCCTGTCAGGTTAATTGCACAGAGGAAACTTTGCTGCAGAAAATACTGGGTGTTAGAGATCATCAGCACATCACATTAGTACACCGAGTCCTTGTCGAGATTAGTTTTGCCTGCTGGAATGAAAATAGGAAATTAGCTCATAAGCAGTGTAATTTCAGTGTTTCCAATAATCAGACAACTGAGGAAACATTGCTTTGTTTCCCTTCAGCGCCTCAAATTGATTGATTAAGGCCAATACTAGGTTTTGAAAACAAGCAAACAGAACTGATAAATTGTACCAGACAGTAAGCAAACATCGCCTCGAAGACACTTTCTTCACACCTCATTCCCATATTCAAATCAGTCATAATCAATAACCCTGCCTCATCCAATCTCAAAGTTAATGTTGATCCCGGGGTGGAGGAGGAGGAAACATTAGCTTCTCAATGAGCACATTAAAAGCACCTTGGTCAGATTTATGAGTGTAATTTACTGCGGGCATGCACTGCGTTATCAATTTAAAGGCGACGTACAGAACCAACAGGCATTTGCATAATGTAAGCTCACAGCTTTATGCTGACTGTGGTGATGTGAGGGTAAAGGAGCTGCAGGTCCACATGCATGAATGCTGATGTTCTGACGCAGCAAAAATGTGAGTACACAAGCATGACAGGTAAGAGCTTTGGATCAGTTCTGATCACTGAGAGGACTGGGGAAATAAGATCTGAATTTCAAATCATTAATGTCACTTGTATTAAAGAGTCAGTTCACCCAAATTACAAAAAACATATTTCCTCACATAACTTTAGTGCTATCTGATATGTATAATTTCAGTTTTATGGAAGGGGCTACCTCCGGCTCTGAGAAGTGAAGCCAATGCTGAAGTGCCTTAAACCTGCATTCTTTCTAACAGCCAGCAGGGGGCGACTCCTCTGGTTGCTAAAAGAAGTCTGATTGTATAGAAGTCTATGAGAAAATGACCCTACTTGATTTATTACCTCAGTAAATATTGTAAACATGAGTTTATGGTCTCATGATGTTCATTTAGTAAATTATGGTCCCATTTAGAGTCTGTGCACTCCCTGGTGTTCGCACCATGAGTTCGCACCAGTCATTTGGGGGGTGCACAAAGGGGGTTTTGTACAGCTGTCTCTACCCATTATTCATCATAACGTGGTCGATTTGCAGTCTAATAATACTATTAATGCTCAGTTATTAATCAAAGAGCATAAATATACACATCAGAAGCAAACATGGGTCCTGATGATGCAGGATGACGATCAGTCCAATCAACGAGTCAGTCTGTATAACGTCATGTTTACTCCTCCGTTTGGGACACTTTCCATTTGTAAAAAGTCAGTGTGAACAGGAACTAGAACTAAAATGCAACCATGTATTATTTCCCACCCCCTTGGTCCGGACCAAATAAACCAAACTATAGGTGTGAAAGCACCCTAAAAGACACTCTAAGGACTTTTTTATCTGGTACATTTTCCAGTACATTTTGTTTTAAGCCTGTTTTTTTTTTGCTAGACAAAATGACTATCCCAATTAATATTACAATTAACGTGAACTACTGATGAACTTTGCTAACCAAGCTACATAGTTAATGCTAGCGTTAGCTGGTAACTCAGTGTTTGCTGTGCTAACAGTAGCTATGTTCAACAACATTGGGTGAAAAGTGAGGTTCTCCCCGGACAGGAACTAACTCACACACACAGACAGACACATCAACTTTCACATACTCAAACTTAATTTATGTGTTATTAAAGAAATCCTTGTCTCAATTCTTGCTCTGCCACAGCTGTCTAAAGTGGGGAAGTGTTTCGTTCTACATCATAACAGTGATAAACAGCCCATTTTGACTGGGTAGTCTGTTCAATTTTATGCCAAAACTAAAAGAGTCAAGAGTTAGTGTTCTATTATGAGACAAGTCGCAGTGTTCTTTCCTGAATATTGAAGTAGGCTGGATCAGACTGATCCGAGGTCTGTGGAGCAGCCTTTCTTTCCAGCTGGTCTGCTATTAGGTAGAAATAACACAACATTGCATCACATATCACCCACCATATCATGAATATATATAACTTAGTCTGTGTAAGATGAATGTAGCACAGAACACAGCGGTGTTGGCCCGCTCTGGTCCGAGCAGTGCAGCTGTGATCCCTCCTCCCATCTGAAGTCATATCAAAATACCAAACAGGTTCAGGTGCATGAAAAAAAGCCCCAGCATGAGCTCTTGCACAGTCACAAAGTCATAAGTCCTCAAAGGCAGACCACTAATCACACTGGAACCTAAATGGCTGACAACAGCAGCTGCTCCGTTTCTAATGAGTCAAGCCTGCTGAGTGGACGCTCTTCAGCTGCAAACTGGCCTGATTAGAAGAGTTTCAGGAGTTCTGCACAAAGTGGCGGCCCGTTAGGAGCAGGTCCAGCTGGAACGTACATATATAAAAGGGGAATGTTTGAAATCAGTTATTTCATAGAACACTTTGGGACACTGGATTTTACATGAAACAGTGACCACGATGTTAATATGCTGGATTTTAGCTTTAAAGGTTTATAGGTTTAATCTCTATATGATATCCAGAGTATTAACATAGCAGCAAACAGCTATTGTCTATGTAAAGATATAGAGGAGTAATGTCTACCTGAGCAGAGAGTGAAGTCTCTCTCCCTCTGTGTGTGTTGGAATTAGAGCTTCTCTGTTCTTTGTTGACATAGCCGCTGCTCTGTTAATAACACGTTAACGCAAATTCATTTTAACGCCACTAATTTCTTTAACGCATTAATGCAACTTGTGAATTTTAGGTTGCAGCGGCTCAGTTTTAAAGCTAGAGTGAAAATACTGGTAACATTAAACCTGAGGAATCATCATCAAAAACCATGTCATACCAGCTTGTCGCGAAGTAAGCTAAATAACGCTCCAAACTTGTGCTAAATTTTGGTGAGGAAAAGCTGGCATTGACATTTCCAAAGCGGTCCCTTGACCTCTGACCTCAATATATGTGAATGTAAATGGGTTCTATGGGTACCCACGAGTCTCCCCTTTACAGACATGCCGACTGCAGACTCCAGATCAGCTCTGATTGGTAGTTTTCCTCAGGTCTGTGAAGTCTTGTAGATGCCATTATGAGCACCGGAGGACACATGATTTTTTTCAGATTACCTGTCTCATGCACTACTGTAGTACTATAGTGACCGTTTTATAAAAATATTTTTTTTTAATCATATTTGCTCCATTTTTAGCCACTGCTGCTTTAATGGTGATTAAATATTTTAACCAATTGACAGCCCTATAGTGTAGCAATATTCAATACATTACGGACAAATAACTTTTTATAAATAGTTCTCTAAATAGTTTCCTCTGTAGCGTGTTTCATGTGCTGTTATGACATGTAGATTTCATTTTTAAAAAGTCATTTCAGTCTTAAACAAATTGTTGAGTGGTGCTGAAACAAAATTAACCGTCAAAACTGAATCCAATACATATAATGAATATGTAAATCAAGGCAGATCTTGAGCGTTATAATACGATTTGTAAAATATATTTTTTCAGCACTTCACTGTCATCGTTACTTACTTCTTTGCCCGTCACTTAAATACTCTTTCTAGCTCAGAGAACCATTTCTCCCAGCTGCGTCTGGCAGGCTGCCTCGGTGAAGGAGGTGAAGGAACACGGAGGTCAGTGGTAACACAGGCAGAGCTGGCATGGGCCGGCCCGCTCCTTCATCATGAAGCAGCCACAAACTGTCATCTGTGATAAAGTGGGAAGAAGTTGCTGATGCTCATTCAGTAAAAGACTCATTTTTCTGCTTAAAAAATAGAGGGTGGCCTGCCCCAGCCGAGCCGCATGCTCCAGAAAATGTCACAGCATTGAGATGTGCTATATCTGTTACAGGTAATAGATTCTTTATGGAAACCGTGTTCAGAGAAGCATTTAGAGCATCCTACCGGATATTTATCGTCGTGGAAAATGTACAGCAAAACACCCATTCTTCAAAGACCAATCTGTTTGTGTGATTTGACGGGACACCGCTTCTCTGATTGTATCTTCTGTCGGCGATGTGGCCGGAAAATCCATATTGATGAATGTCTTGATTGTTGTCATTAAGGCTGCAAGCCTGAGATCAATACTACAGTCAGGTTAGATCATAACAGACACGCTGTGCATATCCAAACAGTGCTATTGCAACACTCCCTCTCTAATAGAAATTATTGATCACATGTTAAAGGTAGTTAGCACAAATGAAATTCAATTGATTTTGTCGTTATTCGACAATTATGCATCTGTGTCATGACCAGATGTTGTTGTACCGATAGTGGGGATGAATCCTGGGATTTTTTTGGTGACTTTCGGATCTTTGTTATCTTGTATTCGGCTTTTTTCCCCCCTCTGCTACTGTCTGAATTACATGACGTGAACGTGAATCATGAAAATGAACCGTAAAACTTTAAAAACGATTTTCTTCTCTTTCTTCACCTTCAAACTTTTAGCGAGCTCCACAATGCTTATCTTGTTAGTTGGAACCAAAATATCAGACAGAATTTCTTTTTTTTCTTGGTGTTGACGGGAGCTTTCCATTCCTTTGACACAGCACAACGTGTCTTCTTTCAGTTTGAGTATTTCCTCGACTTTTGTCTTGTTCTTTAGTTTAAGGAAGCCGGGGTGCTCCAGAGGGACTGCTTTGCCTCAGGATTATTTCAATTACACAGACACAGATCAGTGCAATTTGTCTTACTGATTTCCTCTCATACACCAGATCAAGAGGTTTTTTTTAAGTCCTTTTCTATGTTTGATGGAAAACATTAGTTATTGTACGACATGATGCCATATTGATGAAATATTGAGTTCAAAGTGGGGTTTTTTTTGTCTATTTAATTCAATGAAATCAAATGAAGCATCTGAGGTTTGTCAGAGGAAAAGTACGAGCTCCCTCTGACTGGTGTGTTCTTTGTCTACAAAAAAAGAGAAAGAAACAAAGAACTGAACAGACAAAGAAGATGTTGCCACCTACATACATCCTACTGGAGCGAGAGAAACTCAAAGAAAACACACTTCTTAGCACCATTATGTTGATTGACAGGTGTTTTCTGAGAGGCAAAAAGCTACGTGTGCTTAACTTTAAAGATGGATGCAGATCTTTCTGCCTCTGTTTGCCTATTTGATTTAGAGTTGTTTGGTAAGTATTTAACCCTTTAAAGGGACTACATGTACATTTTTATACGTATAACTGTGTTTTAATCTTTTTTTAATGTGTGAACAGGTTGTAACCTAACCTCAAAAATGAGACCTTCCAGGACTTTCTGGGTTTCCTCTATCAGCCGTTAGACTGCTTTTAATGTGAAGAATGCAGACTAGTGTTGTGGGAGTGTGTGTGCACGTGGGAAGTGAGTGGTGAAGCAAAAGAGAGAGAGAGCGGCGGAGCAGAAAAGAGTTAGTTTAGCTTAAAAAGTAATCGGAAAGCAAGTGGGTTGGCAGGAAAAACAAACACACAAAAATGAAGCTGTGGAATTATTTATAATAATAAAAAATATAATTATTTTAGTATTATTGATGCTTCATATTTGCCTCATTCTCCTGAAAACTCATGACAATGTCCCTAAAAATCAAACCCTGAAAAACTCCCTCTCAAAAGGACTTTTTTCATATTCTACATTATATCACCGGACGCCTCAGTTTAAAAGCTTTCATCATACATAATTATGAAGGCATGTAAAGGGAATCGTCCCGTGGGAGAGGGCACAGCCCGGTTAATAGGATTCTCTCTCCAACAAGATTAGACTTATCAATTTACCTAGTGTCACATTAATGAATCCTCCCCAGCCCGACCAGTGATAAACCAGAGCGGGGTCCGGAGCCGGGCTGGGAATCAGACTCACTGCAGGTGCTGATACAGACACATTCAGTCCACTAAAACCCTGCTAGAACCAAACCACTCAATATATCTAAGAGATAAGATTGTAGGTGGTTAATACCAGTCAGGGATTTCTTATGCTCCACTCTGTTGGGGGTGAATATTCTCATTTGCACTGTTTTATATACAGTACACTTACATACTATATTATAATATTACATACTATTGCAGCTCACATGATCGCATCCTTCATCCTTTTCCCACTTCTCCAACTATTGATGCTGCTTCAGATGCTCGTTCATGCATTTCCAACTCTTGCAATTGCACTTATGATTACATAATGATCCCAAACCAATAAGTATTCTACTGAATGTGCAATAAAGGGAAGGTGAACCAAGTACATGCAAACATATTTGACTACGAGGGAAACATCATTGTATGCTTGAGACACATAAAATGGAGACAAAGTGTAATGAGCTGAAATTAGGTTTCATTTTGAGTGCCGTACTGCACCGTCACTAAAAAGTTTATGGCTGTTCTTTTGGAGTCTTGTTGAGTAAAAAGGTTCAGACTTCCTACCCCTACTCTTTGAAGCTGCATAGACACAACAGGTTTAGATCACAACCAGTTGGAAAGTGATGCAATAGTTAATATTACTTGTAAAATTAATAAAAAAATAGATATGATGGGAAAGTGTTTAAGAGGCAGAAACCAGACAGATGCCCTCTCAGTCTGTAGTAAACCTGTTGACATTGTCCCCAATCCACTTAATGCATTTCAACCCAGCTTGACATGTGACTTCAGACTAGAACATTACCCTGAGAGCTTCCATTATTGTCATTTTGTTTTATTTAACACAATGTGCTGTTTTGTAATTCAAAGCCACTGTCGGGCTGTCTGATGTGTGAACAAATGGATTTGTTGTCGGCTTTGATCCTGCTCAGGATAATACTGCTTTTAACCTCTATCAATTATGCCTAGAGTCTCTTCCCATTTGCATATTCTAATTATCTCCGCCAGGAGTAAATGAGATTGGTTATGTGTGTGAATTAGAGACATTAAAATAAAAATAAAATGAGACATTTTCTGTCCTGGGAGCAGAAGCACAGTATTTACAATAGTAAATTGACTTTGTTTTTAAGGAATAACTTCAGCGACAGTCAAAACGCGTTGGGCATATTTCAAGCAACCCTAAATGCAACAAGGAGAAATATGCATAAACTCCAGACTCCATTGACAAAAACAGTAATTTTACCTCGCAGAACAAAAAAATCCAAACTAACCCTTTTTAGTTATTTCCAAACCTACACCGCTAACGTTGACTCAGCTAGCAGTGCTAGCGTTCACATTATTCATAACCTTATTGATTAGCTTACTGTTGTAACCTACATCACTGCTTTTTGCTAACGGCTAAACGAGTGTTTCCATTTGAAAACCGCAGAAAAGAACCCAGATGGACTAATTTAATATACGTTTCCAGCCTTGGAGACATCTGTCAATATTTAATAATATTTCAGGATCATAAATATCCTGTATTGAGAACACAGCGTACAGTGATCTTCCTCCTCCTCCTCCTCCTCTGGGCTACCAGGTATGAATATAATAACAGCCAAAGTTAATTACTGTTACCGGAGCTCCCATGCATCATGTCTCCACTCCTGTTAATACACATCCAATGCTCCACATTATATTCACAGATATCAAAATGCAGAATGCTGGCTGGAAGCTGAGCTTGCCTGGTTATTAAATCTTACTGTATTGTCTTACATTGGATCACATAAAAACATAACACAGAGGTTACTGCTGAAGACACCATCCTATCTGTGTTTTATACCCATGATTTACTGTGGTAGTGTTTGCCTGGATAGATCGCTGCAATGTAATATTGGTTGTTTATGAACATGCACTTGTAATAGTTTTGTCTATAAGCCTTGGATCAGCACAGTATGTAACTATGGGTGTGAATCAAAGGTTAGACAGGTTACACGTTCAATCTGCAGTCTAAATTGGTGGAAGGAGTCCAAACTCAGGCCCGACACCTTCATTTATGTGGCACATGAGTTATTTTAACACTAAAAGTTTATATCTTTGTTCTATACCGAAAGCTTTGCCAGTCAGTGGTGGCAAATGTGAAGTTACCATCGATGGTGTGCAGCAAAGATAGAGACTCTGGAAAATTGCATTGTATAATATATAAGGAAGTAGTGTTGTTACGGCTGTATGTGTTTTCTGTGCTGTTGTCCCTGTTACCTCTCCAGTAGCTCTGCCCAGGTGTGCTGCACTGCTCATCAAGGTTGTGGAAGGAAGTGCTTAAAAAGCTCCTGTGCCATCAGCAGACGGGAGAGGCTTCTGGTGTGGAGACTGCTGGTTCTGGTGCTTCTCAGCCTATGATTTTTTGCACGGTCTTGTTCGTATTTATTTGTTAATAAATCCTATAGGATTTGAGTGTTTTAAAGGTGTCTTCTGTGGTTGATTTGGGTCAGTTGTTGGAGTGTTGTTTGCCCCAATAGGGCTGCCCAAGGGTGGGCGTTAACAGTCTGCACAAGAGCCGCCCGGCTGGGTGTTGTGATGGTGTCGTGGGGGGGAGATTTGGGCCTTTCTGTCTGAAAGTGATGCACAATGTTGAGACACATATCTAGAAATGTTGATATTAAACATATTTGAAACTGGGTCGTCTGAAAAACAAGATAGGAGATTTATCCTCCTTACGTGAGTGCATATAATGTAGAATGATCTGATTGGCATGCAAGTAGCACACTGTATGTAAATCCTGTGGAGCCTCCGGTAATATAATGTGTAATGTGACTGCATTGCAGGGTCAGTTTGTGAAGTGTCTGATATCTGACATGAAAGGCTGTTAGACCTCCATATAATATATGCATACTTGCTCTCTCAGAACTTCACCACACAGACTTTGTTATATATAACTGGAGGTGGAATTGGAAGGGACGCATCACTGATGTGAGTCCTCAGTGTGATCAGAGAAGCAGCTTTTAACTGAGATCTGATATCAGATCCATGAGTCTGAAGGGTTATCAAACACCACAAGACTGCACAGCAGTTTATATTATGGTCTGGGTGAATACTTGGCTTTGATTGGCTGCTGGGTGTCATTCAAAGTGTTGATCTAGAAACAGAACAAGATATTCTCGCTGGTTATTGTCGGTTCTGTACCAGACATAATGGTCCCCACATTAAGCTGCAACCTCACAGTCATTGCAGCGGTCTCTGAGTAGCAGTCACCGGAGATAACCTCCTGACTTAGCAGGAGTGGGCTAGGAATAAAGATCATATCTTTTAATTAAACTTTCACTTAGTCGAGAGAGAGGGAAGAAAACACCTACGGTCTTCATTCTGCACCCGTCCTTGGTATTTTATATCTTGAGGAATTTTATGGTTGGCCAAACCTGTAGAATTTACATTGCGTTGGCAGATTTAGAGCTGCTGGGGTGTTTCATAGTGTCTCATAACATTACCAAGCATTTGCTGAGAAGCTCCAGAGCAAATGAAAATACTTTTGCAAGACAGTGCAGCCTTTTGTCTTTCCTTTATCACATCTGACAGGTTGTCAGATCAGAAGAGTGAAAGTCCAGCAGTCGGTTTTATATCTCAATCTTTTCTGGAATGCCATATCCACTGTGTCTGATATGTGCTGGGTTGCTTTTGTCAAAGGGGTTCCTAGTTTGCAACATACTTCTAACTCTTTGGAGTTGCACTACCTGTGTTTCTGCTAATTTGTTTTGATGTTTCACAACTTAATACCCACAGCGAGCATGATGTTCAAACTTTAAAGTGCTGTTAATCTCTGCAAACCCCCCCGTTCGTCATTTGAGGCTCCTCAGTGTAATTCTGTGTGACAACCAAGAAGACACGCTTTGACAATAATGAAGTGTAAGTACAGCAGAGTGTTTCCTCTGGACTGCTCTGCTCCTCATTCTTCACTTCCAGCAACTCCATTAATCACAGGCAATTAGACAAGTACTTTCTCGCCTTATTATTCATTTGATCAAAGTGTGCAGCAGTGTTCACCTTCAAGAAATAGGACTGGCTAAATGCAACACATATATTCCTAGTAAACAACATAATTTTGCAACTTAAGATCCATGTATTGTAACGTATTTAGATTTTCCCCATGAGAGCCAAGGCCGACAATGCTGATATCAGTCCGTCTATTCAGCCTGGTTTCACCAAATAGTGTATGAATGACACGGCAATTTGTAAGCCATTTCACGCCATGTAGTCTGTACCGACTGCAATGTAAACGTGAATATGCTGCGCTCAGAGCTACTGTAGTGACGTAGAATAAAAAGTGAGGAAAAACTGCTTACGGTGGGAGGGGATGGGAGGTGGATGGGAGGTGGTCCAACAAACACAGGACTGTAAACAAGGAGGCCGGCGTTGGTGTCCCAAAGTGTTGTTGAGTTATTTTGAAGTGACGTTGGTGATGTTTTTCGTACTGTTTTTACGTTGTTTACATACGTATTTTACTTAGTTTACGTACGTACTTTAAGCCCAACCATGATGTTTTTCCTAAAACTAACTGTTTGTTGCCTAAACATAACCGTGACCATTTCACGATAACAACGTGGAGTTAAACAGAGGTGTGGACTCGAGTCAAATTTGATGACTTTAGACTCGGCTTGACAAAATCAAAAAAACTTGCAACTCGACTTGAACTTTAACACCAGTGACTCGTGACTTCACCGGAGGTAACTCTGACAGCGTCGGAGATGTTGACTTTATTTATTTTTTGAGAGATCCTTTACTGATTTGTTTGGTAAGAGGATTTACTCGTGGGGGAACAAACTGAATTTGTCCAACTCAATTAGAATTTGTTGTTAATTGGTGATTCCCTGAAAATTGGTGTTTTTTTGTTGAACTCTTTATTTTTGGTGAATATTATTGGGACTTACATTTAATTCCCAAGATCCACTTTGTTTGAACCAATCCGAAAAGATCCAATCGTGTTGCAGGATAAAACCACGAAGAACTATTAACTACTAACTTTACGTTACTGAGCGCCAGTTGGCGAGTTTTAGGACTCGAAACGGTATGGTATTGAGGATATTGAGGATGTTGTTGATGTTTATTAGGATATTCATGATGATGATGATGACGTTGTTGATATTGTTAATGATGATGATTACCAAAAAAAAAAAAATCTGCTTCTATCCACCCTGTGCGTTGCCTCTGTGCACCGCCTGTCCGCATCTGTGTCCGATCGGACTTGAAGCTGTTGTTGGATCTTACTCACGTTGTTCCCTCCTACTGTATCTATCTAGATCCTTGCGTGTGTTGAACGAATTCTCAGATGTACGTCTCTTTGGACAAAAGCGTCTGCTAAATCAAATTATAGAATTGTTCCACACTTCTCCTAACTTCTTTCTGTCTTGTGTTTGTAGCAGCAGAGCTCACAGTTCTGTACTTTTTGTGTTAACACTTACACTGTCTTGTTGCTTCCCGTATCCCCAGACACCTACAGGGTTGTAACAGTGGCTAACAAGCATGTATAATTGAACATTACACACATTTCTCCGTAGTCCCGTATGTTGGGAGAAGATGTACAACTTGATCAATCAGTCTATCGATGGCAGAGTTTTCCTTTGAGTGTACCTCAGAGCAGCAGCAGCACACCTATTTCACTTGACTGTGTTTCAGTCGCTGCTAAAGAACACCTCTGTTTGTTTTACAGTTGCAGCACTCGTTGCTCAACTTCGAAAATCACTATCTCCTCCTGGCTGAGGATAAACTCTGCTGACAAGTGTGACCACAATTAAGAGGCGGTTGTGTCCCAGCAGATAGTGCCAAATGAGCAGATATTGGAAAGAGTTGGAAACGCTGCACTGCTGTATTTTCAGTCTTAGTGCTTTTCAAACTGTACTCACTCATTAGTATTCCTGCCTTGCTCAGTGCTTGTGTCTTGTGGGAGGCCTGAAATTAGATTGCCCCGTCTTCCGGAGTGGGCTTACTGCAAAGTTCCCGAGAATCCATTTTACACACACAGCGTACTGTAAGTCGCTGGAAATCAGCGGTGTTGTGAAAAATTCAGTTCTGGACTGACAGGTCTGAAAATGCCATTTAAAAAGTCTTTTGCTATCCCACGGCGATGTGGGAGAGCTAGCAGCTGCTCAGCATCTCTTAGTCAGAACCTCCCCGGGTATTTAGAAGACAAGTCAACAGCTGAAATGTCGCTATCTGGTTCAAGTTAGATTCGGACTATTATGGAGCACAAAACGGCGACGCAGTCTGGTAAAAACAGCAAGTGGTGAATGGATAATTCCACGAGCCAAGAATAGCGTTTCACAGGCCAGCTGGATTCGTCCGTGCTTGTTAAAATGCCATTCGGTGCTGGGAGGAAAGTTGAGAATGTGCTCAAATATTTCATTTAAAAAAAAAAGGCAGGTGGAGTCTGAATATGGTGCTTTTGAAAATCACTGTTTCTGGGATGAAGAATGTGCTTATCGAGTAAACTTTCATTCTGAGAATCTTATTTAAATGCAAGAGGGGTAAGAAGCACTGAGTGAAACCGAGGAGCAGAAAGAAGACAGACGGAGGGAGAATTGTTAATCATTAGTCCTTCTCTGGCTGCAGCCGCACTACTTTTCCTGAAGTGCATAATAATAAAATCATTTAAACCAGTAAACCTGCAGGTTGGGACCCAACAACGAGATGAATCTGGTTGGATGCGAGATACTTTTTGAACTTTTCTCTAATCTTTTGTTTCTTTCTTGTGAATTATTGTAGTTTTACCCTTTCAGAAAACTCAACGCTTCTATTGGAGGAATTATACACATGCAACCTATGACGAGGGGTCGCTAAATGATACTGTCATATTAAAGGGTCACAACAAAACCCATGTTTTAAGCTAAAAAGGATAATAATAATAATGCATTTTATTCATAGGCGCCTTTCAAAGCACTCAAAGACACCTTACAGACACAGTTAAAAACAAGCTGCAATGTATCAAACAGTAAGATACAATAATAAGTAAATAAAATAACTAGTTATAAAATCTCCATCAGTGCAAAAGTCATTAGAGACGGAATCAGACTGAATATGCCAGTTTAAATATGTGTGTTTTAAGACGGGATCTGAAGGTGGAGAGAGAGTCATAGTTTATTCTTGGCATCCCCGGGGATCCCAGTCGCCCTTCTATGTTAAATATGTTGGTAGGATGAGGGTGAGCATTGTATTCACAAAAGCAACTGCTGAGATCTGGGAACATGGTGACATTTGCACAACGAAGTAGAAACACGAGCAGTCAGATGGTCAGAGATGTTGTAGTTGATCCAGATGATCTAAACCACTGTACGCATGAGGAGATAAAACTGAAAGTGAGAACAAACCAAACGTGTGTGTGTGTGTGTGTGTGTGTGTGTGTGTGTGTGTGTGTGTGTGTGTGTGTGTGTGTGTGTGTGTGTGTGTGTGTGTGTGTGTGTGTGTGTGTGTGTGTTTGTGTGTGTGTGTGTGTGTGTGTGTGTGTGTGTGTGTGTGTGTGTGTGTGTGTGTGTGTGTGTGTGTGTGTGTGTGTGTGTGTGTGCAAGCAAACAAGAGTTTGTCTGACTGCTCATATTTCTCGACCTGTCGGACTTCTCAGAGTTATCGCTGCATTCTCAGATCTACTAACCACTAACTGAGAACAATCTTACTATTGCTGTTAGAAATGATGGACAGAATTACAAAAATAAGATTGAAGTTGTAATAAAACAGCGGTAAAATATTAAATCAAAATGAATAATAGTCATTGCAGAAGAACTGTGAGTGAATGTGTTTGTCTGTATGAGGCCGGGGCAGCAGAGCAGCAGAGCAGCCGGCTGGCAGACACGCTGCTTCCCTCGCTCGCGGCCAACATTGATCTTTGTCAGAGCCGAAGAAACTCTCATTGTTTCCGAGAGAGGCAGTCCATTTGTTTTTGAAGCCCCGCGCATACTCAAGACCACAGAGGGCAGATTTAAAAGGCAACCCATAAACTCACAGAAGATGGAAGTGTGCATTTGTGTGTGTGGGTGGATTATGTGGTCAAATGGAGAGGAAGTCAGTCATTGTTTGACTTCAAGGGAAGTGGAAAACCAGAGGGAGAGTGTGGTGAGAGGTTTGCTGTTGAGGACTGAAGTGAACTCAAGTTCGTCGTGTAAATCATCTTTATTTTATCCGTATGGAAGTTGCAAAACAGACTCATACATAAAAATGTAACAGCAAAGACCCATTTTTACTTGCAAGAAAATTTAGTTTAAAACCTTGTATTTGAAGCTTAAATAAAACAGCCCAGTCACACAGCAGATCGTGAAATAGTCACAAAATTTAATGATTAGTGTACATAGACACGAATTTTACATATTTTTTGTGATGTAATCCACGTAGTTGTGACCGGGAAGTATAGAGAGCGTGACTCAACACTGAAAGCCAATCAATCAGAAAACAGAATGAAATTGCGATTTTAAAAAATGTGCGATTAATTTGCGATTAATCGCAATTAATCTATGGACAAACATGCAATAAATCGCGATTAAATATTGTAATCGATCAAACCGTGAATCAGCTCATAATGTCGTCACTGATGTTACTCATCACACATTCAGACCAAAGTCACATAACTGTCTGTATCCTGATGTTATTACTGACAGAACCAATGACCAGAGCTTAGCTCTCCTTTAAAGGACCCATCTCACTTTCTTATTATGGGGTGTAATGATGTTTGCAGTCACTGCTAACTGGGTTTAGACTTTTATTTGTGTAGTCCGATGATGGTCCCCAGAGCGGCCTGCCGTACATGATGGTTGAGCATATATACTATGAGCTCATCTGGGTTAAAAACAAATGACAGTGCTCCTCCGAAGTGACTATGATGTTAAATTACTGAGCTTGAAGGCGACATTTTTAAAATCAACTATCGACCGTTTTCTGGGTCGTCCACTGCAAGGGATCATCTGTTAAACAGTTAGAGCTGCCTCTGACCCTCTGGCTGTACTCAGATAATGTGCTGTCACACTGCGTATTGCTCTGGTAAAACGTCAGAGTGCACCTCCAGAAAAGAAACAACAAACACCCAGAGAGAGAAATATGACGAGGAAATCGTATCTGAATCAAAAGCTAGCGTGCTCCGCTGACATTTCAGCAACAATCAGCCTACAACCTCTGAGAAAACTCACTGTCAAATGTCTTCCCATCAATTTCACTGGTGCAGAAAAAGGGATGGGGATGTTTGAGGGGGAAGATGACATGTCCCTCGCAGACTGGCTGTGAAATACCTCAACGAGAGCTGGGAATCTGCAACGGCATGACTAATCACATTTAATTAGAATGCATCACAACCACATACACATAATTTGACTGTTTCAAAACAGGAATGTTTAGGGGGAGCAGAGGAGCTGCTGCACAGCATCCAAACAACATCCAAAGGAAGTGTCTACTGACAAGACAACAGCCAACAGCGGAGTTAATCATGTCTTCCAATTTACAACAGAACTAAGATAACTCTTCTGTGGTAGATGCAGATGTGAAAGGTGAACTTAGGACTCCAGAAGACACTAACAGAAACGATATATACGCCGGTGTGACAGTGGAGAGAGAGAGAGGACCCGCCTAGCTCCCTAGTCTGTCCCAGCAGCAGAATCAGCACCATGGACAGCTCCATGGTGCACAGGCCTGACATACCCATATCAACAAGTCCTCCAACCCATGCAACCACATATCAATCAATCAATCAATCAAACTTTATTTATATAGAACCTTTCAAACAAGCTAAATGCAATTCAAAGTGCTGTACAGACGATTGACAAAATGCGGAATGTTAAAAATGGACCTAGAGACCAATGCACACCAAAACAGACAACACAAAAGTTCCTCAAATATGAAAGCAACCAAAGATGGGCATCCAAAATAAGAAAAGATAAATAAAAAACAAGGAAATAACAATAAAAATAAATAAATAAATAAATAAAAACCGTGAAACTACACAAAGTAAGCAGATGGTATTAAACAATAAAATTCCAAAATAGTAAAAACAAAGGGGTAAAACAAACACCATATAGATGATGATAAATAAAATAAGTATAAACAATAAAACCATAACATTTTAAAATTATAAAACACTACATAAAAGCCAGACTAAATAGATGGGTTTTTAGTTTATGTTTAAAAATATCAATGTTTTCAGCTCCTCTCAGTTCCTCTGGAAGTTTGTTCCAGCAGCTGGGAGCGTAATGGCTGAAAGCAGCATCACCAAAAGTTTTTGTTCTGCTTTGCGGAACAACTAAAAGGGAAGAGCCGGAGGATCTGAGGGGCCTTCCTGGTTCATAAACCAAAAGCATTTCTGCAAGGTAGTCATAAGGACATATAGGTCGATTGTTCCTACCGTCTAATACGACCCTCAGGAGCGTTTCCTTAATTAGCGCCCGTACTGGTGGCAGGAGATCAACACGTCCTCACACCTAAACGTAACGGTCTCAGTTTTAAACATGTGGTTAACGTTGTGAAACGGCCCCAGTTTGGTTGGGTTTAGGCAAAAAAAAATTGGTTAGTTTTAGGAAAAGATCACAATTTGGGTAAAAAATAAGTAAATTAAGTAAGTAAGTTAAATACGTTACGTATGTGACGTAAGCTAACTATGTTATGTAAGTTAAAGAGGACCTATTATGCTCATTTCCAGGTGCATATCTGTGTTTTGGGGTTTCTACTAGAACAAAAAACGTTTTCTCATACCGGCTGTGCTGCAGAACCTCTTTTCACTCTGTCTGAAACGCTTGGTTTTGTGATTATCATAAAGTGGGCATGTCTGTAAAGGGGAGACTCGTGGGTACCCAGAGAACCCATTTTCATTAACATATCTTGAGGTCAGAGGTCAAGGGATCTCTTTGAAAATGGTCATGCCAGTTTTTCCTCGCCGAAATTTAGCCCAACTTTGGAGCGTTATTTAACCTCCTCCTCTGAAAGACGGTGAAGTCGGTCGGGATCGCGGAGCCTCAGAGGGTTAAATACCATTATGTTTGTTTGGTGTGCTGCAAGCTCTTTCTATATTTTTGATCTCTCTTACATTTCCTGTGTGTGACCCCATTTAATTATCCTGCAGTGCAGAAAGTTTGTGACTTAACTTGTGTTTAACAGTATGTCAAGATCTGAAGATGATTAAATCATGATCAGCAAAATAGAATAAGATACATGGTTTTATAACTGCAAATAGCAGAGATCATGAATCAAATCCATTTAGAATGAATACGTTTATTTCATTAAATTATATTTTTTTATTTTAGTAATAAGGAGTGAAGAAAAGCGTGATTGATAAATAAAAGTTCAATAAGGAGAGATCAATTGGAAGCGTAAGATGACATTATTGATTCAACAGAGAAGGACTTTGGCAATTAGACTGCATTGATGTGATGCATCTTCAGTAAGCATAGCCCCATGAACAGGAGAATCCCCAGGAATGATGATGGGGAGCGGAAGGATTGTGCATCATCAGAGGTCTCAAAGACAAAACGACAGAAACACAGTGATATAGAAAGATATGGTGACGCCAGAGATGAATGAAAGGGATTTTGACAGCATCGGAGAGCGGAGGTGATTGAAGTGATTGAGTAGATTGAAGCGAAAAATTCCTAACAGACCGAGACGTGAGAGGGAACGGAGCTTCATTAAAATGTCTGTAAGTCGTGGTTAACATGACTGACACAGAACAAACCTGAATAGCATTTTCCACTTCTGCTGTGACAGCCATTGTAACCGGCACACCACATTATAACGGTGCCAATAGATTTTCATAACAATGGATCACCTTGATTATGTTTCATAAGCTGGATTTGACTCCCTCACCCTTCTGGCACTTTGTATTCAGTTTGTAATGAGGGGGGGGGGCTTTGTCTGCTAAACTGAACGGATCAGTCCAATTATAGGAGTTCCTTGTGAGGCCATCTAAATGTGTATCAGAGACGTATATTGATGAGAAGTGAAAGCCAATTGGATTTGTTCCATTGCGACATCCAGCGCCCAGCAGCAGAGCTACGCCTCCGCCATTTTGGACTGAAAGCGACTAACTATAACTAATATATGACAATAGAATAGAAATAATTTAGTGTTACAAAATGTCCTGTGTAACTATTTACTTACATACTTATTTATTTATTAAACTTTTTAGCCCAGCTGCTTCCCAGAGGAGCAAAAAGTGAGCGATGGCTATGAATGGAAGTTAGAAAAATCCAGTATTTTAAGAGAAATCTCAATCTTTTTCATGTCAAGGATCCAAAATGGAGTCCAGTAGACCACAGACCATAGATGAATTTAACTCCATTAAATCCTGTTGATGTCATGCTACTAGCACTACTAGCTATTGGCCGATAGCCGGTTGTTTGGGAACAGAGACGTTAATACATCACATACCGATGTTTGGGCGATAAATCGGTACATCCCTAATCAATAATGCTCAAATCAACCAGAAATGTGAAGAACCTTTAAATGTGTCCTATGCTGCTCCTGAACTAATGTGAACTTTGAAACTGAAACTTTTAAAACCTACTGATCAAAGTCACATCTGAGTGTTTCTGACATGGAGTTAAGGGGAACTTCTTGGACGTATGCTTCTCTGTGTTTTGTCAGGGGATTCGGGACAGACAGCCGTTTTGGCAGAGGCCTTGATAATGCTAATGAATTTGGCCCAGTTCCCCTGGTCAGCTTCCAGGAGAGTAGAAGTGTACCTGTTAAGGCCTCAGGCTAAACTCTACACTGGTGACAAACTATCCCCATCTGTCAGACCTGCTGCTCCCTACCTAATTTATCTTACATATATTTTATCAAGCAGTATTTAAAACTATAATGCATGGAGATAGAAGACAGTTAAAGCTAGGGTAGGCACTTTATTTGTTTTCATTATTGGGCAACAATTCCATAATGATATTGTAATTCAAGTGGTAAATCAGGGTTTACAGAATTTAAAAATACAGCTCTCCTCCTGCAGCTCTCCTCTTGTACACATTAAGTTGGGTTTATGGTCGCCGTAGTGAAGGTGCGCGCGCCATAAATTTACGCCATCACGGCTTTCGCATCGTGCTCAAAGGCTCCACAAGTTGTCGCGGTGCATGGTCGTGCACATCTGAATTTTTGCAACTACGTGCCCACTGTGATTTCAACATGGACGCCTTCGAGGGTTGGCCTGTACAGACATCTCTACAGCATTGAGAGACCACAGGGACAGTCACATTTCATTATATTCTTGGAACAACACACTGAGGAAAGAAGAGGCTTTTTGCCGCAGGCTGTGGAAGAATATGAGAGATTGCTTTGTAAAAGCTAAAAAAAGGTTTCATGGAATATGGAATATTAAAATTCCCCTTCAAGGAAAAAATGTATACATAAAAATCAGGCTGCGGGTATCAGACTTCCCAAAGAATAAAGCAGAGAAAGCTGCTCTTTTGTACATAGTTTTATTTACGTAACATTCTTCCGGTAACGTCCGTTAACTTCTTGATTATCCACAGACTATTTTGTTTCTACGCCCCCTGGCGTTTCGGAGCATACTGCAACGAACAACGCGCTGAGCATAAACGCCTCTGTGCATGCTCTAACGCGTGAGCAGTGCCTTGCTTAACTACTGCGTATCTCACGCGAGAGTTGTCCACACTGGCAGCGTTGCTGCTGTTGCTGCTGCTGTCAGCCCTTTTTTTCTACATAGAATTTGTCTTTCATAAAGGCCATTTCATTTCATTATACATGTCATTTATATTCATTTTAGACAGAAGAAGATTAAGAACCGCGTGTGGTAATTTGTAAATAATGGTAACAATCCACAATTAAAACCCCGTACTTTATTCATTCATGGAGCCGTGCAAGTCACTGCAAATATCTCAGAATAAAAGCCTTGCGTTAACAAATGAAGGAATTCTGTCCACAGAAAAAAGTCTGGCCCGGGCTTTAGACTCCATCTACGCAGGCCCCTGTAATTTGGTATTTAGTTGCTCAGACTCCTGATTGTCAGATTCTTCGTGAAAATTCTGCTTTTGAAGCAGACATTAGACCCAACAGCAGTGTTTCTAGCTCTTTGGCTAGCAGGACAGTACTTGGCACGGGAGATTAACTAACCCTGCAGCCCTACAAACAAGCAAAGCTTTTTAACGAGAGGGCTTTACGATATAAAAAAACAAAGGTTTGTGAGCAGTTGCTTTCCAGCAAACTCAAAGAGGACATGCTGGTGTTACAAAGATAGATCTCAGTATACGGCTGAAGAGCCCTGTAAAATCAATACTGCAGTTAATCACTATGAGCCCCTCTTTTAGCACTCTCCACATTCTGATGACGAGGCAAACAGCACAACAGACAATACAGCACTTCTGGGATTCTCAGACACTGAGAGGCAAATAAAAAAGACCAATATCGCAAGTGTTGTACTTGACAAAACAACACAGGGGTGGAGCCCTCGGGTGGCCGGGGCAGTAATTTTACTTTAACTATCCCAGCCTGTCCCTGGGAACATTTGGCAGCGGCTACAGAGCAGCCAGACGCTTCCAGGCATCGTTTTCAGAGCATCCAGCAGCTCTTTGTATTAGTTTTTCAACCCCTCCGGCTATTATTAGTGAGCTTCAGCACTGCTGTTTGCTCAGTTGTATACAGATACTTAGGAGCCTGAGGGGGTTAGGGACAAACTGATGGGACAGCTACAAGGAGGGAGATAGAAGTGGATGCAGAGGGAAGTAGGAAAAGCAGCACACAGTAGAGGGCCTCTAGGATGAGATTCTCACAGGATTATAGTGTGATGTAGAGCAGACTGCTCTGCTGCAGAGTATATACTGTAAATATACTGTAATCTGTAAAGGGAGGAGGTGAGGGTGCACCGATGGGTTCATTTCCTCTCCTACCGACTATCAACTTTGGTTGCTTTTAACCATGACTAACCTTAACCAAGTATTTGTTTTCAACGTAAACAATGATCTTTCTGTAACTTTTAAGGATACAAATTATCAGAAAAATTAACACTTGAACATCAGCGTGATGAGAACTACCTAAAATGACAGAAACCATTTTTGGGGAAAAGTTTATTTGATGTGTACTTTGACGTTTTAGTTTGGCCCATGTCCCATCCGCTAACATGGAGGAGGCGGGATTTATGACCTATACTGCAGCCAGCCACCAGGGGGCGATGGAGAGGCGAGAATCGAGCTTTATATCCAGTCCTTCGTTGAACTTTAAGAGGTTTTCCGCAAATACAAAAGGATGGATGTGGACAAACAGTGGCAAAAACTGCAGTGACACATTTTCCCATTTTTGCCTCTGCTGGCCTACATTAGGTCTCAGTGAGAGACCGTCAATATCTCTCATCCTTATTCTCTTCCAGTGTTTTGGCAGAGCTGCTGAGCTGCTGAGCTGCTGAGCTACGGTCGCTGCGTCCACAGGGGGCCGACGGGCGAAGCAGCAGTAATGAGCAGCACAGCCTCTCTTCTCTCCGCTCCAAATTACCCCGCCGAGGCCGGGCGAGGGGAAGGACGGGAGGAGGAAGACACCGCAGGCACAGTCATGCTCGTTGAACCACTCAATCACCTCACATTAACATCTTCAAACTCAGCGATGGCTTCTGGAGAGCTCCGCACAAATGGTGCTTCTCGGCAATTAAAGGCGTGCTTGTGGAGAGTTGACAAACTGAGGCCTCCTCACTGAATTACTTATTGTCTATTGCTCTAATTCCCGTCCAGTAATCTAATTCCACTGACTTTGCTTCGTTTCTATTTTATCTACATATTAATTATCTGGTATGAACTAGATTAATTTGTTTTCTCATCTTCTAGTGTGTCCCAGCATCGTCCTATATACCCTTACCAAAAAGAAGTGTATTAGTATACTTCTTAGACAGTATACTTTCATGTACTTATCAGAGATATACTTTACAAAAGTGTACTTAAGTATACTTGGCTCATACTGACAAGTATACAGAAAAGTCTAAGTATATTCGGTATATAGTCCTACTTGTACTTAATCTTTTGATCGAGATATACTTAAGAAAAGTATAAATAAGTATTCTTATTCAGACTCTACTACTGTACTTGCAGTATCAACACTAAAACTAGTATAGTTTACTGAGAGTATACTTTAAAGTGCAGTTTCATAAACTATACAGTGGGCTACAAGTATATACGAGTATACTTGTAGTATAAATAAACGATTAAACTAGTAGATAACTGAAAGTATACTTTAAAGTGTACTGTCATAAACAAAACAGTGGGCGACAAGTATAAAACTAGTAAAATATCAGTATACTTGTAGTATAGTTGCAGTACAAGGGGGGGGAGAGAAAGAGAGAGAAGCGAGTGAGCAGCGTTAAAGTTAAAAAGTTAAAAACTTTGACCTGATGGTTTTGTTAGATGATAAGTCAGGAGATCTCCAAAGTATTTCAGCGGTTTATTTCAGTCTAAAGTGGACAGAGAGACGTCTAATATCTACCCAGTGAATGAAATGTGTTTTGAAAAGACTGCCGGTTGCTTCAAACTATTACATTTTCTGAAAGTTCGTACAGTTTTACAATAACACTGGATATGGAGTGGGTGGATGAATGGTGCTATTTCCTGATAAGCTCTCTCACCCGTATTTTGTTTTCTGGTATTACTTTTTACTGCAACAGTTTTGAAGTGAGTCCTCTGAGAGATACAGTCTGTACAGGATCAGACATTTGAAAAGGATTACTCCAATGTTGAAAAATGTTCAAGGAGGATTCTCATACATCTCTCTCACCGCTTCGCTCTTTTACAAGATACAATAAATGCCTTTTAATAGTCTTCTCCTGCGTTGCAGCAGGAAAAGGTCAGGAGTAAAAATTCTGCCTGACACCGGAGGTTTTTGTGGGGTAATTTAAAGACACGTCAAGAAAGACCTTTTGCCTGGTGAGCGGAGAAACGTTCCATATTTATGACGCCTCCGTCTGAAGGGTATTAGAGGAATAAGTGAGAGGGTGCTCTCTGAGTTGTAAAAGAAGAGATGTGCTTATACCTCGGTGGCTCCGGAACAGCTCGGGATCACGAAGCCGGAGAGGATCCTGATTCACACACTGAAGGGAGCTCAGCGTGCAAGACAAGTTGAACATGTGGATAAACAAGAGTGAGATCTGAATCAATACAGCATCATGCCCCTTGATAACAGCTAAAAAAAAAAGCTTCTCTGCTAGCTGTCAGTGAATTTCAGACCGACTCTGAGGACCTGAGAGTGTTGGAGCTTTGACATGTTAGTGAGCTCGGTTGTCTTAAAGGAGAAACTGCTCTAAAGCTTTGGGAATCAGTAGTTTCTGTAGCTGTCTGTGCTCGATCAGCCTTAAATTATGGATCAGTAAAACATCTTTCTGGGGAAACTTCACATTCACATTCTGTTTGAAGCATTTAGGTGGACGGGCTCATGTTCTCAAGTCCGGACTGACCTTCCAAAAGCAAAAGAATGAAACATGATATCTGTTCAGTGGAGCCTTTCAGGACGTTCTGCGTCAGTGATGGTTGATCTTTTGGGTTACATCACAATATATTCTTTTCAGTAAAAAGATGGTAGAATATAACATTCAGTCTGTTGCTCTTTTCCAAACTTAATTCAAGATTTATTGAAGAACTTTTAAGAAACGTTTGACAGTAATCAGTGTTGAGTACTGCTGTGAGGTTTACGCTGCCTGGTTTATGCTTTAAGGACTTTTCAGTTTTATCGCCTAATTTAAAACATTTGTTGAACATTTGCGTTAGAAAAGCAATCGAAAAGTAATGGAAGTTACATTACTTTGTTCAGTAATTAAAGTATTTCTGGTATTTATTATATTTTAACAGGGTAACTAGTAATCTGTAACCTATTACATCTCTGAAGTAACCTTCCGAACACTGATTAGAAGTTATTACATCTGAAATTATGACCCGATTCCAAAGAAATTTCAAACAGGTTACTTGCTAATTATCACCTAATTAACATGAATTTTGTGGAACTGTAAAGTGAAGTGTTAAAAAAAAAGATCATTACACTCAAAGACAAGTCACATGACACATACTGGCCATTAATAACAAATTTATTACAAAAGAAAATATAAGTACAGTTAAATAAAAATGTTTGAAAGGGGACTCATGTTGCTGTGTGTGGCACTTTATTATATTTAATAATAGAATATTAATAATGTTATATTATATATAATAGTACATCTTGCTGTGTTTTTATCTGCAGGTGACAAGCAGCGGCTAAATATGTCAAGGCTGTTTTGGCACAAACATTATACAAAAATGTTTTGAAGTGATGCAGCTGCCCACGTTTGTGTTTAAATCATTTTATTATCGATATTAAAGTAATCAATACCAAATGAGTAAATTGTGAGTATCGATCCGCCCGTCCTTAGTCCATCATAAAAGTAGTGAACCTGAATGACCCTCACTGTTTGAAAAGTCCTTGTTGAAGAGTGAAGAAGTGACCTCTCACATCTGGGAGAACCTCGGGAGACAATTTCAAACTGTCTGCTCAAGAAATCAGGATTGAACACTCGTTTAGCTCCTCCAGATCGGCCCCTGTGGGCTCTTAAATCTAGCAGACTGATTAGAGTCTCTCGTTGTTTCATGCATGCTTAATAGTTTCGTTGTCAATAAACGTCCACAGACTTGAGTTAGTGTCTGCTCAGAGAAGCACCAGCTTTCTTTCTCACTGCTCATCTTTAAGAGCAGCTTTATTTTTTTCAGCTGCGTCAGGCAGTTTTGGTTCTTTTGCAGCACCAAGCGGAGCCTGAGATAAGTGTTTCTGAAGATCAAATCAGGTTGAAGAATAGGGACGCAGTAGTTCGGACATTAAAAACCAAACCTGGACAAACGCAGCTGTGTGCAGAGAGTTGGATTTGACTGCTGTGTCAAGACGAGCAGCTGAACCGCTGCCTGATCACTAATTACTGAATAGTCTCAGATGACTGAACACTCAGTGATCCCTCTGATGCATGTCTGACTCAACATTCAGACGTAATACAGCTAAAAACAATGACAACAAAGCTGAACTATTGTACTGAACTACTAACATTATTTAATCAGCTTGATACTTCATGACTTTTATTACTTAATGAGAATTTTGATCCTGATTTTGAACCACCACCCCTCCCCGATACCAAATAAGTCTATTTCTGTTAATAGACTTTCATTGCAGTTTGTTCATGGGGGTCTAACTGACTCCAAACAATGTCCCATATATACCAGTCATATACATATAAATCATGAAATATTTCCTTATTTGGTGTAATAAAAACACTTTATGGTCATTTTATTGTGTCACCTTCAACAAATGTGCAAGTCCAGTTTGTGGCAAAAGGAATACTCAATACTAATCTACATATTGGGTTATAATAAGGTCTGAATTAAAAAAAAAAAAAAAAAGTATTAAAGGGGTGCTGGTTGCTTTTGCCGTTATCTTTATACATAAAGTAGTAGAATCCAAACAATGAAATATCCAACACAGTCTCACAGCAGTTTGTGACATAGTCACGAAATTTAATCTATTTGATTCGTGTACATAGACACGAATTTCCCTTTTTTTTCTTGACGCTCAGCACGAATTTCAACAACGTATTTTTATTTATTTTAACTTAAGTACAGAAGTTACGTGACAAATAAATCAACTTTTATTTCTGGTTTCACACGGGACACGAACACCGATCTCCTGGGTGAAAGTCCTTGTTGTGTTTTTTGACCCACTCATCCACCCCGACCTCCTCGCTACGCGACGTTCGCTGCTCTTTATACTTCCCGGTTCACAATTACATGGAATATATATGAATTGATTTCGTGCTGAACATCACGAAATAAAAAAACACGGCTAAACTGAGCCCTTCCATGTTCAAGTTCACTATTCACCTCTTCTTCTTCTCTATTTCAAAGTAATTTAAACATTCAAATATCTTGTATATATTTAAAATGTTGTATATATTAATAGTATAAGATATGTAATATATTAATTATCCTGTCTTGACAAACTTTGATTCAGTTCTTTTTCCTCTTGATCAATGACCCTGTTGTCCCTGTTAATATAAAAATAAGTTTTGATATTAAGAGCGATGGCTGTCTGTATTAACCCAACTATCACTGAAAGCCTGAAAGACTATTATATTTAAAGGGGACATATCGTGCTCATTTTCTGGTTCATGTTTGTATTTTAGGTTTCTACAAGAACATGTTTACATGCTTTAATGTTAAAAAACACATTATTTTTCTCATACTGTCTGCTTGAATATACCTGTATTCACCCTCCTGTCTGAAACGCTCTATTTTAGCACATTTCAATGGAATGGCAACGGAATTGCGTTGCTAGGAAACAGCTTGGCTCCATGTTTACATCCTGTCAGCTGATGTCATTCACATACACTGCAACCGGAAATAAACTGGGACCCGTTTAGAATGTTTACGTTTAAAACTGTGAAACGGTCTAAATATTGTAGATTTGTGACATCACAAATGGACAGAAATCCTAACGGCTTGTTTCAAAAGCTCAGTTTCTGAATACAGGCTGTGTGTATTTCTCCGTGGATTGAGCGTTTCGATACTTACACACAGTATTTATTATCACTTAAACCTGCTTTATAATATAAAAGACATGAAAATCTCACTTTTTACAATATGGGACCTTTAAGAAACATGTTGTAGGTAAGTTTAAAATGTAAAACCCAGTCTTATAATCCCAAACTGTCTTTTTGATGGATGTTAACCAGCGTCTGCTTCACGATGCTGTAATGCTCTCTGACAGTAGGGCTAATGTTAGCTTTAAACTGTGCTGTTGAGGAGGCGGCCCGGAGTCTGTGCAGCGCTCGGCCCTCCCTCCGCTGTGACTGAAGCATCCTGACAGGCCTCGGGGCGCCGCCGCAGCACCGCTGACCCCTCTGCTAAAAGACGCTTTTTTTCGGTTGCGAGGATGTGCTGTCCACCGCCTGGCGATAGCACATCCGTTCCCCGCGCCTCGTCTTCACACATCTGAAGGAAAGAGCCATTTGATTTATGCCCGGCTTCCTGCACTGCTCCTCCAGCTATTATTTTTAGATGTAATTTTTCTTTACTCCAACACCGGAGCGCTACTGCCCACATATTGATTGGCCGTTCAGCTAACCACGGAGGAGTTGCTCCAAGTAGATGAGTTGAGTTATGAAAAGATATGTGGATGGAGATGGAGATGGAGATGTAGTCACAGATATCAGGCGCTGAGCTCCCTGACAGCAGCTTGAGAGGAGGTAGCTGTTGTCTGAATCCTGAAGGTCTTTCATAACAAATGGTTTTAAAACATGTTATTGAATAAATTCTATTTTTGCATAGTCATGTTTAAACATGTAAGACAAGCAGTATGACAGCCCTGCCAAGTACTGACATTTGGAAAATATAAATTTCAAATACAGATAAAACTAGAATGGCACTCGGAGAGCGCAGACCTCCGCCAAGGTGCCTGACTTTAAAAACAGATCACAGCTCCCAGCTGGCGGTACCGTGAGGTGGTCGGCTTATTATTAGCTATAGTAGTAGTATTAGTATTATTAGCTATTATTATAATTATTAGGTTCAAGACCTGCAAACGCCTCCTCGAAGAAGGAGGCGTTTGCAGGTTTTGACCATATCCTAAGGGCTACCTTTATCCATTGGTTCGCTTTATCCAGATAAGAATACTGATGTTGGTAATAACCTATATACTGTGTCTTTCCATTTGGTTGAATTATCCGGATTGCAGCAGCATATCAGTGGTTTTAGCTGGGCGGCAGTGAAATAGTCCTCAATGCATGGAAGGGAGAGTCCGTCCTTATCTTTAGATAGTTGCAGAGTCCTATATTTAAACCGGGGCCTCTTACTGTTCCACACAAACCTTGAGATCTTCCTATTCCATTCAGTCCCACATGCTCTTAAGTTTAAGGCACTTTGGTTGAAGTTTGGGAGAGATGGTGGTTTTGCTTAAACACTGAGAAAGTCAACACGTCCTGTCTCATGTCACCATTTACTTCTTTGATATTTAACCAGCCTTAATTAAACCCTGCGAGTTACAAAATCATCTTTGACTTACCCTGAGGGGACATTGTTGGAGATAAACTGTGAACGTTTCACTGATACGTTCAGTATTACATTTTTGCTGCTGCAAATGACTTCTATTATAAACAGAGCTGAATCACAACATGTCTGGTTTGAACAGCTGCTGTTATTACGATAGGCAGGACCTGACCAATCAGATACGACTAGAGACACCACTGTGGATAATAGTAGAAAAGTGTTATTACACAGATGTTGTAATATTGGTCTCTCTCCACAGTAATGTTCTCTGTGGCATTTCCCCAGATACCGGTGAGAACAGTCAGATTCTCTACAGGCAGTGGTGATAACTGTGGAAGAGAAAGGACATTTGGCACAGAACATCCTATTCTCAGGATGTGTTATAATCCTCTCTGTGACTTTCCCAGGAGCAGCAGAGTGTAAAATCAAAGGTTGGATCAAAAGTTTGGGGGTATTAAATCCTAAATAAAAAAATAAAAAAAGGGGAGAGGAGACAAAATCTTTTTTTTTTCTAATTTCTTAAACCTTGTATTTGAAGCTTTAAACTTTACATAATATTTTGGGGGAAAATGTCTGTTGGTATAAAAGTCACAAAAGCAATAATGAGTCATGAGATTCCTTCTTTTGTTCTTGTTTCCAGACATTTTATTGTGTTTTTTGTTAATGGACTTAGTGTCAGTCTTGTCTTCATCTCTTCAGCCACAGTTTAATTTATGCATGACATATGATATTTATTTGTAGGCCAACCAGGAAGTTAGCATCGTCCTGGTTATCTCCACTAAAACCAAATGGGATTGTTCCATTGGGTTTTGGATTATTGCAGAAAATAAGCTCTGTGGCAAACACACGTTTATGATACTTACACGTTTTGTTCAGCAAGATAATCTCCACAAATAAAAACCACTTTATGATTTTTGAAGTGTGAATGCAATGGGCAGAAGTAAAAAGCTAACGTTAGACTATAAACGAACTACACCACATTACATAACATTGTCATTTATTCTGGAGAGGAGGTGGAAAGAGAACATTTAGCTGTAGCTGCTCCCTGTTTGGTAGCTATTTAGATGCATGATGAGAAAAAACATTTGTTTGCTTCTCTTCAACATCTCTGGTGGATTTTTTTGATTTTTTGATTCTAATAATATCCTAACATTTCCGTGCTGTAACACAGAGCCCGAGGCCGTGGTGAATGTTGGAAAGTGGTTTAGCTCCATCGCTTTTCTCTCCTTTTATTCTCACACACACGGAGAGAAAAACAACAGCATCACACCGAGGAGGCAGCAGACAGGAGAGAGAGGGAGATGTTAGCCACTCAGCGTGCAAACATCTGATTTACAGCTTGACGTTTCTGCGGCTGCACCTTGATCTAGTGCTATTGATTGAGTCGTGAATGAAGCCGAATCAATGAGCGGAGACCTTCGGCAGGACTTGATGTTAATAAATGTGTCGAAGCAGTGGGCGGCCGAGGTTCAGCTCTCTGTTGGTCATGTCCTTCTCTCTTTTCATTCTACTTAACCTTCTCCCACCCCTAGCTCTGCGTATATGAGAGTGTGTAGGCGGCAGGGGAAAGAAAGGCTGTGGGTGTTCATAATGTCAGTGTGGCTGTTTTTCTCCTTAACCTAGACTGAGAGAATTAAAGGAAAGAGATAAACAGTTGCTCACTGGAACACACATATAATGTATTTGTACAGCTTTTCTATTGCTTTTCATAATGTTACATTATTTAGATGGTTAACGTACGTAACCCTAATCACGCTGTCAGGGACGGAACATAAAAAAATGAGAAAGAGACAAATTAAATAGAGGTCTAAACAGTTTCTGAAAAGCAAGTTTGAAAAGATGAGTTTTAAGTTTTGTTCTGTTAGGAACGTAACCCGTGAGGAGGTCACTGACGAAGTCTGAAATGAGGCCTTGAAGTGAAAACAATTATAAAATGGATAGTTCTGGTGCTTCACTATGATTGGCTGAGCTGCGTTTGAACCCGTTGTAAAATACTCTGTTAACACACAACTGTGACTGTATTAGTATCACTGTGCCAAACAACTTGTTGGCACTTGGTAAAGATATAGAGGAGTCAGTGTTGCAAGATTTCGCAAGAGAAACGAGCAACCGGGTCTATAACAAGCTCCAAAACAAGCGACCTTACCTACTTACCACAATATGAGAGAGGCCACTTGATCACTACATATATATGTACGAGGCAAGGTCGCAAAATAATTATTAGACATGTGTATAAAACAAACATTTGTATATATATATATATATATATATACAGTATATATATATAAATAAATGAATGCCGTGAAAGTGAGCATAATAGTTGCCGATAGTAGATACATATGTGTGTGAACTTTTTATTTCTTTCTCCTCACGTTAGGTATAACACTAGAGAACCCATAGGGTGATTAAAACACATCTGTCCAGAGATAGGCAAAGAAAGATTGCTAACATGATCAGACGCTACTTCAACAATTGCACAGTTAATGGTGATATCCAGATACATGTTAATAATCATCTCCCCAATCTTTGAGCATGCTTTCGACTGCGTCAATGTGTTGCTTGGCAACCGTTCTGCTAAATGTCGCTGAAGAACTACATTGCTTGGCAGAAGATTGATTATGTTTTATCAATGAAGTGTTTTATTTTATGAAACCTTGCCAGGTATACTTTTTTTTTACAGCTAAGGGGTGAATCACGGCCTCTCGTGGTTTATTGCTTAATTATAAGCACCTCAAAATCAATTCTGTAGCTTACATGCAGCGGAGAGATTTCAGTATGTTTTGGTCAGGTCTTGGCTGCAGTGCTTTGAACCAGAGAATTACATTAATCAAGACAACTGTTTTTCCACAGTTGTTCAGCGAGAGATGGCCATGGCAATGTTCTGTGCCAAAGATCACTTAAATGGTTTGACTTGTTTCCTGATAACAATAATATCCTCATTCAATTCTCCTTATAAAACTGAAAATAAATTTGAGCTATCCAATCACTGATTTCTGACAAGATTGTTAACAGGGTTAAAATCATCAGGTGAAGCAGAGATACAGAGAAGTGTGTCTAACACAGCCTCGCTGTCCCTCCAACAAAAAAAAGATAAATTAAATACAAAAAAAAGAAAAAGAGAAAAAGATTTTAAATAAATAAATAAAATAAGATAAATAATGAAAAAGAAAAACGATGTACACATTGACAGTAATAATAATTACAGGATAAATCCCAAACTACAGATAAAATAGGCTGATGTACGAATGGACAATTTAACTGTTAGTGGTCATTTTCTGTTTACATATATCAAACTTTATGATGTCATACAATTTAGCTGATGGAGAGAAATACATCTCATAAGACTATTAGTCTGCATAATATATGGTATAATAGCAAGGGCATTTAGATGATACAGCTCCCAGAGTTTCTTTCGAAATTACGCATGTAAAGACTATTTAGGCATCCTAACACATTTATACTGCATTCAAAAAACTGCATGTGATGATCATAAAGTGGGCATGTCTGTAAAGGGGAGACTCGTGGGTACCCATAGAACCCATTTACATTCACATATCTGGAGGTCAGAGGTCAAGGGACCCCTTTGAAAATCACCATGCCACTTTTTCCTCGACAAAATTTAGCGTAATTCTTGTCGACATAGTTGGTACCAATGGATTCCTCAGGTTTTCTAGTTTCATATGATAACAGTCTGAAATAACCTGGAAGTGGCCGAGCCCGCCGGCGGAGTGTTAAAAGGATACGCAACAAAACAAACGTTTACTCTCAAGCCCCTTGAATATCACGGCTCATGGCCATGACACTGAGCTGTTAATGGGAACACATAATTAGAGTTCAACACCTACAATAAATACATGTTATATGAGGATCATAAAGTGTTCATGGTGCTTGGATGATGGTTCCAGTTTTATAAGCTTGTTCATGAACGTCAGTTCTGGCTGACTGGAACAAAAAGAAGACTTTTCTCTGATTAGGAGTTCAACACATCTACGTAGCTTAAAGCGTTACAGCAAACTGACAACACCTGCTCATATTATTCCTCTCACTGCAATGGGAGGAAAATATGTGCTTTAATCACCCTCCTTTGTCTGCTGTTACCTATTGTACTCCCAAACCCATTCTTTCAATTGTCAAATGTGCTGCAGCAGCACATCAGATTTGAAGGTGAACTTCCTCGAGGAGAAAAAGGGAAGCGGTGTGAGCCAGAGGGAATAAATCAGCTTTTTTGGCCCCAAGCAACACTTTTGAGGATCTGTATCCTTCCAGCGATCTCATTAATGTTAAAACATGCAAAAATTCTGTCTTGAGACACAGTCGGTGAACAATACAGTGGCGTCAGCTCTTTGGGATAATGCCCTGACAGATACGGTGCGTCTCAAGATTCCTGTCTGCTTAAATCTGTTTAGGAAGTTAGACTCTTCTTCCTTACACTACATGAACAAAGACATCTGTTCTATTTCACCAAATCAAAGTTAAACTCGAGGGAGATTTAGACTACCAGTGTCCATGTCTGCTACAATTCATGTACAACTTTTTTTAAAGAGAGCTCTCTTTGACCTTCACTTTTCAAACTATATCTCTCATTCACTTGAGTCGACGATAAGCTTCCATGAAATCTGGTATAACAGATGTTCCTGAGCAAAGGTGAATGAGATATTTGAGTTTGGCTTTAACCACTCGTTGATTTCCTTTCAAGCTCTTTCAAAGCAGATGTTGGCTTGACAAGTAGGAAGGAGGCTGCCAAATAAAAATGGAACAAAACACAATGGAGTGCTGTCAGAAAAAGAAAGATGTGAGGACGGTTGCATTGATCACAGCAGGAACTTGTTGTTGCTCTGGCGAAGCTTCAGCTTTGTTGTACTTGTTTTTCATTTATGACTGAAAAGATAAAAATTAGCTCGGATGGAGACAATAGTGTAGTCAAACACAACTCTTACCTTCTGCAACACTGACGGACGGACGAATATGTAATAGATGTCGTGTGAACAGAGTAACAAAATGATGAAAATACATAGACAAAAAAACATACACAAGAGGAGATTAAAGGGGGTTAAAGGGGGTTAAAGGAAGGTTAAAGGAAGGCCGTCCGTTCTGAGCAGCTCGGGGCGGCCCCAGAAAGAAGGCCAGTTACCAACTAAACCAAATCCCTGCTCCCTACAGTAGCACGCCAGCCAGCGATTCATTCCATACTTGCCAACCCTCACATTTTTCCAGGAGACTCCCATTTTTCATTGTCCCCTCCCGGTTTCCTCCCGGGGTCACAATTCTCCTATATTTCTCCTGATTTATGACAAATGTTCACACCTTTTTGTCCTTTTCGTTATCTCAACCTGTTTCTGGCGCTGTACAGCATGTATATAAGCTCTACTGTTTCCACCCGGATGACAACGGAGCAGCACTAAATGTCTTTTCCCGGTGGAAGAGATGCTCACGACACAGTGTGCAGCGCCCGAAGTTGGGCTTTGCTCGATGATTCAAGATTCAAGATTCAAGCCCTTTATTGTCATTGTGTAGTACAACGAAATTAGATTGTGACAATCCCATAGGTGCTAATGAAAAGATAATACAATATAAATACAAAAAATATAAAAGATAGTACAATATATAAGTGTCCATCAGATAATATTGCACAAAAGTGTCCAACATATGTTATTGCACATGTCTGTAAACAGTAGATTCATATTGCACATTCCGATTTTACACGTGTTAATCTCAGAAAGAGGAGATGTCAGAGTTCAGGAGGTAGCGAAAAGCCGTTAGAAATAACAGGTTTGAGAGCGCAGTGCTACTGTTGTCGCGTTTTGTCTGAAAGGACCTTCAGTGAGTGAGAGAAGGAGAGAAAAAAAATCGAGAGAACTAAGAGAAAGAAATACTTGAGCAGGAGCAAAAAATGAATGAATTAATAAAGAGTGATGAATATTAGTTCACGCCAGAGGGGAGAATTATTCTGTTTTCTTTCCTGAGAATTAAAAGTAAAATTAAAAGTAGGCCTTTTTTTACATACAATTGTTGCAGTGTACTTATTTGTTATTTTCATTCTTTAAAAGTCACCAGAATGCAGGAAACAAAGTCTCCAGTCAATTTTTTTTCTGGGGGAGGATCCACAGATCCCCACAGCTTTGGTTTTGAAATCCTTCCTATATTTGAGGTCTCAAGGTTGGCAAGTATACCTAACCTAATACTTATACCTACCTAAAACTAAGTAAATCTACATTGGAAGTTTATTCTGAAAAGACACTATGGATATAATGAGCGGAAACTGACACGCCGTCCCTGATACGTCCTAAATTAACACTAGAGGGGAACCTGGAGCGTCATAGTTTGAAGCGTAGCGCCGATGACCAAGCGTTGGTATTTGTCGTGTTGGATGGGAGGGGGCTTTGGGGGAAAAATACCAAAATATGGAGGGACGATCATTAACATTTGTGCTCTATTCGTATATGTCTGTACACCTGATGTTACTCCCAATAAATTATTACGGGGAAAAACAAAATTACAGCATTAATAGTTTCTCAGCCAATCTGGAGTAAAAACAATCTGAATTTCTCATTACTATTATAAGGAGAACCCTCTCACAGTATATGTACCTGTAAATCTATTTTTACACCCTTTTCTTAGGTTTTTTTTACTTTTACTTTGTCTTTAATGGAGCACCTGTCTGAAGCAAAGTGAACTGCCTACTTGATGGATGACATTTGTAGATACTCAAACATGACGTCACTCCACTGATTGGTCTCTCCAACCCGGCTCAGTGTTAGAGATGTATTATTGTTCTCTCTTAAATCAAATGGATTATTTTGACATGGCTATTAGATGTAAGCCATCGGAAGCATTGCTGGGGTAATTAAGCAGAGAATGAAACCTAAAAGACTGCCGTTAATGATGCTGAATATAAATGGATCATTTCAGACAGAAAGAGCTGAGGCGTCTGTTATATATGAGATGTACCAAAACAGAGAAACAGCCAGTGGAGGGAATCATCTGGTTGGTGTTTCTTCAACAGAGAATATGAGATAACGAAGCAATCCGACCTCAATTTGGGGGAAAAGCCAGATTGGTGAAGCTATTTCCATTAATAACCTAGTCAGTCCTCATTCATTCCATTATGGCTGCTGAAAATGAGTTTGGAGACCCCGGGATTCAATGTCACTTCAATGTCATTGTCTTCTGAGAGACAATGATGAGATAAATAAGAACTTCGCACTAGAATGTGCCTCGGGCAGATAGAAGGGAATGAAAAGGAAATGTGCATATGTGACATCAATAAACATCAGAGACATGTCTGCTGCAGTTAACCTGCCTGTGTCTGGCATTATAATGCAAAACTCCAGCAACATTTATATTTATTACACGGCATTGTTGAATACTTGATTCTGATTGGTCAATGACTGTGTTCTATGGTTTGTTCTTTCTTTATAACAGACCGTTGCTATGTATAACAGACTGTTGCTATGGATAACAGACCGTTGCTATGTATAACAGACCGTTGCTATGTATAACAGACCGTTGCTATGGGCACAGTTCTGATGTCGGACTCTGGCAGACCGTTTTCATGTCAAACTATTGATTTCTTAAGTTAGTAGCCGTATAATAAACAGGATAATAGCGGATCATTGTTGTGAAATAAACCAAGCTGACTGAAGCGGAAGGACAACCACCGTCGTCATGACGGCCGCGGCTATTCCATGAGCTAATGCTAACCACGAAGCATAAAGTAGTAGTAAGATGGAGCTCAGAAATGGAGGACCGACTTGTTGATTTGTGGCACATTTTTATCATTCCCGTCCACCCCGTGTGTGTCCAACTGGAGGGTGTCAGAAGTGTTTTTTACTCTACAGATCTGTTCTCATGTTAATCTGGTCAGCAGCTGTCTGCACGGCTCCGTCTCAGCTGAGTCTCACGTAACCGCCTTTATTTACGCTTCAAGTCAAAGTCTTGGAGACTTTCTCTCTAGATCTGAAGACTTTTAGTGCTGCTTGCTACTTTCATTGGGAAAAGAGTTGGCAACGCTGGACTCGTTTTTTTTTGGGTGGATCGTTTTTAAAATTGAATGTACTCTTTGCTAGTTTCCCAAGATCCCCGACCCTGCCCTTAAAATGTACCTTCCCCCCCCCTACAAGGCAGAAACCTTACATCCAATCCAATATGAGTGACTTGAACTTCTGACTATTTATCCTTTAATATGAACAACTCTAAAAGGAAACCTCTCCCACATCAGAAGTTGTCCTTGCATGCACAGAGGATTGCACCCTGGCTGTCACAGTTTGCTTCCCCCACAACCACAACACACACATATAATCACACAGTCACACTTTTCCTGCTCTTGGAACATGATTTGCATTTAAGACGCTGATTTCATGAATTTCATGAGACCAGACTGATTGGTTTCAACTTCATGGTAATTTTGTTTGCTGGGGTCATTTACTTACCAGGACATCACAACTTTAAATGTCTCTGTGCTCACAGGTACACACACACCTTTTACACAATTATTACCAAATTAACATCTACAGTCAAATTACATTATTATGCATCATCAGCTGGAGTTATTCAAACAGCATGCTGTAAAACCGCAGACAATTGCTCCTCTGCTCTGTTGTTGATTTTTATGTATTGGGGCTCATTTGCACATGCAATATATTATGTTCATTGGAGCGGTCGGGGGCCTCACCAGTGAGATTAATAGGATGCTTTATTTTAAATGAAAATGCTTATTACGGCTGATACTTCCCAGGGTGCCCGGCAATAGTCGTTTTTCATCAGACGAGCTAAACACTGGGATGCTGGAAGCTCAACATCTTAAAGTGGAAGCCAATGGAGTTATTTGTAAAAGTTCACTTGCAAACAGACTTTACAATTAACTCCCCCGAGACGCACAATAGACCCGTTTTTTGTCTTTTTTAGGGGGGTACGGGGGGTGTTTAGGGGAGATAGCAGGTCAACAGTAGATGTCACATAGAAGTGGTGTACATCATCTGAAAGCTGAGAACCTGAAGATTAATTTGATTAAGTGTCAAAGAAAAAAAGTGTGTGTTTTCTATTCATTTTCAGTTGATGTGCTTTACAGGCAGGAAAGTGCGTCAACATGATATCAGACTGGACATGTTGACCTATGTCTTGGTGACATTTTGACTGTGGTTCACCTTTTTAAAGTTGTTAGGTTGACACTTTTGCAGTTTTGTGACAGTGCTTCACCTTTAGCCACGCAACAGAAACAGATTTGGGGGAAGAGCCCGACGGACCATTAATTTAATTTCAGCAGCTGCTGTTTCAAAGTAACGGCTGTCAACACACTTTCATCTCCGACAAGTCGTACAGACTCACACACATTATGTTTTAAACTGTTGTTGTGTTGATGCTAAGGTGTTGGACAGAACAAACCACATACTGATCAATGAACTATTCTTAAAGCCTTACTAACAGTAAGAACAGGAATGGAGTTAAATCAGAGGGATTCATCTACTTGCGATAAGGAATATGCTCAAAAGTTTTCATGGCGATCTTGATATTATAGTTTGAAATATTTTACTGTGGCTTGACCCTATCAACCCCATCACAAGACAAGAACATCGATATTGGAGGATTCTGCAAAAAAATCCCAGATAGCGTTGGCTGACAGGGCTGAGTGGAGCTGAGCTGGGCAGGCTGATGGGAGCGAGAGAGCGTGGCTGGTGCGGTAGCTCGTAGCGAGCTGGTGAGGCAGTTAGGGGAGTTGGAGGGTAATGATAAACAAGGATCTGGCGATGAGTGACTGGGGAACCTGGGTTGATAAACTGCATGGTGATGAGCTTGATGGAAGGGTAATCAGCGGTAAATGGAAGCCAGGAGACGAGCGCCACACAGAGTATTTTTACACTGTGGTATTAGTAAAAGATCTGAGTACTTCTTCCACTGCTGTGCTTTTAGTAAACAATTTAACATTTATCATAATCTCATTGGTTGTATAGATATGAATGGTGGTGACAGAGCAAAAAAGTCACATCATCTCAAGGCATGGTAAACGAGACGGGGAGTGGGTGCTGTAAAGATCACGGCCATATATCTTTTAGTTTTAATTACGTACAAACTCAGCTCCACCTTCACTCATTCTCTGGTTCTCTCTTTCACCTGTGCTGTACAGTTTTTCTCTACACTCGGCCACACACTGAATGAACATTGTGTTGATGCATGCACGATGAACGAACAGTGATGACAGGCAGAGATTACATCAGGTTAAAGCAGGCGGGGGGGCTTCTGAGTGACTGTATCTGCTTCATGTCGTTTTGCTTTAATTTACCCATTTACTTCCCCACTTCCTACCCCCCCTTACTTCCGGCGCCCTTGCATGGACCACACCCATCTTTGAACTTGGTCTTCATTTTAATCTCAACTACACACCTGTAAAGTTTTGTGACTGCATCTTGCACGGCTGTGACGAATACAGTAGGTGTCCCCAGGACCACATTTAGCCATGATGACTCAGACTCAAAAGGTAAAAACAATACCAGCTTTATGAAAAAGAGATTACTGTAAAAAAATGTCTGCATATGTGTTTTATTTGTCTGTTCTGGGCAACAATACTTGAGGAGATTATCTTAAATTTACAGAAATCAGATTGGTCTGCTTGAAACAAATTGTGTTGAAATCCCTTTCTGCTGTGGAAGATTTCAGAACAAGCCTCAAGAGGTTTGTTTACGTCTCTATTTACTCTCATTTGCCGTCACAATTTATATTTAATCGAAGGAAATGAAATGGAATACACCTAAAGTGAGCTACTAACACTTTCAGCACCGATTTAAATCTCCAAGCTCAACAGAAAAAAAATTGTTCTACTAAATGCAGGCAAAGAAAAAATGTGGTATTTTAGCCTTAATAATTTGTCTATACTGTACATTTAAATTACACCCACATACACATACAATAAAAAATAATGATATAGAGAAAAAACTATAAATCACTTTGTGTGTGCATTTGTGCGGATAAAAAGGCGGCAGCAGCAAGAAAGGTGAGTGCATTAGTTCCCTGCTCACTGAGCAGGTAATCATGCAGATCCATGCTGGGAGCTGTGGTTTCATACACTACAACATTCAGGTGTTGTGCTGCAGAGAGACCGCGCTATAAAGGCAAACCAGTGAAGCATGGTCACTGCTTTGCGAGTGTGCATGTGTGTTTGCATGCTTGGCTGCATGTTTACTTCAGCATGTATTGTAAACACATGATTACAGAGGTGGGATTATCTTATTGGAAAATGTCTCTGTGCTTATTTGATCTGTTCTTGATATGGTATGTTTTCATAGCATGCAGCCTAATACCTCTTTAATATTATATACTCTGTATTATATTCAGTAAAACCATCCATCCATGAATGTCAGCGGGTGCATTTGCAGCTCCGTAAACTAACCTTTAGAGTAAAACGACACATTTTTTTATCTGCGTTATGCAACAGTACGGTATGTAATTACAAAGTGTGACTGCAACAGAGATGAGAGTCCCATCCTCATTAATTAGGACTCCATGTTCACCCAGATTAAATTATAATGTTAATATGTGCACTGGTGGTGGCAAATTAAAACTGGAAAATTAACAGCTTTTATTGTACTATTTCAAATCCAGCAGACTTGAGATTCTTTTATTAATTTGTATCTAAAAGTACACTAGAATACAAGATTTTTGGAAAGGAATAATCGACGCAATTTCCAACATCATCCACACAAAGATCCCTGTGAGCCCAGAGATTTGTATCCGTGCTCTTATCCCCGAAGCATCGGCCCTGAGAACTCATGAACCCAAGTGGATTAACCTTTGAATGATACAAGCGAAGCGTCTTATTGCTGGACATTGGCAAAGTATTCGTTGTCCATCTTTGAGAAGAGCTTTCCTCTTGCATTGTAATTGAAAAGCTTACACACACAATCAAACCAAAGAGTCATATATTTTATAAAATATGGGATTTATACTTTACATTTTTGGAATCAAGACCTGATAACGTAAATTCTTGAATTTGACATGTATCAATGAGACTGTACAACTTTGTGTTCGTAGTTATTTTAACCCAAAACATGATGTTTTTTCCTAAACTTAAATAAGTGGTTTGCCTAAACCTAAAGAAGTTGTAGTTTTCTTGCCTAAACCTAAAGAAGTTGTAGTTTTGTTGCCTAAACCTAAAGAATCATATTTGTTTGTGTTCAAAACGTGATGTTTCATTCAGTTTTACAACATGTTAAAATGTGTTGCTTTTAAGTTTCACTTTCACTTTTACAACGTAGTAGGCATAGTAGGCCCCTACTGACCCACATCTATGGTGCTCTTGGCGACCGATAACGCCTATTTAATGGCCTGATAACAGTCGAATCGGATGCAGCGTCTGAACGCTAATGGCTCCACAACTGGACACATTAATGACAAATCAGATCTGATTCCAGTCTCCAGTCTCTCCCCTTTTGGCGTTCACAACAGCTACGAACTGAAGAAACAGCAGAATATGTGCACCAGTCCAGACTTTCTTTTGTTCAATGAAAGTACCATTTCACTACAGACTCCCTGGAAAGAGAGCTTGGTTTACACACAGCAGCCTCCAATTGATTCCTGGCCCTATGTGGCTCGCGGGTACAAATACTAAGAATCATTGGGCGACCCTGTTGGTTGTTCAGCTGTTTCCCCCGTGGGCACACACTCCGGCATAGACTCCACCACAGCCTAGAGACTCCAGCGGGGAAGATGGCTGGAGATGTCACTAGATTCTGTCTGAGCATATCTCTCCTCTAAGCAGTGACAAAAACGGAAACTTTGAGATGTTTCCTCTCAGCGATCAATGTTGCGCGATGCTGCTCCAAGCACCGATCGATCCGCAGACCAATTTGTGGCAAAAATTTGTTACACTTTGACTCCGTCAGTATCACTTTTACTTCTGTTTGCTTGACAGGACAAATTAACGACTCTTCTGTGTGTGTGTGTGGAGGCTGTTTAGCTTTTGAGCACACCGTCAGCTCTCTGCTCGATCAATAGTACAATACTCATGCCAGTAAGGCTCGAAAAAGATTTTTTATTTGTTGATCATCTGTTGCTCTCTCCAGCTTCCTCCATTCTGCCCTCCAACAGCACGTACAGATACAGAGAATCTCCTCATGTTTAGTGGTGGAACAGAAAGCGGTGTAACTGTGCAGCGCTGGAGTAAAAGAGCGATGTTCTGCAGAGTTGGAGGACTGTGGGCGGTACAGTACGGACGGACTGTGGGCTGTGAGTTTCCTCTCCCAAACCCTGTAATGCATTTTTGTACCAATGCTGCAGCAGTACAGTAGGATAAAGATAGTCCACAGCCTCCGGCAGCTGTTAAAGGACAAGGACACTTCCACATGCGAACAGTAGGATATATGAAAATACAAATTCAGTCTACTACTACTAGTAGTACTACTACTATGATGAAGACTACAAGGATCAGAGGACAATGACCTTGTCTCAGCTCTTTCCAAGATTGAAGATAATATCAGACTTTTAAAAACTTACCAAAACAGAATTACTTCACTCCAGTTTGAAAGTCCTTAATGTCTCCTCACTGAGAACAGCTTGAATCATATACCATAAAACAGATTGTAATGTGAACTCAGACAATCCTGCTCTAGCTGTCCTTCTGCAGAGAGTTAGAAGGAGGTGTTTGTACTTTTTGCAGTAATCCTGCAGGAGACGAGAGTGACTTTTCAGACTATTCATCATCCAGCTGTGTGTGAACACTCACACCTCTGTCAATAAATTCAAGTACAGCTTTCACAAAACCATTGGGCCTCATTTACATCCATCATCTCAGTTGTCCGGTAAGATATGCTAATCCTAAAACATCATTTTTATGTGGCCCGTCTCCTTCAGCCCCGGCTCTGTTTTAGCGGTCGGGATGTTGCTTCCACAGCGCGGCAGTCATATTGTCATATTTATTCCCACAGCGGGCAGGCAAGCGAGACAGTGGGTGTAATGAGAAAGATCATTGGGATGATGTACGCTGGCCTTTTCCCCAGGCACTGGAGGCTCCAGCTTTTGACCTCCAAAGCAATTGAGATCTCTAAATGGAGCTGGATTGTGAGGAAAGGTTTACTGAGTGCACTGTCAACATTTTACCAACAATATCCCATCAGAGCAACTAAAGCATGATGGACAGTTTTAATGGTTATGTGTAATGGAACTCAAAGCTCTTGGTTAAGGTTCGGATAAGACCATATAGACCCCCTTTACACCTGATCCCGTATCCAGATTGTATCTAGATGTGATTTAACATGATTACATCTACACCTTGTATTAATATGTGTCTCCAGTGTCCACATTGAGATCTGATTGCTCTGTCTGAAAGAGCTGAGAGGAAGCCTCCAGAGACTGAGACTGAGGACGGATTTTTACTGCAAATGTGTACCGGTTCTAAATATCGATCTCCTTGATTACTAATAATCGGTATCGGTATTGATCCTGAAAAAAAACATATCGGTCAACCCCTATTAAAATACATATCACCTTTGTTATGTCATACACTACGACGGCGCTGGTATCAAAAAGATTACGTAACACAAGCTGGATGGAAGAGACAAAAACGATGAGATGAAAGTGGATGATAAAACTTGGGAATGTTCATCATGAAAAGCAGGACATCGAGGTTGGTTAACTTTACATTTCACAAACTTCGCTTGACTTGGCCCCTTGTTTGGCCGCCATCATTAATTTTATGCTTTACTTAAGATTAAGTGCAAAATAAAAGAAAAGAAATGCCTTTTTTTAACTACAGAGGTTTCACTGACATGTTAAATAATGAACATTAAGGCCACCGTACAACCAATTTCATGCTACGTCAAAGAGAAGCCCTCGGTTATTGAGGTGAAACAAACAGCCTCCTTCCTCTAATACAAATCCAACAATCTATCACACTATTATTAAAGATTACAACTTACCTTTATTTACACCGCTGTGGAACTCGGTACATACACCTAGTGAGAGAGACGAGGCCTTTGTCACGTTGTGTCAATCACGTTTACACTCCGACTCCGAAACTTTCGTCCGTCAATAAAGTTTTCGGAACAGGTTCGATTTTCTGCGTTTTTTTCGCATCTGTCAAAAGGCAAAAGAGGGTTGTTTTACCACTCAGGGCCACCGTTCGTGCAAGATCCGAAATGGCATCTGATAAACATTCACTTCGTCTCCCAGCACAAAGCACTTCACAATAAACAAATAACAGAATGCAAAGATGCCGAATTTAAAGATAGATTGTGGCAGAACAGCTCGGGATCGGGGATGGTCGCAAAACAAATGATGTACGACAGATTAGACAGTAGTGATTGTGCTCTAGGCAGCTAAACGATGTCTTCTTGCTAATGTCATTCATTCATTAGCAGAGCCTGTCATGGCAAAAACAAGAACTTTTAGTGGACGTAAATGACGGTGCTAGCTTGCCCCAATAGGATTACATTGCAGCCTGTGAGCAGCTGCCGTCTACCGCGCTCTCCCTCAATACTGGACCAATTTCAGAAATTTGTCTCGCTATAAGTCAGTTAGATACAAAAACAAGAGAAAATAGGGTCCAGGTTGAAAAATACCGAAGTTACCCCGTAAGTGTATCTCATGATGACACTGCTGTGCAGAGTGAAAAGAAGTACTCCAAGGAGGCTGTTCACCTTCCTCACATCCTCCCAGAGGGAACAGTAGATGAGTCTCCAGCAGAACTGCTCCTCCCCAGGGAGCCGTGGCCCTCCCCCGCCCCCCCGACGACAGCAGAGCAGCTAATCTGTCATTCCTCTCTGCAGGACTTCTCTCTTATTATAGGTGGGACTATTTCAAGAACACAGTCATCATACATGGGACTCACCTTGCAGCTGTAGTGACAGATTCCCACACAGCAGTGTCAGTCACACACTGGCCCCTCATTTATCACTGACATCAGGACGCTGCTGCCGGACACGTCGTCCTATCACACGGTAATAACGTGCAGCGCGATCATCTGGGAACTCAACGGAGTATGGACATTTTTATTGGACTTTATTAGTTGTAATCCACAGAAGACAATCCACAAATGTGGACCGTGATTTCCAAATATTTCACTATCCACAAACATGCATTTTTGTATTTGTGTTGTGTAAAGTCACATCCACAAAAATACAGGGCGATTTGCAAATACGCATAACTTACTCTGTAAATACCTATTTTAAGGTTTACATGTAAAGTGATTTACATTTGTGCATCCATTTGTACACGTGGAATGATATTTGTGCATTTACAGATCGCTTCCTGTGGATTTATGAGCCACGTGACATTTGTAACTTTCCTCCTGTTTGTTGACGAGATTTTGTCCAATTCGTAGCGCAGCAGATCTGTAGAAACAAACTGTAAGTATGAGGTGCATTTACTAGCTCCACCAGAAGGTGGCGACATTCAGTCTAACGCTGCTGGCAGAATACCTGGCATCTGTTATGCGCTCTGTACAGAACACCGTTAAGCTTAATGACCTTCCCGTACACAGGTGGAGGCGTTACTTTTCCCCCACTTTTCTCAAAAACCATAAAGTGTAGACGGTCTAATGGATATTCCCCTGGAGAATGAGCGCACAAACATGCTTGTCTGGCTCTTATACTAACAGAGGAGTGCTCCCTGGCATGGCGCTAAAGGGCGAAAAGTGGATAACAGACAGTCTGTACACTGGGTAACAGTGGAGTGATCTCACCCTAGTAGGAAGAAAAAGGCCTTAAACAAGCTCATGACTTGTAAAGATTGATTCTTTTTACAGTTACGAATGTGTGTTGCAGTATTTCCAAAACCTTTCATATGTGTTAAATCCCAACACTGTCACACAAAGGTAAGAAAGAGAAGAAATAACCAAAATCCAGGCTGATTAGCTCCAGTTTGCTCCGTGAATAAAATCTCCGGCCACTTACCTCATCAAACCTTTGACAGGACCGACTGAATAATAATAATTGAAATGGATTTGACAAAATCATAACCGGCTGAAAGACCAAGCTTTTAATGTGAAAGGTGAATATGGGGAGACAAAGGCTCAGAACAGTGTGAATATCTAAAAATACAACTAATGTGAAAGCAGATCACAGTGAAGGGGCGACATTAGTTCTAAATGCAGAGAGCCAGCCTACAGACTTCAGTTTGTTCTTGACAGGTTGCCATGAAGACTGTCTGCAGCCCCCCCACACAGACTTTGCCAGCTTTGAAATGTCACAGTATGCAAATGCTTCATAATTTAACTGCTCTTACTCATTTCATCTGCTTTAAACATGCAGCCGGTTCCCCTGTGTGACAAGGGGGGGAATTATTATTATATATTGTGTGTGTTTGGAGGGCCCTCAAATTGAAATCCTCAGCTCTTAAAGTAAGTGACAGGTAATAGACCCAATCGCGTCTGTATTAAATTTGTTTCAAGAGGCTTGCCATTCTTTGGGTGTGAACAGTGTGCACATCCGCCGGGTAAATAATTCAGCAATCAGTGAGTCTGAAAATTAATTTGGGATCCAGTGGGCATGACTTGTTGAAACAGAGAGCAGCTGGAGAGCCAATCAGTTTCGCAAAAAGACAATTACAAAATGTAAATGCTGGACACTTGAATGGGCACTGTGAGCGTGCATGTGTGTGGGTTAAAAAAAGTCAAGTTCAGTGGCTGCTGCCTTTCTGTAATCCTCAGACAACACTGACATCAAGTGGCCGCTTGTAGGAGTTTCACTATGTAGGAGCTGAACTGCCTCATGTAGTCAGATCTACACCTATCAGCCATTACATTATGACCACATGCCTAATATTGAGTAGGACCTCCTGACCCGTGGAGGCATGGACTCTACTAGACCTCTGAAGGTCTGCTGTGGTATCTGGCACCAAGCCATCAGGAGCAGATCCTTTACGTCCTGTAAATTGCAAGGTGGGGCCTCCGTGGATCGGACTTGTTTGTCCAGCACATCCCACAGATGGTCCAATGGATTGAAAAAAAAAAGTCTGAAAAATGGAAAAAAAAAAAAATACCACAATATTAAACTAAAAACTAAGAAATGAAAACGAAACCATAAACGATAATAATGAAAAATGAAAAAAAAAAAAAAAATACCACGACATTAAACTAAAAACCAAGAAATGAAAACGAAACCATAAAAGATATTCATAAAAAATTAAAAAATTAAAAAAAAAAAAAAAAATGTTACACTAAAAACCAAGAAATGAAAACGAAACCATAAAAGATATTAATAAAAAATTAAAAAAAAAAAAAAAAAATATTACACTAAAAACTAAGATATGAAAACGAAACCATAAAAGATATTAATAAAAAAATAAATAAAAAAAATAAATATTAAAATAGAAATCAAAGAAATGAAAACGAAACCATAAAAGATATTAATAAAAAATTTAAAAAAAATTTATATATATATTAAACTAAAAACTAAGATATGAAAACGAAACCATAAAAGATATTAATAAAAAATTTGAAAAAAAGAAAAAAAAAAAAAAATATTAAACTTAAACTAGGAAATGAAAACGAAACCATAAAAGATAATAATAAAAAATTAAAAAATTAAAAAAAAAAAAAAAAATGTTACACTAAAAACCAAGAAATGAAAACGAAACCATAAGAGATATTAATAAAATATTAAAAAAAAATATATATATATATTAAACTAAAAACTAAGATATGAAAACGAAACCATAACAGATATTAATAAAAAATTTGAAAAAAAAAAAAAATTGAAAAAAAATATTAAACCAAAAACTAGGAAATGAAAACGAAACCATAAAAGATATTAATAAAAAAAAAAAAA